>LPNX010297469.1:66774-97507 GCA_001517045.1 Pseudotsuga menziesii | reverse complement strand
ACAGTGCATCAACTTCCAGGAAATCACTAAATTTACTAGACCTTATCCTTTATCCAGTTATTAACCTCTTGCCCCCATAAGACGAATCCAAATATGTTTGTTTCTCTATGACCCCATATGCCCAACATATTGCCAGGAACTAATCCTTTCTCCAACCTCTTTAAAAATTCATTATCTCTTTCTTTGCTCTCCTATAGGTCTGAAATAAAAGACAATTTAAAAAGAAATTTCAGATCTGTAATTTTGCCCATAGATCTCACTATTTCTATCTGTTATAGGATTGATTTTCTTTTAATAAAATCTGTAATTTTCAAAAGTGAAGTATCATAATCATTTGATCACCCTGATTTACCCTTGAATAGTTGATAAGTGGGCTGCTTATTGCACCTCAATAAATCTGGAATTGACACCATTGAAAACCACCTAATCCAGATTGGCATAAAGTCTAATAAATCCTTTAAAATCCATATCTAAGACCTAGACGGTTGCCATTAGGGTTTACTCCCTTGTGTTAGGGAGAAAATCAACCTAAAGAGTAGGTGAGCGTTATCAAAGTGACAGTGGATAACCTCTTTGAGTTGTTCTTGGCTCTTCACCTTGTGAGATTGGACTTTAACACTAAAAGTGAGGGTTTAAGAAGTAACAGAATTTATGGCACATAAATTTCTGTAAGGTCTTGTAATTTGAAATCCCAACTAATTCATAACTTACAAAGGCATAACATTACATGCAGCACTAGAGTCCAGAATGCAATTATGAAGCAATTAATTATTAATCAACAAGGAAACATAGAATGGAGAATGAACATCATTCCTTCCTCCTTAATTCATACCTTGACATACAACAGGCTTATCTTCAACTTCATTAAACCCTGGCAGCTTCTTCACTTTCTTTTGATAAGCTGGAATTTTAAGGAGTTCATGAGAGGGATCTGAATTTTCATTTTTGTCAATTTATTAGTAATTCCCACACTGAGAAATGAGTCAATGTGTGCACCTACAACTGGCTGTAGTGGATGTTGCATTTGCCTCTGTATGACAATTTTTGTTCCAAAGAGGAAATGCTCGAGTGATCAGCTGTGTACTATAATCCCATTTTGTGACTGACTTTCTATAATAACGTTGAGATTGCACGACTAAATCGCTAAGAATAGTAGTGGGCCGTAACCCACATGTCCAACAAAGAGCAAACAGTGTTTGAGAAAATGCCAAATAGCAGATTATTGCTCTATGTAATTTACCAGGATAATAAGAGAACAGGTTCGACCATCTTAGTTCAGCCTGAAGTAGTTTTGCTATACAGAGTTTTGATTTTGTTTTGGCCTACCACACCCCCCGTGTCAAAGGTGGCAGAGCAGGATTATCACTGGAAAGAGGAGAAAGAGAGACAATAAGAAGCTGAAGAGAAGACAACCAGAAAGAACTTAGAAGGGACTTCCAACTGAAATTGATGCCAAACCGATAGAGAAGACAGAATCCTGAAGCTGCAGGTAAGAGATGAAGATCTCTCAGAAAGAAGATGGTATTGTGATAAAATTACTAAAAGGAAGAGATCCAGGGAACAAAGAGGGATGAGAAGAGAAGACTGCAGGTTTGAATCCTGTAAGAAAGACAGCTCTGACAGTCAGAGGATTGCTGGGTAGATGCTGTAAGGAAGACAGCTCCAATAGAGAGAGGTTGTTTGGCTAGACGTTATCAGAGAGTGCCAGCTCCAGTAAAATGAATAATGGGTAGATGTTGTGAAAGAGTGGTAAGAAAACTGCATAACTAAATGAACAGGGACAAAAAGAAATCAAGACAGTAGCGGAAGAAGAGGAGAGAAGGATGCAGAAACACCACAACGCCGTGCTTCATTTTGCTAATCAGCTGAGTCTGATGCACATGCAGCAGCATCGACTGAAGAATGAAGGTAACCCAAGGGTATGTGGCCCCACAAAGAGCAAATAGTTTTTGAAGAACTGTTGGACATCAGATTATTTTCGTGTGTAATCCGTGCCATGATACTAGGAGAATGGTTAGTTTTGCTGCACAAAGAGTTTTAATTTTTGGGGAGCCTGCCATGACCCCCCCTGCATCACCTCCACAACCCTCCCTTCATGGATCTAAACTCATCAGCCAATATGACAACAAGTATAAAGTTCTAGGTCATCTCTCCAGCATTCGAAGGCCACCTAGAGTACTCCAGGTTAGTCAGTACCTACTACCAACCCTCCATGGATGTAACCCAAAACCATGGCTATCTACTAGTCAGTCATCACTCTACCTGTTGCACTTCTAAGAGCCTCTGGTAGGACCCTTCTCCACAGCACATCCAGGGCTGTGGTGGGAATGTTGAATGGAGTGTTGTAAGAGTTTTTAGATTGTTAGAAAAGTACGAAAGCATAAAGTGTGAAAAAAGAATTGGAAGGAAGTGAACAGGAGAGAGTCAAGCAAGAATTCTTGTTAGAAGCATGGTGAAATGATATGTTGATACCAATGGCAGCATATCAGAGGATCACTACAATCCATAAAGGCATTATGACATGGTCACAACAAAAAGTGCTTACAGATAGAAATTATATTGAATTTGTAAGTATGATGATGATCCAATGCAATGGAGCTATTTATATTTTTATCATAACCATCACCAAAACTCCTGGTCTATGGCAGTAGTGTAATGTAATGTTAGAACAGTTTCTAGAATGCCAGAAAAATATGAAGCAAAAAGCCTAGCGGAAACCTGTAGATTTGGGTATTTGTACAACCTGGAGTACTATGGAGTATGGACAATGCCCAACACCATCGCTTAAGCTTTTGGATAGAATGGTTGAAAATGGTTATGAACCAAGCATGTCCTTGTACAATTCTGTGATTCATGGACTCTGCAAAGAAGGCAAGGCGCAAGAAGCGGAAAGGTTGTTTGGGAATGTATTACAAAGTGGTCATAGTCCTGATGAAGGGACGTGGACAATGCTAATTGATGGTCTTCTTGAGGATGGAGAAACTGAAAGATGCCTTAAGCAACTAAAAGCAATGGAGGAAAATGGTTTTGAACCAAATGTTAAAACATATACGGCCTTAATTAGAGAGCTTTGCAAAGAAAATAAGAACTTTGAAGCAGAATTACTCATCAATAAGATGCTGGAGAAGGGTTTGGTTCCTAAAAAATGGGTGCCCAATGAAAACAATTTCACATTGTAAGGCCAATTGCAAAATGGAAAAATACATCCTTTCCATATTTTTTATTACATGGGGGAAACAAAAATACCAAGACAGAAATTATACCACTGTGAAAACCAAACTAAGAATTCTTGAAAATATGAAGGGCAAAAATTAAAGGGAAAAGCAAGGTGGCTCAATAGCTTTTGTGCATAAACTTAACATGGTAACAACCAAAAATGAATTCTCATTGGCCACTCAGAAATGAAAGTATGTAAAAAATGATCTAAATATTTGAAAAATCAAGGGAAACCACATATGACAGTGTATTTGGAATCTTATATTGACTTCCCAACTCTGCATTCCTTGTATGTATATTCCTTTGTTATAAGGCTTATCAGGGGCTTCCTAGAAGGCTGGATTGACTGGCACAAGGCCAACCATTCTAACAAAGGGATTGGCAAGGATGGAACAAATAAATACAAGGCAAGAAACACTCTCTCACTGCCATGGGTTGACTTTTTAGGACATTTCTTACCTCAACTCAAGACCTTTCAGTCATGACAAACTAAGGTTGTTTGATTGCATGGATTCGGAGTCAAAGCAAAGGGGGTGGAAGCCAGCACCCCTTGCCCCCCAGCAAAACAAGCATTGGCTTGCATCAAAACTTCATCACTCACCTCCATTACTATCATCAAAATAGGAAGAGTGAGAATTTATGATAAAAACATAATACCCTCAGAATAGAAGCATGCACGCATACATTTTGAACATTTAATACTTGTAGGAAGACAGATTTGGTTGTTAAAGGAAATGAACAGTAGCATCTTACTTAAATTTATGGAATTTTACTGCTATGGAAAATGCAAATAAAACCAAAAAATAACATATATGCCATCAAATCTAGTGCAATATAAAGAATGCTCCTCTGGGCCCTTGCTCTTCTAAATCATGAAAAGTAAACTGCAAATGAAAATTGTAAAAACCCTTGGGAAAGCAGAACCCACTAATTGTTACCATGGACAAAGATAAATCTGTAGAATAAGCACACAAGAATTGTGGTACGCCATATAAAGATCTTACACTGATAACTTAATTTATCCTTCATATACAACACAGAAAAATGTTTGCATTCTGGCCTTCGCTAAATCCGAAGGAATATTTTTAAGAAAACTATTGAATAAATTCAAGCTCTTAGGACTCCTGACTGAAATTATCCTGCATTAGAGTCACAAACAATGCAGTTCCTTGAAAAAGTTTGAAATTTCAAATGCTCTTTAACAAACAAACTGGCATTTATTAAAAAAAAAATAAAGAATTGTAACCTCTCTAACAAGCTTATGTATTTTTAAGTGACAATAGGACGCCAAGAACAAGCTTGTCCATTCCCCATTGAATATGATTGAATGAAATGGCAAGAAAGCATGATTAAAGAGAGTGTGACTTTATTAGATCTAATCTCTCTTACTGTCATCTCCACCATACTGAGTAGAGTTACCATTCCAAAAATCATTTTGGTCATGAAATGACTCATCTTCATCATGTTTTAGTGTATGTATATTACTTCCCCAGCCCTTTTTTTCCACCTTGCTACTGCCGCTAGCCTTTTGATCTTTCCCAGGAACATTGGATCTTAACATGTAGCTACTATTTTGACTACCATCTTTAAATACACTCTGCAGAGACGGATTTGGACCTGTGGAAAAGATTTGGTCAGATCAAGAAGTTTCCAAGTGCAATACACAGCAGTTGAAAATTAAAATGACATGGAAATTCATCAGACATAACAACTCACCATACTGCCACACAGAGTCTCTTGACATGGAATCCTGATTTGTGGAAGCCCCACTAAAATAGGAGAATGGAATGAAGTATGACAATATTCTTGCGAAAAGTCCAGGACTAGATTCTCCATTCTGCAAAGAGCTGGGAGATCCCATATTGTTGGCTTGAGATGAGGAACGCCAATCAGAGGGACTTGTCGCAGATTTAAAGGGCATAAGTATCATTGCTACCCTTGTACCCAAGTTAAGATTTGAAAGCACTTTTCCCATATCTACAGGGAACCAGATTTAAGTTTTCAGGAAAAAGATTTACAGATAAGGACAAAAAGGAAAAAGAAATCATGCAGAAAATGTACCAGTGTTACAGCCAACTAAAATTCAAATTCTTCCATCTTGAAGTTTAAAAACAACAGCCCCCAAAGGCTCCAAGCATCAAGACTCAGCAAGTGAGCAGAATGTTATCTGCTGACCCAAAATCAAATCAAGTATTGGCTTGTATAAATCCATTCCCTGTTTCCTTCCTTCCTTCCTCTATCATATGCAAATTTTGCAGAAACAAAGAAAACATACAATGCAGTTGATGTGGCAAACCATTCTCAAATTACCAAGTTTCATATTCTTGTTTCATCAGTCAATGAAGAAGGAATACAAGGAACATGCAATTATTAGGATAGAATTAGGGTTTCTCTGAACGAAGCGAATAGATAATAATTAGGAAATGAGGGTTTCTCTGTCGATTCCTCCTCTGCCTTAGTTTCCATTGCCTTTGCTGGTGGTTCCAAACGGGGTTAACCACTTTTCTACTGCGCCATCCAGAACTTTGCCAAGCTGCTAGCTCTGTCGATTCCTCCTCTGCCTTAGTTTCCATTTCCTTTGCTGGTGGTTCCAAACGGGGTTAACCACTTTGCTACTGCGCCATCCAGAACTTTGCCACGCTGCTAACTTTGCTGATTCCTCCTCTGCCTTAGTTTCCATTGCCTTTGTTGGTGGTTACAAATGGGTTTAACCAGTTTGCTACTGCGCCATCCATGTCTGTATGGCCTATGCTCCTACCGTGTTTACCTGAGTTGTCTCCGCTACTTTCAATTTATAAAAACCTTGTTTTAGTAGGGCCGACACATAAATTCCCTCCCTATTTGGTTACTAAAATGGATGTATAATAAAAAAAGGCTATTTTAGGAAGTTGTCGTCACTTAAGCGACGACTAAGATGGATGTATAATAAAAAAATTGCCTATTTTGGGAAGTTGCCGTCGCTTAATCCGTCGCTTAAGCAACGCTTACCAACGCACCGTCTCTTAACCGATGGTTATGAGAATAGCTGTCGCTTCACCGACGCTTGTGGTCACATTTACAAAAAAAAAATGTATCCTTGTGATTTTTGGTAATTTTAAAAAGAGAAATCCACGCACCGTCGGATTTTTCCATTGGATTTTGGATCGAAATGTAGTAGTGTATGTACTCTTTCTAATGCCATAGGTATTACCTAATTCAGATGCTCCAATAAGAAGTTATTGCAAATATCCCAACATTTCTTTTTTTTGGCCCTTCTAGAAGATCAACTTGTATGTGTTGAAATATTGTAACTTCGAAGAATATTATATATGTATCTTTTTTTGGTCCCCGATGGTCCTACCGGGAGAACCACTTGTATTACATTGTACCCCGATGCTCCTAATCAGAAGAACTAATAAGAGTCATGAGGTAGTCCCCTCTAATTGTAAAGGTGGGTCGTCAACACCCCAGTGTGGTTACTTGAGCCTACATGTGTAACTCGAGCCTACATGATTTAACTCGAGCCTACATGTCAAATGAGTTAACTTAAGTGAACGGATGAATATAAATAGAGGTGTAGTGCTCCTCATTTGTGACACACACACTCTCACTTGAGTAGCGCATTAGTGGAGAAGAGAAGTAGCTAGAGAAGGAGGAGGATCAGGCTTTGATCTCCTTGCTGGTTATATCTTTTATCTTTTTGGGGCATCTATATTGAGGAAGCTTTTGCCGGGTTTTTCCCTTTAGGGTTTTCCCAGGATAAATCTTTGTGTTCCTTTTGTATGGTTGTGCTTGTCTATCTTTCAGTGATCCTGTTTATATGCTTTTGTTATGAAAATGAAATGAAATACTAATGTCTTAGCTAAGCATATGGAAATTTAACATGGAATCAGAGATAACCTGAGAAGAATACATTGTGTAGCTATAGAAGCTAGGGATTCTTACTTTTTGGGTCTCTCTCCACAATCCATCAGCAAAATTATGCTAGGCTGACTCTCCATTGAAGGGCGCATCTTTTTGTCGAAGCGGAATTCGATTCCGAGCATTTTTAGTTTTCGATGCAGAAATTAGGGCTTCCTACAGAAGAGGAATTTTTGAGTGAGACCAGCATAGGATTTTTCTCCTCATCAAAATCAAAGTTTAGAGATCTGAATCAAGAAATTTGGTTGGGTGAAACTATGGGAAAGTCAAACCCTAGTTTGACCCCTAGCTAGAAAAACCCTAAGTACTGAAACGGCTAAGTTGTGGTACATTCGCTATATCCTGATATTGGAGAAGGATCAAGGGAGAAAATTTTTAGGGGAATAATATAAAATCCTGAGGTACATTTTGTCCAAATTTCAGCCTCATATTCGCTATATTATGGGAGATATTATCCATCCAAGTTAGGGTTCTAGCCTCTTCCAGAATTCATCCCTAAACAGGACACCTGGGGAGAACTGAAATATATTGGGCTATAGAGGTCCAAATGGAATTCATGAAGATTTCCTGGAAAGGGTACAGACTATAATTTTAGTGGTCCAAATATCAGACTCAGAAGATGAACCAGTGACATGTGGAATGCCGTACAACTTCATTGTTCTGAACAGTCTCGTAACAGGTCACCTTGGGAAAAGAATCATAAATCCCAAATGGTAAAACAAATTCTGAGGAAACATATGGTGTTGGATCAGGGACATGCGAGGTTACATCCGTGCAAAATTTCAGACACAGAGGGTCAGTAATTTCGGAGATATCACAGAAACAGTAACAGGCATTTTTGGAGAAGAAACTGGAAATATAGGGCTTCCTGTTCCAGGAGCTTCCCTCCACTGTTTTCAGAAAAGGAGTACATTGGACAGATCCATTTGAAGAGATATATCTGTCTATCCAATCAAATCTGAAATATTCTAATTTTTGAAAATTAGGGTTTCTGTGACAAACCCTAGATCAACGAGCTTCGGAACCAAGATGGACACCTCAAATCGGTAAGATCTAATCCTTTGCTATTTTCATTTGAGGTTCTCATTTCAAAGTGATCTATCACATCAGCTTGATGATAATCTTGGTGAATTTGACGAATTCCAAGCCTAGAAGTATATGATCTCTCTGAATGAAATGGTTTGGACACCTACATGAGTATAGAGGTTCCAGTTCCAGAGGGAGATGAGGCTAGAAGCCTTACACAAGAAGAACTTGGTCAAGGCCAAGAAGATCATTGTTGATTCAGTCATGAATCAACTTGTACCACAAGTGTCTCCCCAAAGACACCGAATATGTTTGATTCCTTGACCAAGATATTTGAAGATAAGAACTTAAATCAGAAGATGGCTTTGAGAAAACAGTTGAAGAATGTGAAGATCCATAATGCAGAATAACTTGAAGCGGTAGAAGAAGAAGTGGAGAATGAAGAAGAGGTGATAGCCACCTTGAATGGCCTCCCAGGATCATGGGATTCATTCATGCAAAGAATGTGTGCCAAAAGGAAGTAATTACTTTCAACAGACTTTGGGAAGATTAAGAAGCTCATCTCATAAGATGAGAAGAAGAAAGATGGAAGCAATTGAAGATCAAGCTCTCACCATTCAAAGAAGATCCCTCAAGTGATGAGGAATATGAAGAAATCAATTCTTAAAGAACCTCTTATCCATCTTATCATCTGGATAAGAAATGATGATTTCATGAATGAAGAAGATGATGAAGCAGAATGATCAAGAAGGAGTCTACCCACGAAACAAACAAAAGATAAGTATTCAATTGTCATTTAATGATGCATTTGATTATATTTAGTTGATGTGTTATGCATGATAGATTGTTTGCATTAATGACTGTATACTACTAATATGCATGTGATGGGTAACTAGCTCATGGTGCTATACAACTCTCCATTGCTACTTATCAAACCTCTTTGCTGACATATTGGATTAGTGCACAATCTCAATAATGTCATGGTGGAGATGGAAGGCATCTAGAAAGTTTATGTGAGACATGGATGAATGTTGTATTGACTAAACAGTTGCATGATGCATAAGAATTTTTCATTATGCATATGTTTTATGAAATAGTTCTAACCATGCAACTGGTGCATTTGAATTGTAGGAAAGTTCATGTACAACCTCCTACAAGAAAAGCAGGATGAGACTTGTTCCGAAGAACAAGTGATGACAATTCAAGATTCACACCAATAAACATGAATCTGAAGCTCCCAGGGTCAGAGGCACCATGACGAAAGAAAGAGCTTCAGAGAGTGGTAGATCCACCTTGAAGGATGAAGACCACCATGGGTACAAGAGATAACTCAAGATGAAGAAAATAATTCTATGAAAGAAGCTATGATCAAAGAATAACAGTTGATCATGGGGAATGATGTATATGATATGATGGAACAAGTGTACAAAGCAAGGTTCGTGATTCTCTACAGAAAGAATAGAGTATGACATGACATACTCTATTGACCAGTATATATCAAGCATAGAACCACCTGTACAGAATGAAGAGGGAAGATGATACTCCACTTCAGGGGGAGTGACTACAGAAAATTATATCTGAGTTCGACATGGTACGACATGATGGATATCTTTGTGATGGATCGAGACTTTACCAAGAGTAAAGTGCGTTCCAACCTTCAAGTTTGAATGCAGAAGACTAGGATGTGTTGATGACCTGAGAAGACAAACTCATAGAAGATGTTATGATACTAGAATGATGTTTGGGATATAGTACTCAAACCAGAAAGCAAGAATGTGGTATCTTCCAAATGGATTTGCAAGATAAGATATGTTGCTGATAGAAGTAAGGTAAGAGTTGTGGCTAGAGGTTTCTATCAGAAAGAGGGAATTAATTCTGAAGAGACACTTACACTAGGAAGCAAGGTACACTTCCTTCAAAACTATCATGGTAGTTTCTTCCATGATGAAGTAAATACAAGCCTTCCTTAATGGTATGATTGAGGAAGAGTTTTACATTGAATAGTCATGAGGATTTGAAGTTGAAGACAGATGGAATCAAGTATGCAAGTTGAAGAAGGCCCTCTATGGCCTAAAGCAAGCTCCCAGGGCTTGGTATGGAAGAATAGATAGTTTCTTGATGAGCATGGACTTTGCCAAGAGTAAAGTTGATCCTAACCTTTCCTACAAGGTTGTAGAAGATGTACCTGTCATTCTATTACTATATGTGGATGACTTATTCTTGACAAGGAATGAGAAACAGATCATGGAAAGCAAGAAGAAACTAGCAGAAGAATTTGAGATGAAAGACCTTGGGTTAATGCATTATTTCCTAGGTCTGGAAGTATGGCAAAATTCAGAAGGAATCTTTCTCAACCAGGGAAAGTATGTGGTAGAGATATTGAAGAGATTCAATATGTTGGAATGCAAAGTCATGGCCACACCCATGGACTCCAACCTGAAGCTGTTAGCTGATGACTCATTAGAGTTAGTGGATGTGACTCACTACAGACAGATCATTGAGTCATTGATGTACTTAACAAATAACAGACCAGACATTTGTTTTGCTGTGAACACCTTAAGTCAATATCTTGTTCAACCAAGACAGGTTCACCTAGTAGCTGCAAAACATGTGATGAGATATCTGAAAGGGACTATAGACTTTGGTCTATACTATGATGGTATCCATGAGTATAGATTGTATGGCTACACAGATTTAGATTGGGATGGAAGTATCTCATACAGGAAAAGCACATCAGGTAGATGCTTTTGTTTGAGGTCTGCTATGAGTTCATGGTTTAGCAGGAAATAGTCCAGTGTTTCTCTTTGCACGATTGAAGCAGAATACATAGCAGATTGCTCTACTAAGTTGTGAAGCCATATGGCTTCAGAAGCTGATATCAGGTCTCTTTGACCTGAAGATGGACACTACAATGATTCTATGTGATAAACATAGTTGTGATGACAAAGAACCCTGTGTTCCGACGTAACACGTAGAAATCTGGTATTTCTACATACAAGATAAGATGCAGATGATGATACTGTAGATGCAGAGGATGGTGATTCAATATTTCTATAATGAATATAAAGATGATGATGTTTCAGTATTCCCATACTGAAGATATAGATGATGATGATTTCAGTATTCCCATACTGAAGATATAGATGATATTTCAGTATTCACATATTGGAGATATAGATGGTGATAGTTCAGTATTCACATACTGAAGATGTAAATGATGATGGTTTGGAAGATGATGTACTGAAAAAGCCTTTGCCTCGAGTAGAGTTCGAACACTTTCGAGATAAGCTTGGTGTGGTTCAAAAATATCTTCCCCGAAAGGGGGAGTAGTGATGTTGTAGTGGGATTGTATCATCCCTGGGCACTTGCCCTAAAGTAATCCGGAGATCTCGGTTTTCGAGAATGAAGAGAGATTGTATCATCCCAAGACATTTGTCCACAATAGATCCGGTGACCATGGTCCTCAAGAACGTGGTGGGATTGTATCATCCCTGGGAACTTGCCCTAAAGTGATCCGGAGACCTCGGTCTTCGAGAATGAAGAGGGATTGTATCATCCCGGGACATCTGTCCATAATAGATCCGGTGACCTCGGTCATCGAGAATGTGGTAGGATTGCATCATCCTTGGACATATTCCTAAAGTGATAGGGACTGATTCTCTCGTAATCAATCCAGTGGCTTCGGTCCTCGAGAATGTGGTAGGATTGCATCATCCTTTTACATAGTCCTAAAGTGATAGGGGATGATTCTCCCGTAATCAATCCAATGGCTTCGGTCCTTGAGAATGTGGTAGGATTGCATCATCCTTGGACATAGTCCTAAAGTGATAGGGACTGATTCTCCCATAATCAATCCGGTGGCTTTGGTCATCGAGAATGTGGTAGGATTGCATCATCCTTGGACATAGTCCTAAAGTGATAGGGACTGATTCTCCCGTAATCAATCTGGTGGCTTCGGTCCTCGAGAATGTGGTAGGATTGCATCATCCTTGGACTTAGTCCTAAAGTGATAGGGACTGATTCTCCCATAATCAATCCGATAACTTCGGTTGTTGAGAATGTGGTGGGATTGTATCATCCCTAGACTTTAAGTCCAAAAGTGATCCAAAGACTTTTTGTCTTTGAGTTGTGGATTACAGGTTGTTGCTGATGATGATGATACCGTACTGATCGAAAGATCAGAGTATGATGATGATGATGTACTGATCGAAAGATCAGAGTATGATGATGATGACATACTGATCTAAAGATCAGAGTATGATGATGACGCACTATAATTATGATGTTTCTGATCGAAATATTAGAGTATGATGATGATGTTTCTGATCAAAAGATCAGAGTATGTTGATGATGTTTCTGATCAAAAGATCAGAGTATGATGATGATGTTTCTATGTTGATGATGTTTCTAATCGAAAGATCAGAGTATGATGATGATGTTTCTGATCGAAAGATCAGAATGTGATGATGATTATGATCAACAGATCAGAATATGATGATGATGATGTTGTTGCTGATCGAAAGGGAAAAGTGTTGATGATGATATTACTGATTGAGAGATCAAAGTACTGAAGATGTTGCTGCTGATCGAAAGGTCAAGGTGCTGAAGATGTTGTTGCTGATCGAAAAGACAAAATGCTGAATATGTTGCTGATCGAAAGGACAAAATGCTGAAGATGTTGTTGCTGATCGAAAAGTCAAAGTGCTGAAGATGTTGTTATTTGAAAGGTCAAAATGTTGAAGATGTTGTTGCTGATTGAACAGTCAAAGTGCTGAAGATGTTGCTGATTGAAAGGTCCAAGTGCTGAAGATGTCATTTCTAATTGAAAGATCAAAATGCTGAAGATGTTGCTGATCAAAGATTGAAGATGTTGCTGATGATGAAGACTGAATATTGAAGATGAAGACTACATGATGTTGAAAAGCTTCCAATGATTTATATATGTGTTACCCTACTAATGTTGATGATGTCCCCTATCTCTACTCTTGTTGTTGTTGATGTTGCTGTAGAATACCCTTCTCGTTAAGGGGGAGTGTTGAAATATTGTAACTTCGAAGAATATTCTATATGTATCTTTTTGTGGTCCCCGATGGTCTTACCGGGAGAACCACTTGTATTACATTGTACCTGGATGCTCCTAATCGGAAGAACTAATAAGAGTCATGAGGTAGTCCCCTCTAATTGTAAAGGTGGGTCATCAGCACCCGAGTGTGGTTACTTGAGCCTACATGTGTAACTCGAGCCTACATGATTTAACTCGAGCCTACATGTCAAATGAGTTAACTTAAGTGAACAGATGAATATAAATAGAGGTGTAGTGCTCCTCATTTGTGACACACACACTCTCACTTGTGTAGCGCATTAGTGGAGAAGAGAAGTAGCTGGAGAAGGAGGAGGATCAGGCTTTGATCTCCTTAATGGTTTTATCTTTTATCTTTTTGGGGCATCTATATTGAGGAAGGTTTTGTTGGGTTTTTCCCTTTAGGGTTTTCCCAGGATAAATCTTTGTGTTCCTTTTGTAGGGTTGTGCTTGTCTATCTTTCAGTGATCCTGTTTATATGCTTTTGTTATGAAAATGAAATGAAATACTAATGTCTTAGCTAAGCATATGGAAATTTAATATTATGGTATGCCACGTGTCCAATATTCAATATATGAGGTTGAAAACTATACCACATATACTTTGGTTCATCTGATTTTTGATGCAATAGGTCTCACTCAATTTCGATCTTCGATTCCCTGGATATGACTGTTTTCCCCATAACACATGTTTTAGACTAGTTTTGGGACTAGTAAAAAACCCTCAATTCTATAGGGAGTATCTCTGAAACTATAATGGATCAAGATATGAATTTTGGAACACTGCTAGCTCATCCATTTTCAAAGATGGATTTTTAGTCTCGCTCTGAATATTTGTAAAAAAAATGATAGAGAAAATTCTTAGACTCATTTTGAAGAATTAGTCCCAAGGAAAGAGATCTTATACCAAATGTTATGCAACCAAGTCTCATAAATAACATAAAAATAGAAAAAATAGATAAGAAGAAATTAATCCACACCTTAATAATGAATAACATAGATGAATAACAATCATCTTCGAGGGAGGAACCTCCTTTCACTATGTACTAAGTACATAATACAAGACAAGATATAATGATGACTAAAATGAAAATATATTCTCCCTATATATAGGAGACAAAGGTGTACAATAACAGCTAATTGACCCACTAATAGACCCAAGCCAAAAACAATAATATGTAATACACCACAACATAGGGGATAATGAACCACACTATAGGGGGGAATGTGCCCAACATTTAGGGCTTAACAAGGAGATATGGAATAATTTATATTCTTTGTATTTATGCCCACTAAAATATTTGTGATCATAGTAATTTTTAAATTTAATGAAGCATAGGATCATCAAGCATGCAAAATTCAAATGGAGAATAAGATTGTAGAAGAGAGAGAATCAATTTAGTAAACTCTACTCAATAGTTCATGGAGAATAAACACACATGAGACCAATAATTTGAATAATTAAATCATAATCCATTAATTAGTAAATAATATGTCGTGCAATGGTTATACATATATGATAATTCAAATTCCTAAGATAGGATTCGAATCTACGAACTCAGACTCACTTTGGTGCTTACTCGGTGTGGGAGAATCACCTCTAGAGCTCACTAATGTAACTCCGGATAACTAAAAAAAATCACACTCAATTAACTTACGAGGGTAGATGAGCAAATGTGCCCTACTTCCCCTGAATCATGGAAATTAGTGCTAGAGACACTGAGAGTGATCTAACTAATGGGAATCAAGGCATAACTTGACTTAATTGAATACCTACAAGAGTCAATTGTTGGAGACTGCTAATAGCACCCAGAGTGGGTTCCTAAATTATAGGGATTGGTCCCTAGGGCACCTAAAATCATGCAATCATGTGCAGTAAGTGGCAGATGACCCCTAGGTGTGTCCCCCATGCACTGGTGGACTGATGAAGACCTCCTAAGCTAGGAAAATAGACAATTAGCCTATGTGGTCAAAGGGAGGATTAATAATAATCCCAACACCCCCCCTTAATCTTGACTTTGGACAACCTAGGCCTTAGAAACTAAGAATAAAGTTCACCCATACAATCTAAATGAAAAAATTAATAATTGCTTTAATAAAACCGAGGAAATGGGGAAAACTCCCCCCCAAAATAAGCAGGACAATTAGGAACAAGCTTGCATACTAAGAGAAAAAATCTTCTTAAGAAGAAACTTTTGAAAATATTGTTGCAATTTGCATCTCTATGGAGCATTAATGTAGAATGATGGTTCTTATGTGCACTAGTTTCATGGGGTTGTGCATGTGAAATTTTCTAGATTCTTCCAATCAGATGATAGATAAGAGAAGGAATGTTTCCTTTGTATCTTTTTTTCTGGAGGAAGAGTGACATGATCCAATTTGTTCTTTAGTGAGAAGAATTGTTGAGCAGACCTTACCAACATGTAGCATCTCTCTGGGAGCTTGGTACACCTCTCTAAAGGAAGTGAATTTGCTTGGAATAACGCAAGGTTCTATTTTTTAAACTGGGATATTGTTCTCCTCGTGTCATATGGATCTCCAGTCATGTTCCTAGCTACCTCATAAACCTTTTGTGCCCATTTAGGCCTAGGATTGGGAGTAGGGATTGGATCTGGATCAAGATCATTGTGAACTTCATCTTCAATTTCATAAACTAATTCAACTGAGTCCTTTGCTTCAGATTCTGAATCTGAAACACTAATGGAAACATTATCATATGTAAAAGGTGTAGGTAGAATGGTTTTACCTACCCTTTCAAATGGTAGTTGAGACTGTACTAGATTTGAGTATGGAAAAAAGTGTGAGAATTCATTTTCCTTGGAGACATGGTTTGTAGCACTCTTCACTATAATCTTGCCAGTTGAGATATCAGAGATCTCCACTAAGTCGGGACCAAATACCACTCGCTTTGTTGGGCCAGTATGTGTCATCTGGTATACAGATAAAAAAATTGCAACTAAATAGGGAACATAGAGTACATATTTGAACACTCCATGCTTTAACTTAATTGAACCCTTTCCTTCAACTCGAATTTGAGTGTCTTCACACATGTCAATAATCGTACCATTAGTAAGTTGTAATGAAGAGAATTATTCTCTAGATCCAACCATATGATTGGAGGATCTTGAATCAATGAGTAAGGCATGTGATTTTGAACAGCTAGCTTTCCGTGCATGGAATCTCTCATCATGATATTCGGTCTTTTCTCCATATTCAATCTTCCTTCAGCCTTTAGGGAGTGCAATTTTTTGTTTCTCAAGGATTTTTTCCATCTGATCAATGGTATTCTTCATAAAATACTTCTCTATATGGTTTCCTTTATTACATAAGAGCATTTTCCCTTGTCAAACCTCTGATGTTTTTCCTTCCTAGATCATGAGGCTTCATATGCTAGATCAAACTCATCTTTAGGTTCAAATTCAATGTTTCTTTTCTCTTTACCTCTCTACTTCCTCCTTGCTTCTGCATTCCTTATCTCACCAACTAAGAGAGATTTATTTGGAGAAGCTCTGAGACCTCCCATCTATATCAGCTTGTCTTGTTCTTCGATTAGAGACTTTGTGAAGGAATCAAGGGACGAAATTCACCAATTAGGAGTAGTCAGTCTCCCAGAGTGAAAGGTAGATACAAACACTAAGAATTATTAGCCAAGTTTTCTCAGTATCGAGAGAACCAATTGCTCATCCTTCGTCTCAATCTCACATTGCTTGCATTGCATGACCAATGATTTGAATTTCGAGAAAATTTGTTTTATAGTTTTGAAGTTACTAGGCTATAGTTCTATCAGCTCATTCTCCAGGATATGGCCCTTCAGCTCGTCCTATTTTCCAAACAAGGAATCAAGATTATCCCATCGTTCTTTCAGAGTTTTGATTCCATCAATATGTAACAACAAATACCTGTAGATGTGGATGCACATGTAGCAAAAAGCTTCATCAATCTTATTCAGATGCTTCGATTTTTCAATATATTGTTAGTGTTCAACCTATTTTCCCATGGTCATCCTGTATAGACCTTTGTTGCGCAAGTAAGTATTCATATCTTCCCTCCAATCAAGGCAATTGAAAGGTGTAAGGATTCTGGTAGCCAACGTTGTTGAATTATCCATTTCACAGCTATATTGAGCAACAATTCTTCGAAAATTGTTTGAATGTACCTGCAAAAACATTGCAAAACAACAAAATTCGAATTAATTTATCTCAAACACCCTTCACTTCGACATGTGCACTTTCTATGAGTACATTACACCTGGATAGACTTCTCCAGATAGAATCCAAAGGGAGTAATGCAATTAGTCTAGGAATTATATGGAAACTCAATGGATTCTGGTGCATCAATGGAAGTTTCCAAGGTTCGAGGTGGGAATAAATACCCGCTCTGATACCATGTTAAATTTAATGAAGAATAGGATCATAAATCCTACAGAATTCAAATGGATAATAAGATTGTAAAATAGAGAGAATAAATTCAGTAAAATCTGCTCAATAATTCATGGAAAATAACACACATGAGATCAATAATTGGAATAATTAATCATAATCCATTAATCAGTAAATAACATGTAATACAATGGTTATACATATAGGAGAATTCGAATGCCTAAGATAGGATTCGAAACGACCAACTCATACTGAATCTGTATCTAACATGGTGTGGGAAAATCACCACTGGAACTCACTAATGCAACTCTGGATCACTAAAATAGTTTACACTCAGTTAACTGATGAGGGTAGGTGAGAAAATGTGCCCTACTTACTCTAAATCATGGAAACTAGCACTAGAGACATAGGGAGTGATCTAAATTATGGGAATTAGAGCATAATTGGACTTCACTGAATAACTACTAGTGTCAACCGCTAGAGACTAATGGTGGCACTCAGAGTGGATTTCTAAATTATAAGGATTGGTCCCCAAGGAACCTAAAATCATGCAATCAAGTGCAGTAAGGGGAAAATGTCCTCTAGGTGTATCCCCCATGCACTAGTGGAGTGATGAAGACCTCCTAAGCTAGGAAAATAGAAAATTACACTATGTGGTCAAAGGGAGGATTAATAATAATCCCAACAGTAATAGAAAATTATGATTTTTTGACATTCAACCATGGCAGTCAAGGTAAACTTATGGATTCAAAGCAGCTCAGTGGTGGAGATGCTTGGAGGGGAAACCATGAGAGACACATTGCAAGTGGGAAATGAAAGGAATTTGGGTTGGGCATTGATAAACAATTCAGCTTTGCAAGATCTATCACAAAATTCCAACCAAATGGAAGGCCAACACGTGCGCAAATTTCTTCCTTAAGGCCACTGATGAAACATTTCAAAAAAAAAAATCAGAGAGGCCTTGTTTGCGAATTTACAACTACTCAAATGTTGTAATATAGTCCAGAATAGTGATACTGTTGGTAGAGATTGTAGTAGGGACGATTCTACAACATTCTCTATCCTTACTGTAGGTGGGTGAGTCCTAATTGACAAAAATACATGCAACAATTTAAAATTTTCTTGATATGCCTAAGCATTATCAAAGAGTAGAGAGGGGGGGGGAGAAAGGAAAGAACCTCTTGAAGTGTGTCACTTGTAGTATATTTCCTTATCATCTTGCTTGATATTTCCTTACTTCTAGCTCTACCTCTATGAACTTGAAAAACTTGAAATCTATCTACAAAAGCTTGAATTCAAAACTAGATTTAACACATAGATTAAAACTCAAAATTGGGAGGAAACTATAATTGCATGATATTGAAATTAAGAAGAAAGTGCTTACAATCCAATTGTGGAGGTGAATCCCTTCTCCTTTGCTTTAAACCATCATTCTCCATCCATTCTGTTACGGAGAGAAACTTCCTATGGCTTGGGGTGTACCACAACAGACAGCTAGACTGCAAAAATCAATCCTTTCCCATATGTAAGAGAAACCAAATATCTAACACTAAGGGATCATGGGTCATACCTTGTTCCAGATGGTTGAAGTAGATCCCCGTTGAGATTTTTCCAATCTCTCTTGCTTTAGCAATTCACTCTCAACAACAGTAAACAAAGACAAGCATGCTATATAATATGGTGTTAGATATACTCTAGCATATATATTCATCAATGTATAAACAATCAAACATATCCATGGATTCAATATTCATTCAATTGCACATTAAATGGACAAGAAAAGATATTTCTATTAATCAAATCAGAGATTACACAAGTGACAACCTTTGTTGGCACGTCTACGAACTAGAGAAACCGAGTCCTCTACCTGGGCCTCCACCACTTCAATCCTCCATCTCTCGTTAGCAAGCTTACAAGCGAAGGAAATATTGGGAAGAACACAAAGTGCTCCAAGGGATAAAGGGATGTAGATTCTGGTGTAAGTAAACTATGGCAACAATGGACTATAGTTTCATTGCTCTTCAATTCCTCCTCTTCAATGTATCAAAGGGGTTCCTTATATAGCACTCCAATGGGGTAATGGAGAGTCAAATATGAGCGATCTCAAGGCATGTGGAAGGCCAAGAGTCAAGTGGTTTGGACACACATGAAGGAAAACTCCAAAAATATTTGGACTTATGCACACATCCCAATGTACACGGGTTTAAGGTAAAAATTCAAGTATAAACATGGATCTAGGTTTAAAAGTCACGTACAGCCATAAATAGGTGTTTTTTAGGGATGAAATTGGAAACATCAAAGGATAATAAAATTCCATGGGGTTTGTAGAGTGTGCATAGGGACAGGGAAGGCCATAAATATGTGATTAACCATGTGTGGTAAAATCAGCTATAACAGATGCCCCCTAATGTGTGAGGTCAGAGGGGTAACATGATGGACGGAATACATTATAAAAATCCATCCCAGAATTGGAGAAATGAAGACCCAGCTGGAAGAACCAGCCATCCATCAGTACAATACAATGATAAATCTCTGCATGTGACTGCAAATACATGTAGCAGTCCCGGATACATAAGAGTACAATGGCCATGAATAGGCATGATATACAAAATGTGTCATGTGTGGACATTGCCACGTACAATATATAATAGGTCAGAATATCCAAGATGAATATATACAATGGATCAGGATCTCCATAGAAGATGAAGATATACAATGGATCAAGATCTCCATAATGGATGAAGATATCTGACATACACTAGAATCAAATCAAAAGAGCTGAAATCTCATGAACACTGGCACGATCAAGGAGGTAGCATATATGGAATGACACCAAGCTGGAAGGTCTTCTACATGAACCACTACGAGTATGTGTCCTACTATGCGAATAAAGGTGTCGAGGTCAAACATAGTATTCCATCATCTGATTACAGGTCATTAATGTATACCGTTAACAGACGCGAGATCACCCATCGATAATGAAAATGGGAATCAAGGTACTAGAGTGCAATCTAACAAGTGTGAATAGATGTGTTGAGGTCTAAAACTTGGAACAATCCATCGATCAGGGGAAATTTATGTATTCCCAAAAACTATCGATGGCGAGAGAACCTATCACTGATGACTGTAAGTCTCAAGGCACTCAAATGACTCTAGACTCCTATCCAAGAATAAATGATCTGAAGTCGATGGAATGGAATCCGCTGTAAGGAGGGACTTAAGGCATCCCCCATCATCCAACACGAGGTACTCATCGATGCTTTATAATGTGGAAGAACTCAAGATGTGCATGAACTAGTAATAGTACCAGGAATGCCCGACATGCAAAGTCAAGATAACTGACGAATGGTCGACTCAGGCATCAACTTCCTTTGAACAAGAGCATAAAGGAAAATGGTGACTAAATGTAGGTAGCATAGACTCGATATATAACTGGGGCATCTCTGTGACACAGGAGGCATCATCAGAGGCTCCATAGGGATCGAAAGCTTAACCAGTTGGTGGAGGTAAAATCAAAGTAACGAGTACAGCTCCTAAAGTCAAAATAAAACCCAACCAATGGATGTGATATACATTGCTCTATTCAAAGGTGACATGACTCGACTGCTGCCAAAGATAACATCTTTTCCTGTCCAGATTTTTGGTTTTTTTATTTTGTTTTTGGACTTTTTCAGATATTTTTAAAAATCTTGAAAAACAATAAAAGTGTTTTATAGTTACAAATCTAGGAGAAGACAACTGTCAGGGAATAGGAAAACTAGTTCTAGGAAGCGGAACAAACCTATGCTCAATGCAAGGAAACATGTGCAGGATAATGACACTCGGGGGAAGGTCCCCTCCCGATGAAAAAAGGGGAATCAAGATGCAAAAGATATGAAACAAGGCTCTGCTTGGCTAGACATGAGACAAGCTTGGGTTATATGGCTAATACTCAAAGTCAAGAATTCGACATAAGGCTCAATAAGGCAAGAAAAACTCATGATAATGAAATTACAATTTGACATATACAAGGGAGTCCAGAGGGAATGAACATCATAAATTTCAAGAGAAGTATGAAGCTCTTTCTCAAAGACATGGTGGTACTATACAAAGGAATCTCACACCCTAAAGGAGAAATGTTGGCATGGGCACCAAATGCAATACATGATCTAACTAGGGTGCCCATGTATGGGAAAGCTCTACCATTCACATAATGTCACTTCTAAAAGAAGCAAGAAGGTTACGTGACAAGATGGAATGGGTTGGTACCTAGGGTTAAGATGAAACGGTCATAAGGCCATGTAAAATGCAAGCGGATGTGAAATCCTAACCTATATGCCAGTTTAGACATAATACCTAATATAGGCATGAACAGGTCAAAGACATGTCAAACCGCACTCAAATCAGGCTCCTACAACATGATATTACTTCAAACGGTCCAAAATGGTTAGAAACTATAGAAAGTGGGTAAAAATTTCAAAAAATTTCTATAAAATAGTCAAAAATTAAAA
Organism: Pseudotsuga menziesii; assembly: GCA_001517045.1. Taxonomy (NCBI): domain Eukaryota; kingdom Viridiplantae; phylum Streptophyta; class Pinopsida; order Pinales; family Pinaceae; genus Pseudotsuga; species Pseudotsuga menziesii. The sequence goes on along the minus strand of LPNX010297469.1, from coordinate 75,417 downwards.
ATTTTCGTACCATTTTGAATTTTTACCCAAAATAGTGCATTTGATTCTAGAAATTCAGAAGCTAATTCCGGGAGCATCATCCAGCGGAATCACTCCACCTTTGATCCAGGTAAATTCCCTTGCCCTTCTCTTTCATTTTCATATAAAATTTGTAAAATTTCATGGTCCATTTAATTTTTTAAGCCATCCCAACTTGGGTGTTTCGTCCTATGCAGATATCATGAATTTATCTGCGTATAGGGATGACTATACGCAGAAAATGACCCAAAATCCACGTACATACATGGTTTTTTTGAAAACAGTCACGTATAGGGCTACGAACAAGGATTTGATGGGCAAATAATGATCAAAATCTAAAAATTTTGTGCAGGATGGTACTAGAATGGCGAGAGAGGGAGCATGGTGATGTTGAGGAAGCTGTTCAAGATGCTCTCATGGCTCAACAAACCTTATGGGCATGCGGGTTATACAAGTTTAGGTGTCTTGGAAACTTGATGGAAAATCCAATACTACTCTAGCTGGTGGTGGATTATTGCGATCTAGAATCTGAGACCTTTCAAATAGATGGGATGTTGCTCAGCATTGAGGTTGAGGACATATATTTCATCACAGGATTGTCCCGATGGGGGGATATGGTGAACCTTCGATCCTATGTGCCAGGAGGCAGATTGACTATATAGGACTACATAGCTATAGAATGCCTTCCTGAGACAGAGAAGGTTGGGAGTCAGATCCCAACAAATGCGATCCGGATTCTAGGGCTGAAAGCCATACTATTGGAATTAAGCAATATTGCAGGTTTGGCTTCACTCCACCAGGCCTCAAGGCCATTGATGTTCTATGTGGTAGAGTGTATGCGGCCTACAATATATGACTGGAGTACTACACTACTAAGCAACATGAAACAACAGCTTAGTGATTGCAAGATGGGAAGGGTGAGGGAATTTGGGTTTGGCAGCATATTGAGGACATTATTTTTTGAGCGGGTGCCAGGGCTAAGCCCAAGAGTAGACATTGACCCACATGGAGTCCAGGATCTGGCTCAGTGATGTTGGGCCAATGTCATGTGCATACTGGGAGGTGGAAGGCTGGCTAACCCCTACCTAGCAGAGTTCTTTCCATGGTGGAGGAGACAGTTGATCGCCATAGATGACTATCCCTATGCATGGATTGACTTCTACGGAGATCCAGACATGCCCCTACCTCTATGAGTGGCTTATGGAGACATAGGTAATGAATCCCAAACCCACTTTTAATTTTTGAATTTTTTTTTTGTTTTTTGATATATGGAATCAAAAGACATGTTTTTGGTGTGACGACACATAGTGATACTCTGTCTTGTATATGCAGATGTAGGACCACGATGGCCAGAGGGATTTCCTCATCATCTATAGAGGGGAAGAGGTGATGAGATCATGGGTGTATATGTGGAGCGGACACTCCAGAGCATCCATACAAACTTCATTTGACTGACCCAAAGAGTTCCCATGGTGCAAGTTGAGGACTTTCCCGAGGCTATTTAACACCATGTGGTTGGAGTACCACGAGCATGGGTTCGATTGTTTCATTGGCTAGCTAGAGCCATGGTGTCCTATCATGATCAATACCCTCCTCCATCTCAGGCTTAGAAACCTAGGTGTATGTTCTGTATGGCCGTGTAGTATATTTTGGTGGCTCGGAAGCCCCAATTTGGTATATGACACTTATGTATTATGATGTCACCTTTTTGAACTTAATGAAAAGTATTTATGATGATCGATTATTTATATTTATATGTGTAAAAAAATGTGTTTGTGAAATGCTTATGGTTTGTGAAACAAATGCCAATCTAGGACATAGTTAGCATATGCATCGACAACTTGATTGAAATTTCTTGGAACATGAATGTATGTTATATTCTCAAATTTTCATTCTAGCTATATAACACATAAGAATCTTTGTAATAATGTCAAATCCCTAATACGATACAAGCCATTAAGTTGTGAAACCACTAATTGTGAGTCAAGATGTACCTCAAGAGAAAGAACACCATGTGAAATGGAATCCCACAATAATTCAATTACGGCACTATATTCAGCAACATTGTTTGACAAAGGCCATAACATACGCCTCCTAAAGACAATACCTAACCTGTAGGAGTATAGATCACCCAAGCAGTCAAAGCTGTGTTTTGAGTGTGGAGGCTAGCACCATCAGCGAATCCAATGTAAAAGTAAGACTCCATCGACATCTTCCATAACAAACAGAAGCTAATCAACAAACCCAATCACCATAAGAAAACCTAACTATGCAATGCAAAACTATACAATAATATACAAAAATCAGCCCTGGCTAAAAATTATGCATAGTATTTTTTGAGATAGAGCCCATTTCTAGGCTCCGCCAAGGCTGTCTCTTCATAATCCACCAGCTCATAGGCAACTTTCTCTAATACATACTTAACCACATAAGGACCATGCCACATGGGATTAAACTTTCCTACCCCCAAGGGTTCTTTAGCTTGATCCCACAAAATGACCAAGTCACCTTCACTAAACCTCTTAGGACGGACAGAATTTTCATATAGGACCTTAATGTGATGCTTGTTAACCTCTAGAGCCACTAAATCATCACGACGTTGCCCATCAAGTTGCTCCAAGTGGACCAAACGCTATTCCAATGCGGAAGTCTCTGGTAAAAGCTCCACAACTAGCTTCAATGAATGGATTTCGCACTCAACCGGTAATACTAACTCCACCCCATGCATAAGTTGATAGGGAGAAAAACCAATGGCAGTCTTAACCACATTTCTATAGGCCCATAAAGCAAGATACAACATGATATGCCAATTATTCTTGCTTTGTGCGACGGTTCGTTGTAGAATGGACTTAAGTGACTTGTTCACTGCTTCAACCTGTCCATTCACTTGAGGATAATAAGAAGAGGAGTGCTCTTGCTTATATCCTAACTTCAAAGACAACTCTTCCATCATTTTATTCTGAAAGAGCCTTCCATGGTCAGTGACAAGCTCCTTCGGAATTCCAAACCGAGCGATTATCTGGTTGAACACAAAATGCGCGACTGTCTCACCGTCAAATTTAACTGTAGGCATAGCCTTTGCCCATTTCATGAAGTAATCGATAGCCATAATAATATGATGATGTCCCCCCAACCGAAGCTGGATTGCAATCCATAAAATCAAGCCCCACTTGGTGAAGGGACCGGTGGTGACAATAGGATGCAAAGGGGCGGGACGAGAGCGCATATTACGTGCAAACACCTGGAAAGGGTGGCACTTCTTGACCGCATTAATGCAATCTTTGAATATGGATAACCAAGAATAGCCCGCTCTCAAGATTTTTAGCAAATGGAAAGAAAATTACAAAATGTGGAAGTCATGTTAGCATGTGAGTTGCAACATAGAAAGAATGAATGAGATATATTCACCCATAGTTGTATGAATATAAATTTTCATGGATTGTACACCGTTGTGGAGTAAATTTAAAGAGTTGTGGAGACCTCATGAATGGTTGCAAAAATATAAGGATGGAAGAATTGCAACCACTTCAATAAGTTATAAATTCGACTTAGTTGAGGAAATATTGGAAGATAAGGAATAATGACATGGACAATTTATAGAAATATTTGTTCCTATTGCAGGAACGTTCTGAAATATTGCCTAAATATGGATGCAAACCACTTAGTTGTGGAACACCAATTTTTTGTAGTAGAAAATTGAAGGATAGAAACCAGTGGATGGATGTAACAATGTATGGAGTTATTAGGCTTGATCACCCTGATAACTTCACTATCCTTTGGATGGATGGATTATTGGATGTTGCAGATGTTGATGATGAGTGAAATTTTGGCAATGGAGTTGTGGATGAGAGGTATGCATTGGGATAGTGACCGTCATGCAATTGAGTTAGTAGTTAGAATAATAGATTAGGATGTAGTTTTGTGGATGGCATAGTAAAGTATCTGAGGAGTTTACGGATTCCATAAGTGTGTATCGTAGTTGTGGATGGAATAGGAAAACCTCTGAGAGGATAATGATGATCTAGGTTGTGTATGTTACTCGTGGTTATCTTGGAGAAAGAGGGATCGCCGCTACAAGAAAGCATCCAAGAAGAAAGTGACGAGTTGCACTAAAGTAGAACATGTGATGATAAAGACAATGGGTTAAAAATAGGTCAATGATAAATAGTCAGGTGAGATGTGTTCATAATAAAAGTATGAGCCTTGAGGTCGAAGCTAGAGAGGGGAATATTCTTTTGGTGAGGATGAATGCATTGTTCACAATTCAACAAGAATTTGGTCAAGTTCAACCTTATATATAGAATCAACTTCAGCCACACTTGATTCTTTCCTAGGATAGTCTCTGAGGAATTAAGGTAAGATGGATTCATTGTCATAGGGGAGATCTATGATAGAGGATTGGATGATGATTTTGAGATGCAAATATACTCCATGAGGTTATAGTTGACTCAGCAAGTTATGCTAAGAGAAGAGTGAAGTGGTTCAAGAGAAGTGAAGAATAAATTATGACCATGAAAGGAAAGTACATGAAGAGTAACATGTAGATTATATTAGTTCGACAGTTTCATCCAAACACAGCTCTGATTCTGATTGACTCGAGGATGAGTCAATGGATAGTGGTGAAAGCTTGTTGAGGCCTAGTTTCTCACTATATTAGTCATTATTTTATTAATGGGTTGTTAGGGTTTGTTATGGTATGTTATATGAAATAAGGGGATTAAATTAATGCTTTAATGTAAAATCGAGTAAATGTAATTATTACCCTCCTTCATGGGCATAGTATAAATAAGGAGTCTCCAAGAGGTATTGATATCATTATGAAATATTTTATCTATGTTTATTTGCATAATCTCATGGTTGCATAAGAGAATGAAATGAAGAGGAGTTCCATAGCTCCCTTTCCCTTGTAGGAAAGGGAGGAAGCTATGTAATCATGTTTTCATTCATTAATAAAACTAGATTTGGGTTTTATTGTGTCTTTTGTGTAGTATTTTATAGTTATCTTGTTGTGGAATAAATGTTATTGTGAGGATATTTTTGGTATATAGTTTATGTGTGTTTAGGGTTTATTAATAATGTTGGCCATAAAATAAAATGGATAACAAAACTTAAATATGTTTATAAGGGGTGTTTAATTTTTGGATAAATATTTTAAAATCAAACACGGAAATTTTTTATATTTTAATTATTAATATAAATTTTATAAAAATAATCAATTTTAATAGTTATAAAATGATTTTATACTTCAAAGGAGTGCTCAAAGCGATGTTGACCAACGTACTATTTCATTCTATTTTGAGCTAGAACTATATTGTCTTTAAGAAAGAAGAAAATATCTACTTTGCTATGGAGCGTACCATCCACTGCTTGAACCTAAGAGGTACCTGGTAGAATAGGAAATCATTGATAAGTGTTTTTCTCCATACACTACTTCATATGGTGTCATATTTGTGGATCCATAATAAGTTTTATTATATAACCATTCCACTAAATGGATCCATTGTTCCCAATGGTGTGGCATGTCCGATGCAAAGGATCGCAAGTAGGTTTCGAAGCAATCAAAAGTAGGTTTCTAAGAATTTATTAACCACTTCCTTTTGACCATCCATTTGGGGTGATATGTTGTTCTAATCCTTAGTTGAGTTCCCTAACTTTTAATTATCTCTTTCCAAATTTTTGGTAAATGTGGGGTCACAATCAAAGGAAATGGAAGTGGGAATACCATGGAGCTTGAAAATTTGATCCAAGATGAATTGTGACACCAATGAAGGTGTAAAATTTTGTGGTAATGTATAGAAGTATGCATATTTGATCAGACGATCAACTACCACCATGATGATTCTTTTATTTCCTTCCTTAAGAAGCCCAATAATGAAATCCATAAATATGTCCATCCATATATTATTGGGAAAGGGTTGCAAAGCACTTGGCGACTTCAATGTTTTGTCCTTGTGTCATTGACAAGTTTCATAGGATGCAATAAAGTTGTGGATATCCTTTTTCATTCCTTACTATAAGAAAGAGTGCTTCATTCTTTCATAAGTTTTACAGAATTCAAAATGGCCTACTATTGTGGGGGATGAATGTAATTCTTCTAAGATTCATTGTTTCAAGACCAAATTCGAGGCGAGAAAGATGTGCTCCATATACCTCAAAATATTGGGGTTCCATCTATTCTTGGGTGGAGGTTTTTGGTCTTCTTGTATCCTTTTGATGCATTTTATAACTGCATCCTGAGCCAACCATTTCTATTGCACTTCATCGAGCCATCTCGAGATAGGTAAGGATAAGTCAAAGAGTGAACCCTCCTCTTAAAATTTCCTAAAAAATGCATCTTCCACCACATTGATGCGACCATTATTATATATGATTTCATAATCACGACCCAACATCTTGGTGACCCATTTGTGTTGCTCATGTGAGGAAAACCGTTGTTCCAAGAAATACTTAAGACTATTATGGTTGGTCTTGATCTAGAAACATTTCCATATTAAATATGGTTTCCATGTATCAATTGCATGAAGGATATCCATCATTTAATTCTCATGGGTATATTTTCCCAAGGTTGAAGCATGGAGCTGCTTATTGGTGAAGGCTAATGGGTGTCCTTGTAATAAGATAACTCCTAGGCCGCAACCCGATGTGTCACATTCTCACATAAATGTCTTAGTTGTGTATGGCGTGGCTAACATAGGTGTAGTAAACATAACCTCATTTAATTCTTAGAAGGCCTACTCTACTTCCTCATTTTAGGAGAAATCATTCTTTTTTAGCAATGTGGTAATAGGAGATGTAATATTCCTATAGTTTGGCACAAACTTACAATATTATCCAATAAGTTCAAGAAATCTTGCCAATCACTTGAGAGTTTTGGGATGGGACCAATTTTCCATAGCTTCCAATTACCCCATCCTGACTCACATACGACCCTAGTGTTCAACCTGAGTCACCCTAACAATACATTTTGATATTTTCACAAATAGTTATTGGTCCTATAATACTTGCAAGGTACATGCAACATGTTGGAGGTGGATCTCCCATGTGGGGTTGTAGACCAAGATATCATCAAAGAAAACCAAGACAAAATGACAAAGGAAAGGGAAAAAAATCTTATTCATGAGGACCTGAAAAGTGGAGGGCACATTGAAGATCCCGAAGGGAATGGCCAAAAACTCATAATGACCTTCCTGAGTGCAGAAAACAGTTTCGTGTATATCTGCCTCTTTCATCTTGCTTTAATGGTAGACTGACTAAAGGTTTTATTTGGTGAATAATTTGGCACCATGAAACTCATCTAAGAGACCATCAATGATCAAAATGACCAATTTATGTTCTATGGTTAATTTGTTTAGAATGTGGAAATCATAACACATGCACCAAACGCCTTCCTTTTTTAGGACTATAAATACTGGTGAAGAATAAGGGGTTGTGCTATGATTAATAACATTGGTTTCCAATAATTATTGAATGATTTTTTCTTTTTCCATTATTTTGTGTAAAAGGTTGGTGATAAGGGCATACATTGAGGGGATGAATACCTATAAATAAGGGAATTCCATGGTAATGTTCCCATGGGATGGAGGTAAACCATTGGGTGGATTGAAAACCTATTAATATTAGGAAATAACTTGTTGCAAGTTTTGGTGAATATCTGATATGTGTGTTTACATAACTTGGAGGGCATGGAACTGAGCAATGACACCAAAGCGACCTCTCTTCAACAATTTCTTCATATGGTGGGATGAGATAATTTTGGGAGAACCAAGTGTAATTACATGGAGGTGATGTGTGGGGCCTAGCCTAAGTAAAGCTAAGAGAAAATTACATGAAATCCATTATGACATGACCTAAGTTCATCACCCATTCAACCCCCAAAAATATGTCACAACCACTCATTTGAATAGTAAACATATAGGTTTTGAGATGGTAGTCCCCCATTTAGAGTTTGACATTTTCACAATGGCCACCACATTTCATTATAGCCCCATTGGATATCATAATTTGGAAATTGGAGATGGAGTGGATATAGTAATGGGTGTCTTCGGCCACATGTCAATGGATCACGTTATGTTTACTTCCACTGTCAATTAACACGATGATTTTTTTTTGGTTAATGTATCCAATTAATTTCAATCTGGTTGATGAATTAGGTCCTCTCTAGTGCTCTAAATTTGCTTGACCAAACTGTATTTGAGTGAATAATAAATGTGTTTTAACCCTTTAACTTGACTTGCTGAAAAATTACCTCAATCAATATTTCTACAACCCCAACGACTTATACTATGAAACGAGAACTATATACTATGAACGAGAACTCTACCCATAAAAACGATGATATTTGCAAAAACAAAAACAAAAACACCCCCCAAATAGAAAAGTGTTGATACCAGTATACACGTTTTTTTTTTTAGGGTAAAAAATAGAGCCATGGACTAAACATCCCATATTGTTGTTTAACAAAACTTTAAAATCAACCTTAAATTGGAAAAAAAGAAAAATTCTTGAAGAGATAAATTACAACTTTCTGGAAAATTGCATATTAAAGAAAAAACAAATTTCTCTAATAGATTCACCATTATAACCATATAGAAACAAAGAAATTATGATGTGATTCATAATGAGATA
>LPNX010297469.1:2085-54621 GCA_001517045.1 Pseudotsuga menziesii | reverse complement strand
ACTGGTGCATTTGAATTGTAGGAAAGGTCATGTACAACCTCCTACAAGAAAAGAAGGATGAGACTTGTTCTGAAGAACAAGTGATGACAATTCAAGATTTAGTCCAATAAACATGAATCTGAAGCTCCCAAGGACAGAGGCACCATGACGAAAGAAAGGGCTTCAGAGAGTGGTAGATCCACCTTGAAGGATGAATACCACCATGGGTACAAGAGATAACTCAAGATGAAGAAAATAATGCTATGAAAGAAGCTATGATCAAAGAATAACAGTTGATCATGGGGAATGATGTATACGATATGATGGAACAAGTGTACAAAGCAAGGCTCGTGATTCTCCACATAAATAATAGAGTATGACATGACATACTCTATTGACCAGTATATATCAAGCATAGAACCACCTATACAGAATGAAGAGGGAAGATGATACTCCACTTCAGGGGGAGTGACTACAGAAAATTATATCTGAATTCGACATGGTACGACATGATGGATAGCTTTGTGATGGATCGACACTTTACCAAGAGTAAAGTGGGTTCCACCCTTCAAGGTTGAATGCAGAAGACTAGGATATGTTGATGACTTGAGAAGACAAATTCATAGAAGATGTTATGATACTAGAATGATGTTTGGGATATAGTACTCAAACCAGAAAGCAAGAATGTGGTATCTTCCAAATGGATTTGCAAGATAAGATATGTTGCTGATAGAAGTAAGGTAAGAGTTGTGGCTAGAGGTTTCTATCAGAAAGAGGGAATTAATTCTGAAGAGACACTTACTCCAGGAAGCAAGGTACACTTCCTTCAAAAATATCATGGTAGTTTCTTCCATGACGAAGTAAAGACAAGCCTTCCTTAATGGTATGATTGAGGAAGGGTTTTACATTGAATAGTCATGAGGATTTGAAGTTGAAGACAGATGGAATCAAGTATGCAAGTTGAAGAAGGCCCTCTATGGCCTGAAGCAAGCTCCCAGAGCTTGGTATGGAAGAATAGATAGTTTCTTGATGAGCATGGGCTTTGCCAAGAGTAAATTTGATCCTAACCTTTCCTACAAGGTTGTAGAAGATGAACCTGTCATTTAATTACTATATGTGGATGACTTATTCTTGACAGGGAATGAGAAACAGATCATGTAAAGAAAGAAGAAACTAGCAGAAGAATTTGAGATGAAAGACCTTGGGTTAATGCATTATTTCCTAGGTCTGGAAGTATGGAAAAATTCAGAAGGAATCTTTCTCAACCAGGGAAAGTATGTGGTAGAGATATTGAAGAGATTCAATATGTTGGAATGCAAAGTCACGGCCACACCCATGGACTCCAACCTGAAGCTGTTAGCTGATGACTCATTAGAGTTAGTGGATGTGACTCACTATAGACAGATCATTGAGTCATTGATGTACTTAACAAATACCAGAACAGACATTTGTTTTACTGTGAACACCTTAAGTCAATATCTTGTTCAACCAAGACGGGTTCACCTAGTAGCTGCAAAACATGTGATGAGATATCTGAAAGGAACTATAGACTTTGGTCTATACTATGATGGTAGCCATGAGTATGGATTGTATGGCTACATAGATGCAGATTGGGCTGGAAGTATCTCATACAGGAAAAGCACATCAGGTAGATGCTTTTGTTTGAGGTTTGCTATGAGTTCATGGTTTAGCAGGAAACAGTCCAATGTTTCTCTTAGCACGGTTGAAGCAGAATACATAGCAGATTGCTCTACTAAGTTGTGAAGCCATATGGCTTCAGAAGCTGATATCAGGTCTCTTTGACCTGAAGATGGACACTACAATGATTCTATGTGATAAACATAGTTGTGATGACAAAGAACCCTTTGTTCCGACGTAACACGTAGAAATCCGGTATTTCTACATACAAGATAAGATGCAGATGATGATACTGTAGATGCAGATGATGGTGATTCAGTATTTCTATACTGAATATAGAGATGATGATGTTTCAGTATTCCCATACTGAAGATATAGATGATGATGATTTCAGTATTCCCATACTGAAGATATAGATGATATTTTAGTATTCACATACTGGAGATACAGATGGTGATAGTTCAGTATTCACATACTGAAGATGTAAATGATGATGGTTTGGATGATGATTTACTGACGAAGCCTCTGTCTCGAGTAGAGTTCAAACACTTTTGAGACAAGCTTGGTGTGGTTCAAAAAGATCTTCCCTGAAAGGGGCAGTAGTGATGTTGCAGTGGGATTGTATCATCCCTGGGCACTTGCCCTAAAGTGATCCGGAGACCTCGGTCTTCGAGAATGAAGAGGGATTGTATCATCCCAAGACATTTGTTGACAATAGATCCGATGACCTTGGTCCTCGAGAATGTGGTGGGATTGTATCATCCCTGGGCACTTGCCCTAAAGTGATTCGGAGACCTCGGTCTTCGAGAATGAAGAGGGATTGTATCATCCTGGGACATCTGTTCATAATAGATCCGGTGACCTCGGTCCTCGAGAATGTGGTAGGATTGCATCATCCTTGGACATCTTCCTAAAGTGATAGGGACTGATTCTCCCGTAATCAATCTGGTGGCTTCGGTCCTCGAGAATGTGGTAGGATTGCATCATCCTTGGACATAGTCCTAAAGTGATAGGGACCGATTCTCCCGTAATCAATCCGGTGGCTTCGGTCCTCGAGAATGTGGTAGGATTGCATCATCCTTGGACATAGTCCTTAAGTGATAGGGACTGATTCTTCCGTAATCAATCCGGTGGCTTCGGTCATCGAGAATGTGGTAGGATTGCATCATCCTTGGACATAGTCCTAAAGTGATAGGGACTGATTCTCCCGTAATCAATCTGGTGGCTTCGGTCCTCGAGAATGTGGTAGGATTGCATCGTCCTTGGACTTAGTCCTAAAGTGATAGGGACTGATTCTCCCATAATCAATCCGGTAACTTCGGTTGTCGAGAATGTGGGGGGATTGTATCATCCCTAGAATTTAAGTCTAAAAGTGATCCAAAGACTTTTTTTCTTTGAGTTGTGGATTGCAGGTTGTTACTGATGATGATGATGCCGTACTGATCAAAATATCAAAGTATGATGATGATGACGTACTGATCGAAAGATCCGAGTATGATGATGATGACGTACTAATCTAAAGATCAGAGTATGATGATGACGCACTATAATTATGATGTTTCTGATCAAAATATTAGAGTATGATGATGATGTTTCTGATCAAAAGATCAGAGTATGTTGATGATGTTTCTGATCGAAAGATCAGAGTATGATGATGATGTTTCTGATCGAAAGATTAGAATGTGATGATGATTATGATCGATAGATCAGAATATGATGATGATGATGTTGCTGCTGATCAAAAGGGAAAAGTGTTGATGATGATATTACTGATCGAGAGATCAAAGTACTGAAGATGTTGTTTCTGATCGAAAGTTCAAGGTGCTGAAGATGTTGTTGCTAATCGAAAAGTCAAAATGCTGAAGATGTTGCTGATCAAAAGGACAAAATGCTGAAGATGTTGTTGCTGATCGAAAATTCAAAGTGCTGAAGATGTTGCTGTTTGAAAGGTCAAAATGTTAAAGATGTTGTTGCTGATTGAACATTCAAAGTGCTGAAGATGTTGGTGATCGAAAGGTCCAAGTGCTGAAGATGTCGTTTCTAATTGAAAGATCAAAATGATGAAGATGTTGCTGATCAAAGACTAAAGATGTTGCTGATGATGAAGACTGAAGATTGAAGATGAAGACTACATGATGTTGAAAAGCTTCCAATGATTTATATATGTGTTACCTTGCTAATGTTGATGATGTCCCCTATCTCTACTCTTGTTGTTGTTGATGTTGTTGTAGAATACCCTTCTCGTTAAGGGGGAGTGTTGAAATATTGTAACTTCAAAGAATATTCTATATGTATCTTTTTGTGGTCCCCGATGGTCCTACTAGGAGAACCACTTGTATTACATTGTACCTCGATGCTCCTAATCGGAAGAACTAATAAGAGTCATGAGGTAGTCCCCTCTAATTGTAAAGGTGTGTCATCAGCACCCTAGTGTGGTTACTTGAGCCTACATGTGTAACTCGATCCTACATGATTTAACTCTAGCCTACATGTCAAATGAGTTAACTTAAGTGAACAGATGAATATAAATAGAGGTGTAGTGATCCTCATTTGTGACACACACACTCTCACTTGTGTAGCGCATTAGTGGAGAAGAGAAGTAGCTGGAGAAGGAGGAGGATCAGGCTTTGATCTCCTTACTGGTTTTATCTTTTATCTTTTCAGGGCATCTATATTGAGGAAGATTTTGTTGGGTTTTTCCCTTTAGGGTTTTCCCAGGATAAATATTTGTGTTCCTTTTGTATGGTTGTGCTTGTCTATCTTTTAGTGATCATGTTTATATGCTTTTGTTATGAAAAATGAAATGAAATACTAATGTTTTAGCTAAGCATGTGGAAATTTAACAGTATGGTATGCCATGTGTCCAATATTCAATATATGAGGTTGAAAACTCTACCACATATACTTTGGTTCATCTTATTTTTGATGCCATAGGTCTCACTCAATTTCGATCTTCGATTCCCTGGATATCACTGTTTTCCCCATAACACATGTTTTAGACTAGTTTTGGGACTAGTAAAAAACCCTCAATTCTATAGGGAGTATCTCTGAAACTATAATGGATCAAGATATGAATTTTGGAACACTACTAGCTCATCCATTTTCAAAGATGGATTTTTAGTCTCGTTCTGAATATTTGTAAAAAAAATGATAGTGAAAATTCTTAGACTCATTTTGAAGAATTAGTCCCAAGGAAAGAGATCTTATACCAAATGTTATGCAATCAAGTCTCAGAAATAACATAAAAATAGAAAAAATAGATAAGAAGAAATTAATCCACACCTTAATAATGAATAACATAGATGAATAACAATCATCTTCGAGGGAGGAACCTCCTTTCACTATGTACTAAGTACATAATACAAGACAAGATATAATGATGACTAAAATGAAAATATATTCTCCCTATATATAGGAGACAAAATTTGTACAATAACAGCTAATAGACCCACTAATAGACCCAAGCCAAAAACAATAATATGTAATACACGACAACATAGGGGATAATCATACCACACTATAGGGGGGAATGTGCCCAACATTTAGGGCTTAACAAGGAGATATGGAATAATTTATATTCTTTGTATTTATGCCCACTAAAATATTTGTGATCATAGTAATTTTTAAATTTAATGAAGCATAGGATCATCAAGCATGCAAAATTCAAATGGAGAATAAGATTGTAGAAGAGAGAGAATCAATTTAGTAAACTCTACTCAATAGTTCATGTAGAATAAACACACATGAGACCAATAATTTGAATAGTTAAATCATAATCCATTAATTAGTAAATAATATGTCGTGCAATGGTTATACATATACGATAATTCAAATTCCTAAGATAGGATTCGAATCTACCAACTCGGACTCACTTTGGTGCTTACTCGGTGTGGGAAAATCACCTCTAGAGCTCACTAATGTAACTCCGGATAACTAAAAAAAATCACACTCAATTAACTTATGAGGGTAGGTGAGAAAATGTGCCCTACTTCCCCTGAATCACGGAAATTGGTGCTAGAGACACTGAGAGTGATCTAACTAATGGGAATCAAGGCATAACTTGACTTAATTGAATACCTACAAGAGTCAATTGTTGGAGACCGCTGATAGCACCTAGAGTGGGTTCCTAAATTATAGGGATTGGTCCCTAGGGAACCTAAAATCATGCAATCATGTGCAGTAAGTGGCAGATGACCCCTAGGTGTGTCCCCCATGCACTGGTGAACTGATGAAGACCTCCTAAGCTAGGAAAATAGACAATTAGCCTATGTGGTCAAAGGGAGGATTAATAATAATCCCAACACCCCCCCTTAATCCTGACTTTGGACAACCTAGGCCTTAGAAACTAAGAATAAAGTTCACCCATACAATCTAAATGAAAAAATTAATAATTGCTTTAATAAAACCGAGGAAATGGGGAAAACCTCATGGGGAAAACTCCCCCCCAAAATAAGCAGGACAATTAGGAACAAGCTTCCATACTAAGAGAAAAAATCTTCTTAAGAAGAAACTTGTGAAAATATTGTTGCAATTTTCATCTCTATGGAGCAGTAATGTAGAATGATGGTTCTTATGTGCACTAGTTTCATGGGGTTGTGCATGTGAAATTTTCTAGATTCTTCCAATCAGATGATAGATAAGAGAAGGAATGTTTCCTTTGTATATTTTTTTCTGGAGGAAGAGTGACATGATCCAATTTGTTCTTTAGTGAGAAGAATTGTTGAGCAGACCTTACCAACATGTAGCATCTCTCTGGGAGCTTGGTGCACCTCTCTGAAGGAAGTGAATTTGCTTGGAATAACGCAAGGTTCTATTTTTTAAATTGGGATATTGTTCTCCTCGTGTCATATGGATCTCCAGTCATGTTCCTAGCTACCTCATAAACCTTTTGTGCCCATTTAGGCCTAGGATTGGGAGTAGGGATTGGATCTGGATCAAGATCATTGTGAACTTCATCTTCAATTTCATAAACTAATTCAACTGGGTCCTCTACTTCAGATTCTGAATCTGAAACACTAATGGAAACATTATCATATGTAAAAGGTGTAGGTAGAATGGTTTTACCTACCCTTTCAAATGGTAGTTGAGACTGTACTAGATCTGAGTATGGAAAAAAGTGTGAGAATTCATTTTCCTTAGAGACATCGTTTGCAGCACTCTTCACTATAATCTTCCCAGTTGAGATATCTGAGGTCTCCACTAAGTCGGGACCAAATACCACTCACTTTGTTGGGCCAGTATGTGTCATCTGGTATACAGATAAAAAATTTGCAGCTAAATAGGGAACATAGAGTACATATTTGAACACTCCATGCTTTAACTTAATTGAACCCTTTCCTTCAACTCGAATTTGAGTGTCATCACACATGTCAATAATCATACCATCAATAAGTTGTAATGAAGAGAATTATTCTCTAGATCCAACCATATGATTGGAGGCTCTTGAATCAATGAGTAAGGCATGTGATTTTGAACAGCTAGCTTTCCGTGCATGGAATCTCTCATCATGATATTCGGTCTTTTCTCCATATTCAATCTTCCTTGAGCCTTCAGGGAGTGCAATTTTTTGTTTCTCAAGGATTTTTTCCATTTGATCAATGGTATTCTTCATAAAATACTTCTCTATATGGTTTCCTTTATTACATAAGAGCATTTTCCCTTGTCAAACCTCTGATGTTTGTCCTTCCTAGATCATGAGGCTTCATATGCTAGATCAAACTCATATTTAGGTTCAAATTCAATGTTTCTTTTCTCTTTACCTCTCTACTTCCTCCTTGCTTCTGCATTCCTTATCTCACCAACTAAGAGAGATTTATTTGGAGAGGCTCTGAGACCTCCCATCTATATCAGCTTGTCTTGTTCTTGGATTAGAGACTCTATGAAGGAATCAAGGGACGAAATTCACCAATTAGGAGTAGTCAGTCTCCCAGAGTGAAAGGTAGATACAAACACTAAGAATTATTAGCCAAGTTTTCTCAGTATCGAGAGAACCAATTGCTCATCCTTCGTCTCAATCTCGCATTGCTTGCATTGCATGACCAATGATTTGAATTTCGAGAAAATTTGTTTTATAGTTTTGAAGCTACTAGGCTATAGTTCTATCAGCTCATTCTCCAGGATATGGCCCTTCAGCTCATCCTATTTTCCAAACAAGGAATCAAGATTATCCCATCCTTCTTTTAGAGTTTTGATTCCACCAATATGTAACAACAAATACCTGTAGATGTGGATGCACATGTAGCAAAAAGCTTCATCAATCTTATTCAGATGCTTCGATTTTTCAATATATTGTTAGTGTTTAACCTATTTTCCCATGATCATCCTGTCTAGACCTTTGTTGCGCAAGTAAGTATTCATATCTTCCCTCCAATCAAGGTAATTGAAAGGTGTAAGGATTCTGGTAGTCAACGTTGTTGAATTATCCATTTCACAGCTATATTGAGCAACAATTCTTCGAAAATTGTTTGAATGTACCTGCAAAAACATTGCAAAACAACAAAATTCGAATTAATTTATCTCAAACACCCTTCACTTCGACATGTGCACTTTCTATGAGTACATTACACCTGGATAGACTTCTCCAGATAGAATCCTAAGGGAGTAATGCAATTAGTCTAGGAATTATATGGAAACTCAATGGATTATGGTGCATCAATGGAAGTTTCCAAGGTAGGAGGCGGGAATAAATACCCGCTCTGATACCTTGTTAAATTTAATGAAGAATAGGATCATAAATCCTACAGAATTCAAATGGATAATAAAATTGTATAATAGAGAGAATAAATTCAGTAAAATCTGCTCAATAATTCATGGAAAATAACACACATGAGATCAATAATTGGAATAATTAATCATAATCCATTAATTAGTAAATAACATGTAATACAATGGTTATACATATAGGAGAATTCGAATGCCTAAGATAGGATTCGAAACGACCAACTCATACTGACTCTGTATCTAACATGGTGTGGGAAAATCACCACTGGAACTCACTAATGCAACTCTGGATCACTAAAATAGTTTACACTCAGTTAACTGATGAGGGTAGGTGAGAAAATGTGCCCTACTTCCCCTAAATCATGGAAAATAGCACTAGAGACATAGGGAGTGATTTAACTTATGGGAATTAGAGCATAATTGGACTTCACTGAATAACTACTAGTGTCAATTGCTAGAGACTGATGGTGGCACTCAGAGTGGGTTTCTAAATTATAAGGATTGGTCCCCAAGGAACCTAAAATCATGCAATCAAGTGCAGTAAGGGGAAAATGTCCTCTAGGTGTGTCCCCCATGCACTAGCGGAGTGATGAAGACCTCCTAAGCTAGGAAAATAGAAAATTACACTATGTGGTCAAAGGGAGGATTAATAATAATCCCAACAGTAATAGAAAATTATGATTTTTTGACATTCAACCATGGCAGTCAGGGTAAACTTATGGATTCAAAGCGGCTGAGTGGTGGAGATGCTTGGAGGGGAAGCCATGGGAGACACATTGCAAGTGGGAAATGAAGGGAATTTGGGTTGGGCATTGATAAACAATTCAACTTTCCAAGATCTATCACAAAATTCCAACCAAATGGAAGGCCAACACATGCACAAATTTCTTCCTTAAGGCCACTGATGAAACATTTCAAAAAAAAAAATCAGAGAGGCCTTGTTTGCGAATTTACAACTACTCAAATGTTGTAATATAGTCCAAAATAGTGATACTGTTGGTAGAGATTGCAGTAGGGACGTTTCTACAACATTCTCTATCCTTACTGTAGGTGGGTGAGTCCTAATTGACAGAAATACATGCAACAATTTAAAATTTTCTTGATATGCCTAAGCATTATCAAAGAGTAGAGAGGGGGGGGAGAAAGGAAAGAACCTCTTGAAGTGTGTGACTTGTAGTATATTTCCTTATCATCTTGCTTGATATTTCCTTACCTCTAGCTCTACCTCTATGAACTTGAAAAAATTGAAATCTATCTACAAAAGCTTGAATTCAAAACTAGATTTAACACATAGATTAAAACTCAAAATTGGGAGGAAACTATAATTGCATGATATTGAAATTAAGAAGAAAGTGCTTACAATCCAATTGTGGAGGTTAATCCCTTATCCTTTGCTTTAAACCATCATTCTCCATCCCTTCTGTTACGGAGAGAAGCTTCCTATGGCTTAGGGTGTACCACAACAGACAGCTAGACTGCAAAAATCAATCCTTTCCCATATGTAAGAGAAACCAAATATCTAACACTGAGGGATCATGGGTCGTACCTTGTTCCAGACGGTTGAAGTAGATCCCCGTTGAGCTTTTTCAAATCTCGCTTGCTTTAGCAATTCACTCTCAACAACAGTAAACAAAGACAAGCATGCTATATAATATGGTGTTAGATATACTCTAGCATATATATTCATCAATGTATAAACAATTAAACATATCCATGGATTCAATATTCATTCAATTGCACATTAAATGGACAAGAAAGGATATTTCTATTAATCAAATCAGAGATTACACAAGTGACAACCTTTGTTGGCACGTCTACGAACTAGAGAAACCAAGTCCTCTACCTGGGCCTCCACCACTTCAATCCTCCATCTCTCGTTAGCAAGCTTACAAGCAAAGGAAATATTGGGAAGAACACAAAGTGCTCCAATGGATAAAGGGATGCAGATTCTGGTATAAGTAAACTACGGCAACAATGGACTATAGTTTCGTTGCTCTTCAATTCCTCCTCTTCAATGTATCAAAGGGGTTCCTTATATAGCACTCCAATGGGGTAATGGAGAGTCAAATATGAGCGATCTCAAGGCATGTGGAAGGCCAAGAGTCAAGTGGTTTGGACACACATGAAGGAAAACTCCAAAAATATTTGGACTTATGCACACATCCCGATGTACGCGGGTTTAAGGTAAAAATTCACGTATACACATGGATCTGGGTTTAAAAGTCATGTACAGCCATAAATAGGTGTTTTTTTGGGATGAAATTGGAAACATCAAAGGATATTAAAATTCCATGGGGTTTGTAGAGTGTGCATAGGGACAGGGAAGGCCATAAATATGTGATTAACCGTGTGTGGTAAAATCATCTATAACAGATGCCCCCTAATGTGTGAGGTCAGAGGGGTAACATGATGGATGAAATACATTATAAAAATCCATCCCAGAAGTGGAGAAATGAAGACCCAGCTGGAAGAACCAGCCATCCATCAGTACAATACAATGATAAATCTCTGCATGTGACTGCAAATACATGTAGCAGTCCTGGATACATAAGAGTACAATGGCCATGAATAGGCATGTTATACAAAATGTGTCATGTGTGGAAATTTCCACGTACAATATATAATAGGTCAAAATCTCCAAGATGAAGATATACAATGGATCAGGATCTCCATAGAAGATGAAGATATACAATGGATCAAGATCTCCATAATGGATGAAGATATCTGACATACACTAGAATCAAATCACGAGAGTTGAAATCTCATGAACACTGGCACGATCAAGGAGGTAGCATATATGGAATGACACCAAGCTGGAAGGTCTTCTACATGAACCACTACAAGTACGTGTCCTACTATGCGAATAAAGGTGTCAAGGTCAAACATAGTAGTCCATCATCTGATTATAGGTCATTAATGTATACCGTTAACAGACGCGAGATCACCCACCGATAATGAAAATGGGAATCAAGGTACTAGAGTGCAATCTAACAAGTGTGAATAGATGTGTTGAGGTATAAAACTTGGAACAATCCATCGATCAGGGGAAATTGATGTATTCCCAAAAACTATTGATGGCGAGAGAACCTATCACTGATGACTGTAAGGCTCAAGGCACTCAAATGACTCTAGACTCCTATCCAAGAATAAATGATCTGAAGTCGATGGAATGGAATCCGCTGTAAGGAGGGACTTAAGGCATCCCCCATCATCCAACACGAGGTACTCATCGATGCTTTATAATGTGGAAGAACTCAAGATGTGCATGAACTAGTAATAGTACCGGGAATGCTCGACATGCAAAGTCAAGATAACTGAGGAATGGCCGACTCAGGCATCAACTTCCTTTGAATAGGAGCATAAAGGAAAATGGTGACTAAATGTAGGTAGCATAGACTCAATATATAACTGGGGCATCTCTGTGACACAGGAGGCATCATCAGAGGCTCCATAGGGACCGAAAGCTTAACCAGTCGGTGGAGGTAAAATCAAAGTAACGAGTACAGCTCCTAAAGTCAAAATAAAACCAAACCAATGGATGTGATATACATTGCTCTATTCAAAGGTGACATGACTCGACTGCTACCAAAAATAACATCTTTTCCTGTCCAGATTTTTGGTTTTTTTATTTTGTTTTTGGACTTTTTTAGATATTTTTAAAAATCTTGAAAAATAATAAAAGTGTTTTATAGTTACAAATATAGGAGAATACGATTGTCAGGGAATAGGAAAACTAGTTCTAGGAAGCGGAACAAACCTATGCTCAATGCAAGGAAACATGTGCAGGATAACGACACTCGGGGGAAGGTCCCCTCCCGGTGAAAAAAGGGGAATCAAGATGCAAAAGATATGAAACAAGGCTCTACTTGGCTAGACATGAGACAAGCTCGGGCTATATGGCTAATACTCAAAGTCAAGAAGTCGACATAAGGCTCAATAAGGCAATCAAAACTCATGATAATGAAATTACAATTTGACATATACAAGGGAGTCCCGGGGGAATGAACATCATAAAGTTCAAGAGAAGTATGAAGCTCTTGCTCAAAGACATGGTGGTACTATACAAAGGAATCTCACACCCTAAAGGAGAAATGTTGGCATGGGCACCAAATGCAATACATGATCTAACTAGGGTGCCCATGTATGGGAAAGCTCTACCATTCACATAATGTCACTTCTAAAAGAAGCAAGAAGGTTACGTGACAAGATGGAATGGGTTCGTACCTAGGGTTAAGATGAAATGGTCATAAGGCCATGCAAAATGCAAGCGGATGTGAAATCCTAACCTATATGCCAGTTTAGACATAATACCTAATATAGGCATGAACGGGTCAAAGACATGGTCAAACCACACTCAAATCAGGCTCTTACAACATGATATTACTTCAAACGGTCCAAAATGGTCAGAAACTATAGAAAGTGGGTAAAAATTTCAAAAAATTCCTATAAAATAGTCAAAAATTAAAAATTTTCATACCATTTTTAATTTTTACCCAAAATAGTGCATTTGATTCTAGAAATTCAGAAGCTAATTCCGGTAGCATCATCCGGCGGAATCACTCCACCTTTGATCCAGGTATTTTCCCTTGCCCTTCTCTTTCATTTTCATATAAAATTTGTAAAATTTCATGGTCCATTTAATTTTTTAAGCCATCCCAACTTGGGTTTTTTGGCCCACGCAGATATCATGAATTTATCCGCGTATAGGGATGACTATACGTAGAAAATGACCCAAAATCCACGTATATACATGGTTTTTTTGAAAACAGTCACGTATAGGGCTGCGAACAAGGATTTGATGGGCAAATAATGATCAAAATCTAAAAAATTTGTGCAGGATGGTACTAGAATGGCAAGAGAAAGAGCATGGTGATGTTGAGGAAGCTGTTCAAGATGATCTCATGGCTCAACAAACCTTATGGGCATGCGGGTTATACAAGTTTAGGTGTCTTGGCAACTTGATGGAAAATCCAAGACTACTCCAACTGGTGGTGGATTATTGCGATCTAGAATCTTAGACCTTTCAAATAGATGGGATGTTGCTCAGCATTGAGGTTGAGGACATATATTTCATCACAGGTTTGTCCCGATGGGGGGAGATGGTGAACCTTCGATCCTATGCGCCAAGAGGCAGATTGACTATATAGGACTACATAGCTATAGAATGCCTTCCTGAGACAGAGAAGATTGGGAGTCAGATCCCAACAAATGCGATCCGGATTCTAGGGCTGAAAGCCATACTATTGGAATTAAGCAAGATTGCAGGTTTGGCTTCACTCCACTAGGCCTCAAGGCCATTGATGTTCTATGCGGTAGAGTGTATGTGGCCTACAATATATGACTGGAGTACTGCACTACTAAGCAACATGAAACAACAGCTTAGTGACTGCAAGATGGGAAGGGTGAGGAAATTTGGGTTTGGCAGCATACTGAGCACATTCTTTTTTGAGCGGGTGCCAGGGCTAAGCCCAAGAGTATACATTGACCCACATGGAGTCCAAGATCTGGCTCAGCGATTCTAGGCCAATGTCATGTGCATATTGGGAGGTGGAAGGGTGGCTAACCCCTACCTAGCAGAGTTCTTTCCATGGTGGAGGAGACAGTTGATTGCCATAGATGACTATCCCTATGCATGGATTGACTTCTACGGAGATCCAGACATCCCCCTACCTCTAGGAGTGGCTTATAGAGACATAGGTAATGAATCCCAAACCCACTTTTAATTTTTGAATTATTATTTTTTTTGTTTTTTGATATATGGAATCAAAAGACATGTTTTTGGTGTGACGACACATAGTGATACTCTATATTGTATATACAGATGTAGGACCACGATGGCCAAAGGGATTTTCTCGTCATCGATAGAGGGGAAGAGGTGATGAGATCATGGGTGTAGATGTGGAGTGGACACTCTAGAGCATCCATACAAACTTCATTTGACTGACCCAAAGAGTTCCCATGGTGCAAGTCGAGGACTTGCCGGAGGCTATGCAACACCATGTGGTTGGAGTACCACGAGCATGGGTTCGATTGTTTCATTAGCTAGCTAGAGCCATGGTGGCCTATCATGATCAGTACCCTCCTCCATCTCAGGCTTAGAAGCCTAGGTGTATGTTCTGTATGGCCGTGTAGTATATTTTGGTGGCTCGGAAGCCCCAATTTTGTATATGACACTTATGTATTATGATGTCACCTTTTTGAACTTAATGAAAAGTATTTATGATGATCGATTATTTATATTTACATGTGTAAAAACATGTGTTTGTGAAATGCTTATGGTCTGTGAAACAAATTCCAATCTAGGACATAGTTAGCATATGCATCGACAACTTGATTAAAATTTATTGGAACATGAATGTATGTTATATTCTCAAATTGTCATTCTAGCTATCTAACACGTAAGAATATTTGTAATAATGTCAAATCCCTAATACGATACAAGCCATTAAGTTGTGAAACCACTAATTGTGAGTCAAGATGTACCTCAAGAGAAAGAACACCATGTGAAATGGAATCCCACAATAATTCAATCACGGCACTATATTCAGCAACATTGTTTGACAAAGGCCATAACATACCCCTCCTAAAGACAATACCTAACCCGTAGGAGTATAGATCACCCAAGCAGTCAAAGCTGTGTTTTGAGTGTGGAGGCTAGCACCATCAGCGAATCCAATGTAAAAGGAAGACTCCATCGACATCTTCCATAACAAACGGAAGCTAATCAACAAACCCAATAACCATAAGAAAACCTAACTATGCAATGCAAAACTATACAATAATATACAAAAATCAGCCCTGGATGAAAATTATGCATAGTATTTTTTGAGATAGAGCCCATTTCTAGGATCCACCAAGGATTTCTCTTCATAATCCACCAGCTCATAGGCACCTTTCTCTAAGACATACTTAACCACATAAGGACCATGCCACATGGGATTAAACTTTCCTACCCCCAAGGGTTCTTTAGCTTGATCCCATAAAATGACCAAGTCACCTTCACTAAACCTCTTAGGATGGACAGAATTATCATATAGGACCTTAATGCGATGCTTGTTAACCTCTAGAGCCACTAAAGCATCATGACGTTTCCCATCAAGTTGCTCCAAGTGGACCAAATGCTCTTCCATTGCGGAAGTCTCTGGTAAAAGCTCCACAACTAGCTTCAACGAATGGATTTCGCACTCAACCAGTAATACTAACTCCACCCCATGCATAAGTCGATAGGGAGAAAAACCAATGGCAGTCTTAACCATGTTTCTATAGGCCCATAAAGTAGGATACAACATGATATGCCAATTATTCTTGCTTTGTGCGACGGTTCGTTGTAGAATGGACTTAAGTGACTTGTTCACTGCTTCAACCTGTCCATTCACTTGAGGATAATAAGAAGAGGAGTGCTCTTGCTTATATCCTAACTTCAAAGACAACTCTTCCATCATTTTATTCTGAAAGAGCCTTCCATGGTCAGTGACAAGCTCCTTCGGAATTCCAAACCGAGCAATTATCTGGTTGAACACAAAATGCGCGACTGTCTCACCGTCAAATTTAACTGTAGGCATAGCCTTTGCCCATTTCATGAAGTAATCGATAGCCACAATAATATGATGATGCCCCCCAATTGAAGCTGGATTGCAATCCATAAAATCAAGCCCCACTTGATGAAGGGACCGGTGGTGACAATAGGATGCAAAGGGGCGGGACGCGAGCGCATATTACGTGCAAACACCTGGAAAGGGTGGAACTTCTTGACCGCATTAATGCAATATTTGAATATGGATGACCAAAAATAGCCCACTCTCAAGATTTTTTGGGCTATAGAAAGCCCAGATAAATGACCACCACACACCCCTCCATGGCAATCATTAAGCACAACCTCAGCCTCATCATGAGTTAAACAACGACGCAAAATGGAATCAACCCCATAGTGGTATAAAGTGTCATCCACTATGAGGTAGTTTTTTTCTATGTGACATAGTCGTTGTTGCTCATCCCATGAGAGGTGAGTAGGGACCTTCAATGTTTGCAAATACATGATGATATCCCCGTACCAAGGGTCCACAGTTGATATGAGGAATATATGTTCATCAACAAAAGAATCCTCATAAACCTCCTCTTCCTCCAAATTTGGAAAATATGACATGAGCTCATTAAAGATTAATGATTTCTTCGATTTTTCCAAAACAAACTCGAGATCAAACTCTTGCAAAATCACAATCCCCTTATAGTATTTTCCCCCAATTATCCTTCTAGTGAGAACAAATTGAAATGGATTGATATGAGCTACGACAAAAGTTTGGCAAAGGAGGATGTAATGCCTCAAACACTGAACTGCATGAATGGTGGCTAAGGCTAGCTTCTTGACATGGGAATAACAAAGTTCCACGTCAATCAGGTTTTGGATCAAATAATATATGACATGCTCATGGAGCTCCTCATCCTCTTGGACCAAAACCATCCCAACCGTCTCCATAGACGCAGCCACATAAATCATGAAATGACAGCTATAGTCTAGTGGACTAAGCATGAGGGGTGTTTCTAAGACTTACTTAAGAGCATCGAAATACTGTTGGGCTCGCTCATCCCAGTAAAAAGGGATGTCTTTCTTTAAGAGACGCATGAAGCCTTTAGTCAAGTTGGTGAAATTGACAACGAATCTTCGTAAGAAGTTCTCCATTCCTTGCAAACATTGAAGATGACGGATATTATGCGGGAAAGACAATTGAAGTATTGCCTCAACCTTCAAGGGATTGAATCTAATCCCCTCCTTGGATATGATGAATACTAGTAAACGACCGACTTTCACGCAAAAGATGCACTTGTGAGGATTTAAAGGAATTTGATAATGTCGAAATCTTTCAAACACTAATCGCAAATGATAAGGATGATGCACCCTCAAACGAGAGTGAGCAGCTATATCATCCAAATAAACTTCAATCATATTATTAAGATCATGAAAGATCAAGGTCATGGCCCGCTAAAAGGTAGCTCCGATGTTTTTAAGGCCAAAGGGCATCTTCCGATATGCAAAATTTACCCAAGGACAAATAAATGCAGTCTTATGTTGATCCTCGGGTTTAATTTGTATCTGATTGTATCCAAAAAATCCATCCATAAAAGAAAAAACCTCACTTCCCGCACACTCATCCAATATCTGATCAATAAATGGTGTAGGGAAATTGTCTTTAGGACATTCTCTATTCAAGTCATGGAAATCAGTGCATATGTGAATCTCTCCCTGCTTCTTATCCACTGGAACAGGATTTGAAATCCACTCCATCAAGGGAATGAGATAGATAAAACTAGCTTTGAGCAATTTCTCTATCTCAGCTTTAATGGCGGGTGCCTTCCTAGGATTCACGGCAAACAAATGTTGTCGAACCGGTTTTGCATCTGGATAGGTTTTGATCTCATGTTTGACAATACGAGGCTCTATACCTGGAATTTATTCATATTACCAAGAAAAAATATCATGAAATTCCTTAAAAATATCGGTATACTCTTTAATCTTATCGGGGGAACAATCCACCTCAATGTAGACATTTTCAATCTTACCAGGATCACAAAAAATGTTGATAGGAATCATTGGTGACAAGTTAGCCATGTTCCCTTCAGCAATGTGACTAGGAGAGCTTAATGGGACCATGGGGCTACTAGCCTTCTCGCTAAGAATCTCCCTAAAGTCATCACACTCTAATCGATTAAGCTTAGGAAGGAAATGCGATCTATGGTGCAACTCTTCCCAAGGTTGTTCTACTCCAGACATAGCCTCAAGAATTGCTTCACCAGATGGAAAAACCTCATCAAGGCAGTCTTGAGAGTGGGATGACTCTACTACCCAAGCAGGTAGCACATACAGGTCCTCCTCCTTCGTCCACAAAGAGGAAGGACTAGGCTCTACAACAGGGTCAATATTAGCTTGATACACCACCATTGTTGTAGGTAACGGCATGTCCGTCTCGGCAGGTAAAGTACGATCACTCGAAGTACTTGGTGAAGGAATAATCCAAGGATCCTCCATATGAGATGTGTGAAAGGATACCGAATTCAACGAGGTCGAAGCCCCATCGACACTAGACCCAATCATAAGGATGAGCACAAGACAACTAAAGGTTCCCATAAGAGAAGGATACATGCCCACACCCACATTCTCAGTTGTCGGCTAAGAATGCTCGATAATCGGGATAGAAGATCTCGATCATGCATTTACACTCGAATTTTGGAATGAATTCTGATCAATAGTAACAATCTTCCCATTAAATGGAAAACAAACCACACGAAATAGGGAAGATGCCATAGCTTGCATGGTGTACATCCAATTCCTACCCAGCAAAAGATTGTAGTCAAGGGGTGCATCAACCACCTCGACGTCGATTGCAACGGTCTTCCCCACCAATTGGATCTCTAGAGAAGGAAGAATACTGTGTGGGTGAAACAACCTACAATCGAAAGCAGTCAACATGTTGGTCGATTGAGACAACATGGGAGAACCCAAGCCCTTCCAACACGCCAAAGACATCACAGAAGCGGCAGCGCCTTCATCAATCGCAGTACGCATGATGGTGTTGTTGAGACACTCAACATGAATCAATAGAAACACATAGTAAGGAAAGTGAGGCTTCATTCCAAGAGTTTCAAATTTAATCATGGAAGGAGAGCTATCATCACCAGCTCCAAGAGTAGACAAAAAAATATTTTCTTTGCGAAGGACAAGTCTAAAGCACTTATGATGCAAACATTGCACAAGGAGTCTGGCCCAAATCCTATACAATAGAATAATTTTGGGCAACTCGAGCATTAGGATCATGCCTCGAGCATTTCAAGACTCCCTTAGGAATGCGAGGTGAAACTTTAGGTTTATCCGTAGGTTTTTCAATTCACAAAGAGCTCTCGGGTGGACCGGGTTCTTCCCAAGGTCTAGTTGTGACGAACCATAATATTTCGCATGCATCACAACTTTAGTAGATCTCACCATGTTGATGTAACCGTGACCACTAGTGGCCCCCAACGGGTTTTGAGTTCCACCAGAAGCACAACCGGGATCAATGGTGCTCGAGTTCATATTTTTGATTATTAGGTAGAGGATTAGTAGGAACATATAGGCCTTATGCTATGAACTTCAAGGAGTGCTCCATACGAGGGCACAAGTGAGTGAGATGGTCATCCTTGCACAAATTATAAGGAAACTTCACCTTACGCTTAGGTTGCTTATCCCCCCCAGCATTGTTCATGTTCTTGTCATTATGATTATCATTTCCATTTTTATTTCCACCCTTATGATTATTTTTTCCTTTCTTCTTATTCCTTCCAGGATGTTGGTTTCCTTTCAGGTCCGACATTTGTACTGAAAGCACACTCATCGATTGGGTAGGATGAGATGAAGCCGTGGCTTGTCCCGACACAGGCTGGTTAAAATATAATTGGCTCACTTGTTTCGTAACCGAGTCTGCAGGTTTGGTACTCGTAGATCCCACAATACCATCGGCATGTGGCCCGGGTTTAATCTTGGGATCAAGATTGGATCTTGGATCATTCGAGATAATCTCATACAAGATTTTGAATTGAGCATAGATCAAATCCAAATCTTGGGCCCTAAAGATAGCTTGGTCCTCTTTTTGAACTCCGGATGTGGAAAGATCCTTCGCAATATAAGGTAACAGTGACTTGAAGAACCACTCAAGAAGGAACCCTGGTGGTATAAATGATTTAATTAACCACTTCCTTCTATGCCACTCTTGAATATGATCTGAAATATGCAGGGCTTTGTCTTGCCGGAAAGTCGAAAATATTTTGGTACCAATGTCATAACGTACAAGTAGCTGGAAATGATTAAGAAAAGTCAAGGAAATATCATCAAACATAGTATAGGTACCCCCAGTAACTCTATATACCATTTCACTACAGGACCCTTGAGGGTGTGTTGAAATAGCCTCAAATGGATGGAATCATCGGTTAAGGAATTGGAAGAGCACCAAAGGTGGAAGGTTGTGACATGCTCAATAAGATCTTCACCAGACTTACCTTCAAACTTGGGAATGTCTGAAGGAATCTTGGTAGGGAATGCTAGCCATGCCGGGTCACGAGCTACACGATCATTTGTAAATATTGACAAATCAGGAAGGTTCAAGGTTGCAAGGAAAGGGAGCCTAGGTTGAGCTGGTCGATGCCACGCTCCCTGATAGGACTGCTTTTGTTAAGCTTGCTTGCTATAGACACCATGGCCTTGGCCAGTGGGATAATAACCTCTTCCCATTTGACCCATGAAGGCCTACATGGAAGCATTATAATGCGGATTACACTAATTGTGAGGTGCTACAAATCCATAGTTAGGAGAGTAAGCGAGTTGTTGATGACGTACCCATATGATTGATAGTTTTTTCCGTAATACAGTCCATAAGAAGGTACATGTGAAGCTCCATAGTTTGGACCATAAAATGGTCCATGTGAAGGTACATGTCCTGTTGACATGGAAGGAGGCACATGGCCTTATGATACTACGTTGTGAACAGGATTAGGATGAACATGACTAGTAGTGGTATTCTAGCTAGAAGGCCCACGCAGATTAAGGGGAGGATGGGTCGTTAAAAAGGCATTTCAAGAAACTGGTGCCGAAGATGATGGAACATGTGAAGGAATGTAAGTGGTGTTCCCAATGTTCACATGTCTCGGTTCTAGTATCCAAATAAGATTACTAGTGCTCGGCCTGAGATGGGCATGTGAAGATGCCTCCACCACAGGGATGGAAGGTGCCTTGTGACTAGTGCCCCCAAACCTCTCCACCTGGAAAGGAATGGAAGTGCCTCCAGGTGTAGTGCCAGGGTCAACCCCTGATTTGACATGATAGGCCAAATTGGAATCAGGGATATCAGGCATGTCATATCTAACATTACTAGTACTCATACGGTTCGTAGTGAGTTTTGTCACCCGAAAGCCAATACCGACGACCGGTCTATGTGTGATCATAAGTAAATTGTGAAGGATCCTCTTGTGAGGGATCATATGTGCTAGTAGGATCACCCTCCCCAACCTCATGAGGTGGAGAGGACATCTCTAGAATATCATCCTCATGATCTCCCATGGTGTGTGAATCAAAGTGAGAAGTAGTCTGCCCAGATTGTTTGGTTCTCTCTCCCAAAGGAGGAGGAGACGTGGAAGGTGGAAGCCCTGCTAAACAACGAGAACGACGAGGTGCCACACTCGAATCCAAAATGACTCAAAAAATAAAAGGCTCAATATAGCTACGTAACCCTAAGCAAACTAGCGTACACAGAGCATACACTTGAAAAATGTAAATCCATATCACAAGCAAACCAAGGGTAGGATATGTGAGCTCCCAAATGAAGTAGGTATGTCTCGCCTAAGAGAGAATTGAGACTCCCATACACAACAAGCGGAGGTTTGTAACCAATTATAGTGGCCCTCATCTTCAACGCATATAGTGACTATGTTGTCCGAACCCTACCTAGACAGGACACCTACAGAATAACCTCTGCAAATACCCCCTCGATAACCTAGGTAAGGAAACTAAGGTCCAATAAATATAATCAATGCTTAGGTGGACAGTCGCAAGTGGGATTGACCATATGGGCAGGGTAACAAAGCCCGAAGCCTGAAAGCACAACTAGTACCCCAGGGGTGCACCAATCAATACCTCAAAGGCCCCTAGATACGAATACAATTTTTGAAATATCTCTGGTGCTCAAAATCACAATCAGGGGTCATCCCAATCACAATCGCTTGCACTACCTCGTACTTAACTCCCATGTAAGAGGAGGATCCTGAGAAACATGAATTATACCCAGGGTTTAACACTCTCACCTAGACAGACACCTAATTGTTTTTTTAGTGGTCTTGGAGAATTGACTCACAATGAATTATTCCAAGACCCTAAAACTTAATCTTGTTGATGCACCCTAGAAAAGAAAAGAGTGTAATTCATTTTATTATGCATTGATTTTAATTGGTTGTATTACTCAAAGGGTATATGGACGTGCAACTAATGAAGTTATGACGCAAAAAGAAGTAAAATGCACACCTAACAAACAATGCAAATGCAAAGTGTAGAATGAAAAACAGGGTATGCTACTACCTGAAGTGCAATAATTCCTATATGAAA
This sequence comes from Pseudotsuga menziesii, assembly GCA_001517045.1. NCBI lineage: Eukaryota > Viridiplantae > Streptophyta > Pinopsida > Pinales > Pinaceae > Pseudotsuga > Pseudotsuga menziesii. The sequence continues at coordinate 32,168 of LPNX010297469.1, read as the reverse complement.
ATCTGACTAATAATTCACCAAGCAAACCTAATGCAAGTACCATGCAAATGCAAAATGCAAGCAATGCATAACTATGCAATAAGAAAAATATTTTTGTATTTTTGAATTAAATGAGATATTGAAAGAAAAAATATGACTCTACAACCCTCATACTCTGCAACCACTCACAAACAACAGCCAAGAAAAGCACCAAGGTAAAAGAGACCTAATGCACTAATCCCAAAACAAAAAAGTGGAAAATGAATGACATGAACATTTCTAAAAATATAATTAAAAGCAATCTTTGGTCAAAAACAGAGGTTTTATACATATTCTAGAAGCATCCAAGAAGACTCAGCAATCATCCAAACTCACCTAACAACACTTAATCCTACCAAAAAGGCTAAAAATCAAAGCATACGCGATTGTTCACAGTAAACCTGCGTACATACGCGACTGTTCTAGGAAAACCCGCGTGTATATGTCACTGTGAAATCTAAACCCACGTACAGGAAGAAAAAGCAAGAAAAATAGGGCAAATAGACAAGCTAAGACAAAATTTACTCATTTGGGACCCTACTAGGAAAACATGCCCCCAAACCCGACACAGAAACAGAGAAATAAGAGCAATTCAAGTACATTGAATACTGAAAACCCCCAAAGAGAAACAACTAGTAAACTCCCCACTATGGTTTCCAATTCTACTATGGAGAGAAACTTCCTATGGGTTGGGGTGTACCACAATAGACAGCTAGACCGCAAAAATCAATCATTTCCCATAGGAAAGAGAAACTAAATGTCTAACACTAAAGGATCATGGGTCGTACCTTGTTCTGGACAGTTGAAGTAGATCCACATTGAGCTTTTTCCAATCCCTCTTGCTTTAGCAATTCACTCTCAACAACATTAAACAAAGACAAGCATGCTATATAATATGGTGTTAGATATACTCTAGCATATATATTCATCAATGTATAAATAATTAAACATATCCATGGATTCAATATTCATTCAATTACACATTAAATGGACAGGAAAAGATATTTCTATTAATCAAATCAGAGATTACACAAGTGACAACCTCTGTCAGCACGTCTGCGAACCGGAGAAACCGAGTCCTCCACCTGGGCCTCCACCACTTCAATCCTCAATCTCTCGATAGCAAGCTCACAAGCAAAGGAAAGCTTGGGAAGAACACAAAGTGCTCCAAGGGATAAAGGGATGCAAACTCAAGTATAAGTAAACTATGGAAAAAATGGACTATAGTTTCATTGCTCTTCAATTCCTCCTCTTCAATGTATCCAAGGGGTTCCTTATATAACACTCCAATGGGTTAATGGAGAGTTAAATCCAAGCGATCTCAAGGAATATGGAAGGCCAAGATTCCAGTGGTTTGGACACACATGAAGGAAAACTCCAAAAATATTTGGACTTATTCACACATCTCGATGTATACGGGTTTAAGGTCAAAATTTGCGTATACGCATGGATCTTGGTTTAAAATTAGTGTACAACCATAAATAGGTGTTTTTTAGGGATGAACTTGGAAACATCAAAGGATAATAAAATTCCATGGGGTTTGTAGAGTCGGAAGAGGGACAGGGAAAGCCATAAATATGTGATTAACCATGTGTGGTAAAATCATCTATAACACATTCCATTGATCACCAAGAGCTTGATGTGGAAAATAATTCTTCTAGCCTTCAAATCCTTCAACATCCATGTGCTTTCAGTTTTTTGCATGTTACTTCACCTAATATGCCTTTCTTATATAGCATTGGGATTTGTGCACGTAATTGCCAAACATGGATGTGGGATTAAAAATTTTCATGAATTTTGATTACTTTCATCAAAAAACCCACTTTACTTAGTTTTTCCAGGTATTTTACTTGAATTTCTAGGATTTTAGGACAATTAACACATATGACATGTATTATTTCCACTCCAGGAGTTGTGGAAACTTGGTTTTGGCCCTTAAGTAGTCTTGATATTAACTTATTTAGAGCAACCTTTGTATTCACATACTTGTTCCTTTGCAGAAGCAATAGTCTGATGAGAGATCAAAGCTCTCAATTTGTTCCAAATTTCGGTCTTCATGTTCTAGGAAAAAATAAAGATAGAAGTTTCAGACCATCATTGTCAAGGGTGTTAATTTGATTGTTAACAAATTCCCCCTAATGTGTGAGGTCCAAAGCTATGTTGAGGGACAAAATACATTGATTTGAATCTAATACTCTTCACACTAATACTCTTTGTACTGATACTCTTTAGTGATAAAGGAAATATGGTAAACGACTTAGTTCATAAGCACGGAAATTGGAGAAACACCTGCAAGTCAAACAAGTAAAATTCCCAAATGTACAATATATTCCTAAGACGGGCATACACATGCTCAACAGTAAACCAACATGGCCACGAACAATACACAGTGGATCCATGTCAAAGTAAATTCTTCAAAAATGTATATATGCACTTTTGATGAGTGCAAAATACCCAGGTATTCATGGTACTTTGAGATAGCATTTTAAGCTTGCACAACTCGAGTAGTGCATAGATGAGTGATACAACTATCTTTCCCAAGGTCTTCAATACAAACCAACAATAGTATGATTTTATCATACAAATATATGAGTTTATTTCAAGCATAATAAAACACCATCTGATTACCAGCCATTGATGTATGACATTAGCAAATGCGAGGAGACCCACTATTAATGATGATGGACTCCAAGGTACTTGAGTACAAGCTAACAAGTGTGAATATATTTTTTGATGCCAAACACTTGTAGAATCAAACAATCAGGGTTCATTGATGCATACCCACTATCATTTGCAAGGAAACCTGCCACTAATGACTGCAAGATCCAAGGTACTCACTAGGCCAGTTCCAAGATCCATTTCCTAGATGATGATTTGGCGTCGATGGGAATAGATTCATTAGAAGGAGGGAATTAATGCATCCCATGTCAACTGACACAAAACAGAGGTCAATAGGCTAATATAATTTGGTAGAGCTATGAGATCCAACATTCTATACTAATACAAGGAAGGCCAACATGATTGATCATGAATATTTGAGGAATGGTCGACACTGGTTTGACTTCCCTTGAACACATAACATGACGCAGAATGCAAACTTGGAAACATAAGACTCAAGTAACTAACCATCATGAAATCCATCAATTCCAAATGCATTAATGAAAGGATCCATAGATGACAGGAAGGATAACCCATCGGTGGAGATCTACTCAAGACATTGGCACAGTTTCTTTATGGAAATGTAATTGGTGTATTGATAGCGTATACAAAATTATGTGTCATGTCCAAGGGAAACTAGGAATGACTATTGCCTATGTTTCAAAGATTCAATATGACATGATTCAAGTCTCCCCCTTCTGCGGAATTTTGTGTTTTTTAATTTTTCATACTTTTTTAATTGATTAGCTTGGAAAAAAGAATAAAGAATGCTATAGAACATGGGAGGGAATGATTATTGCACACTCTTATGGATGTTCCCTCCATGGGAGGGAACGAGTGTTGCACACTCTTACAGATGTTCCCTCCATGGGTTTTCTATATGAAGCAGGATTATGTGTCGACAGACGACGAAATAGATCCAAGCAATTGCAGTTGTCCAATCCAGTAGAATGGCCATTCAAGAAAGGGGAAATGTGGTTTACTTCACACTAATTCATGTGACAACACCAAACTCATAAATCACCATGAATTGTGGTCTATCAACTACATGAATCAAATAGTTCTCACATGTATAGGTCAACTTAAACAAAATAAATGGTTTATAGGAATCTTGAGTAAAAAGTGACAGCAAAGGCATATACGCAACATAAAAAATAAGCACTGAAGCAGTAAGCACAAATGTTCATGTGAATATTTTAAAACATGCTTATGTAAAGTGACACAAAATAGGGATCCCATTAGGAAATGGTCAAAACAATATGTAAGAGAAGTATGTTTCCTCAAACTCGAAGTCATGATGGTACTAATTGGACTCCCATGCCTATGAGAATAACTCAGGAAGGGAACCAATATGGAAATAGGGTGCTGAGTATAGTGTCCCATGTTCGGTGGGCTCTTCTATCGAAATGGTGGAAAATACAGATATGATGGGATGACCCACCAATTTCCAATAGGTTCGATCCTATGGCAAGTTTGTGTTGCAAATGATTCAAATACATCTTCACATAGGGATAACCTAAACCTATATTCAAGATTCCAAATATACCTGATAAGATCAAGGAACATGAAAATGATGATCCTATGCTTGGTTAGATTTAAACCAAGAATGCTCCAAGTGGCCCCACAAAAGATGTCCTTATGTGGGTGCAACCAAATGTTTATGAATTCAAGTATAGTTTCATCTGATGACAAAATTTTGTCCAAGAAATCAAGTGAGATGGGAGAGATCACAACCAAAATGGGCCAAGTAACCGGATCATATTCCTCCATTAAGGGAAGATTTTGATCCAAATATGCCAAAGCCATTTGAATACCTTGGTATGACAACTCTACAGCAGATAAGGGTTGTGGGATCATAAAGTTTCTCATGAGGGAGTCATTTTTTAATGATCCTACCCTAATGCCATGAACCTCCTTTAGAGCATCCCTAATGAAAGGAACATTTGGTTGAACAATAGCTTCAAGCATGCAGTAATCTGATTGGTCGATCATGATAGTCTTTCCCCAATGAGGGAGACGAATCACTTGGGAATATGAAGATACTATAGCCATCATCACATGTTTCCAACTACGTCTTAATAGAAAATTGTAATCTATAGGCACATCTACTACCTCAACATCCACAGTGATTGTTTTTACACCCCATTCAATAGGGAAGGATACAATGATTCCTTGAAGAGAGAACGAATGTCCATCAAATTATTTTATCATAGAATGGGATTCAACTAAGGTGGGTGATCCTAATTCTTTCCAACATTTAAATGACATGACACAAGTCAAGGCCCCTTCATCAACTGTGGTTTGAAAAATGTTCTTGCCATTAGATGTTACTTTTATTTAAAAAGCAACTTTGAATGGGATACTACATGCTAATTGGTCTATGTATAATGTGATTAAAGTTGCATTAGATGGATCAACAGCTCTAGTTGAGGACAATAGTTCCTTTATTTGAACAGAAAAATATTGCAATACCTCCATGGCGGACATGGCACATGGTGCTTGAGCTATTTCCTCAACAACATTTTTGTTATGAGCAACACATTTATTAAGATTATGTGTTGTTCTATGGAGAAATCCTTTGGGGGGGTGTGGTACTATGTCTATGGTTGGTTTCTCAATGACGAGAGAGCCACTTGGTTTTGATTCTAATTGATCCAATGTACTAGGAGGTACATCATAAGAATGGGATCTTTTTTAAATTTTCACCTCATGATCACAGATGAAGACATTGGAAATGGGATGATTTCCCCATTGCGAATATTTTGACTAGTTTCCCCATGGTGGAGGTACCAGTGCTATAGAAACCATTTGATAATGGTGTTGTAGGAAGCCTTGCATCAATACAACAGTTTTTGTTTCCCACTATCTTGAGCTAGATTTAGTGCATATCCCATCCCAGGGTTAGCATTCTACTTACTCTTGTATTTCTTCTTCTTACCTCTAAGTTCCATGGATTGAACTATGAGAATTTCAGGATTTTGGGAAGGATAAGCAATATGCTCACCCTTGTACTTATTCTTCTTTCTCCTAATGTCCATGGATTGAACTATGATTATTTTAGAAGTCATGGAAGTCTTAACATGTTGTCGCATATATTGGCCAGTTGTAGGTTGTGAAGTCTCAACAGATATTTGTCCCATTTGCTGGGTAATCTACTCAAGTTGGTTGACATAACCCATCATAGCATTGGCATGAGGTCCATGTGGTGGCCTAGCTGGACCAAATGCAGGTTTTGTAGGTTGGTTCTAAAAATATTCGTTACTTTCAAGAACCTCACCATTCCATTGTGGAATAGGGTTCATGGGTGGATTTCCCCCTTGAGGGGTTAAAATCCAAGGAGATTGGATATTTCCTATAATCTGACCAAAACACATATGAACGGGTGTAATTCCCCCTTGCAGGTTTAAACTCAATTGAGATTGGTTATTTTCTAGAATCTAACCACACCATTGAGGCAGTCCTTGGATTTGATTAGCATTCCAAGGTGTGTTTTCCCCTTGCAAAGGCTACCCCCAAGAAGATTGGCTACTTCTTAGAATATGATCGATGAATGGATTTCCTCCTGATGGAGTTAGGTCCAGAGAATATTGGTTACTTCCTAAACCCTGACCAATGGGTGGATTTCCTCCTAATGCATTTAGGTCCCAAGAAGATTGGTTACTTCCTAGAACATGACCACTGAGTGGATTTTGTCTTGATGGAGTTGGGTCCTAAGAAGATTGGATACTTCCTAGAACTAGACCATTCCATTGACTATGTCCTTGATTTTGAGTGGAATTACAAGGTATGTTTCCTCCTTATGGTTGGATCTAGAAAGATTGATTACTTCCTAGAACTTGACCAATGAGTGGATTTCCCCTTGCAGAGGTAGGTCCAAAGAGGATTGGTTACTTCTTAGGTCCTCACCACACCGTGGCAGTTGTCCTTAGGCTTGTTTAGAATTCCAAGGTGGGACTCCCCCTTGTAGAGACTTCCCCCAAGAAGATTAGGTACTTCTTGGAACATGACCAATGGGTGGATTTCCCCCTTGCGGAGGTAGGTCCCAAGAGGATTGGTTACTTCTTAGACCCTTACCACACAATGGTAGTTTTCCTTGGGAATGATTAGCATTCCAAGGAATGTTTCCCCCTTGTGGAGGATGGCTCTAGAAAGATTGATTACTTCCTAAAGGTTTACCACTCCATTTTGGAATGGAGTTGATAGGTGGATTTCCCCTAGTAATTGTGCTAGGATAAATCAGAGGATGAACCTTCAAATCATTTCCTCCCATCGGTGATGGAAAGCTCCAATTGGCATTCATGTTCCAAGATGCATTATTTCTACCAAAAATATTGGCATTCAATGGTTAAGGGTTTCCCCAAAAATTAGAACCTAGAAAACTATTGGGTGTGCCAAGAGAACCTCTCACAACCATTTGAGGCTCCAATTATGCGGTCCCTTGAACTCTTGACGAAGCCAAAGGGCCAAGTATAATGTTTTGCATATTATTTCATATTTCAAAAAAGATTAACCAATGGCTCACTTTCCATAAGTATGTCTGGGTTCAAAGGATGCGCTAAGGGTGGATCTATGTGAGAAACTCTGTGATATTCTATTTTTTCAATTTCAACTAGAGTATCTATGTTTTGTCCCTGATGTGACAAATTCTAAGAATTGGTCTAATGTCATTCATCTCTAGTAACATTTGATTGGGTTTACAAGTAGTTTAGTTTTCGATTCACAAATATGTGGTTCATGTATATGTCTCCACAATGTAGTGGGGCCTTCAAACTTGGGCAACCTACCTCACTGCCACATTGGCAGGTGGATCAAGAGATTTGTCACTCTAAATTTTAATAAAAGGATTTTTTTATTAGAGTATATCAAAATAAAGTCAATAAATCCTAAAGGAAACTAGACTCAACAAAAACCAAAGTGTCCACAAATCTAAAAAAATTCCAATAAAATAAGAAAGAAAACTTATTTCCAAAGAACTAGAGTTCAGTGAAAAGTTGGATTAGAGGGCCTTCCAAAATTAGTACCTCTTAAGGGACATCAGGACTCAACAACTACTAAATACAGAAGGTATCAGAAACAGTTACACTGTCCTTCAATCACCAAAGGTGAAATTGTTAGTTGATGGCTACTCACCCTCCCAAGGAGCTGAAACAACCTTGTGCTTGTCTCAGGTATTGCAAACATTTCCCACTTACAACATCTTATGTTATGCCCTATGAAAAGCAATTATGGTTACCACTTCACAATCAACGACCATGAGGGACATTTGTTGGTCCATGATAACTCACATATACTAGATATCTCATGAAAGTGATGTTACCCCAAGGACTTGTCACTTAGTTGAAAAAATGTTATGTGTTCATATCCCACCAAACAAGCAAAAGGGGGGTACCACCCTTGCTTCTTCAAATTGACCTCATGCTTAACACATGTGTTAGAAGTACCTTCACTAGGACCTTTTGCTATTAATGGATTTAATATCTCTATAATCAATAGTTTCAAAATTATGTGGCCTTGGTTGATTAAATTTCAATCCTAATCCAATGCCTTAGCCTAATCTTATTGGTGATATCAAAAAGAATCTTGATCGTTTTTAGATTAAGCATTGATTTTAGGGTAGTTTGCTTAGTTTTGAGGAGTGATGATGAAACTAGTGGTATTTGTGACTTGATGTTATATAAATAAAAATATAACATAATATATATATATATATATATATAATGTCATCAATATTAATACTAATGATTAATTAATTAATTAAATCAAAAGACATGCCTCTTAGAAAAGGCACGATGGGATTATGTAAGACCCATCATTGTAAATGTAATATCATAACTTATCTATTATTCATATATTTATCCATTTATGGAGTTTCTATCCTATTTACGTTGGATTTTTCAGTAAAAAACAATATTTTACTGTTCAAGTGGTATCAGAGGTAGTTCTGATTCTGGTCCTTGGCCACACCCTCTATTATACCTTGTCTGGTAAAATTTCAGAGTTTCTCTGAATCGAGGTCTTTGACCAAGATTTAAAATAAATAAATAAATCCTTGTCCATTATCCAAAATCTCATTAAAAAAAATAGNCTTAAAGTAAATCAAATATAAAAAAAAAAAAAGGAAAACAAAAAAAATAGGACCTTGTCCTAAAAGAAAAGAAAAGAAAAAGAGGTAAGAGAAACCCCCCCCCCATAAAAGAGGTAAAAGTAAAACCCCAAAAAAAGAGGTAAAAGTAAAACAAAAAAAGGGTAAAAGTAAAACGACACATGGTTTCTTAATAAGTGGGTTTGGGTTTATTCTCCAAAAACAAACAAAAAAGTGTGATTTGAACTTAGGTGGGGAAGGTAACATTCATTACTCCCAACCACCCAATCTACACCATTTTACAAAACTTAAGGGGAAAAAAATCTAAAAGTGCATAATAATTAATACTAAGAAGCAAGTGAGATTTGAACTTAGTTGGGGAAGGTAACACTCATTCCTCCCAACCACCCAATCTACTAGCATTTTACAAAACTTAAAGGAAAAAAAAATCTAAAATTGCACAATAATTGCTACTAAGAAGCAAGTGAGATTTGAACTTAGGTGGGGAAGGTAACAATCATTCCTCCCATCCACCCAATCTACAAGAAGTCCTTCGGGGAAGAAACTAATTATTGAAAAGTATAGTATACTATACATGATAAAAATATGTCTTTCTTTGATATATCTTGGGATAAGAAGCATAACAAAATGGAATCTCAGGACAAAAGACAAGGAAGATTTCCAAGTGCTTTAAAAACTTATGTTTCAATGTTACTCCAAATAAAAGGCATAATTAGAGGGAAAGACATTACTATTTCTATTTCTCCCGGTGAATGCAATAATTATATTACTGATGACGTTGCTAATGAATTAGTGATTCCAAGGAAAAATATAAGTAAAAGGTTAGAATTTTGAAATAACAAGGAATATGCTATAAGCGATTTACAATGGAACATCGGAGATTAGACTAGAGTTTCGCAATTTATAGTTAAATCCTTGTGGAGTAGTAACGGTGACCTAGTTTTGGGATTATCATGGCTAAAAACATTAGGGACTTTTATATTAAATGCTGAAAAAAAGTTTCTAACATTCCTCTACAAAAAGAAAAAATCACATTGTCATACATTAACATGAAGACAGAATTAGAGGTCACATCATCTAAAGACTTCAAAGAAATATCAAGTATGGTATCGTGTGAAACCCAACTAAGTGTTGGCTTGGTTGGACAGTCTAATAAACCCAACTATAGGTTGGATTGAATGTGTGTGTTATGATCTCGCTGTGTGTAAGTTCGTTGTTCCCTAGTTCCTTGTGGAAGTCATTCCCAGCTCTGGGGTGGCAGTTGTGTTGAGAGATTGATGTACACAACTGGCCTATGGTTGGGTGGAATGTTGCATCCACATAGCTAGTTGCAGGACAACACCATCATCCAAGAAAAGTATTCATTGTTATTATTGTTTATGCAATGTATATGTTATGGATGACTATATTTGTTATGTAGAATGCTTATTCATATGATGAATTGCTATGTTCATGTTGAATGCTTGTTGGGAAAAAATATTAAACAATTTATAACAGATATCCAACGATTTAATTGTCAACCCAGAGAGAGCATAGACTTGTGATGTACATACAAAATATATGCAGGGGCAATGTTGCTGAACTTAATCTATAACTGAAATTGAATCTAAGTTATGAAAACAAGAAATGACATAAGAATAACTCTAATTGCAGAAAGCATGAAATTGAATAAATTAACTTGGTAAAGAAGAACTGAAATTGCATAAAATAAACTAGTATAAAGCAATTAACAATAACTGGTGAGCTCACATAAAATATACATTAACAATTCATAAGAAAAACATAACTGAAAATCTATATGAACAACTCATAAGAAAGAAACTACTAAAAATCTATATTAATAGAAGAGAATAAAAGGAGGTGTATTAAGCATCATCTCCATTACATATCACTCAACACCTATTCTATGACTAACTCTGAACTATTTTCTACTTCAAACCACTAGAGAGGCCTCTAACCAAAATGAGGAGAGATCCCTCCTATTTATACATGAATTCAAAATAACTGATCATAATTACAGATCCACTATTCTCTCAACTTATCCCTCAAAATCCTCAACAAATCTACAACTCATCCCTTAAAATTCTCCAACAAATATTGGACGAGATATTCTCTCCACACTTCCATTATCTTCTCTTTGAGGTTAGCGCACATCTAGAAGATGAAATTCGAATCTAAGGCTTGGTGGTCACTTTTGAGCTTGCTAAAGTCTTCAAATACACCTGTAAACATCACCAAACTCACCCAATTTTAAAGTATAATGAAAATATGTTATTTTTCTCAATAATTAACCATAAATTCACTCAAAATACTCAAAAATAAATGATTTGGAAAATGGTAATATAAACCCATATTTATTATGAAAGTGGTGAATATTAATGGTTTTATGGAAGGATAAGATAGGAATAAGGTGACAAATTGTGTATGAAAGGTGAATAAAATGTGGTCTTTTTGCGGCTCAACATTCCCCCCAACTTGACTAGTTGCATGTCCTCATGCAACTATGCATTTATTCTCTTTAAAACTTTTGGCTTTATAGCTGGGCTTTACATGATCATGATATGTAACAGTAAATCATTCCATTATTTTGAATGCATGAGTAGCAGCAATTTTCCTTATGGTTGGTTCTTGTGTGACAACCATAAGTATAACAAATGTTGGTTCTTGTGTTAACAACATTCGCTTGTTTTACTTGTATTTTTACTGCAATACATAAGATTTTTAAAAGTATACATGCATTAGAGATGATGAACCATTAATGTATATTAGAAAGCCTCTTTCTTCATATTATGAATCATGCCAATATATATAGCATAGTTTGGAAAAGACATGTTGATTAAGGGTAAATGACATAGTGAATATGTAAAATGGTAATGAATAGTCCCCCGCCCCACCCCCCCGCAACTTAAGATGTATTAGGTTTATGAAAATAAGTAACATGGTGAGGGAATTTTCCAAATTCATTCATTTTCTAGAATTCAAGGAATTACATGATTAAAGATTTAGAAAACAACATACCTCCACTTACCCAAAAAGTTGATGAACTATGCAATAGGAATGTGGCTGCTGCTGCTGAATCATAGAATGTGAAGTGAAGGATCTGAACTGATGCTTGGTTGGATGAAGTAAAAGATTAGAGTAGAAAGTAGAACTGCGATAGTATCATATGGCTAAAGTATGTTGTTGTAAAACTGCTGATGAAGTCATGCAAACTATATAGTCATCACCTGCTACAAAACCAGATGGTACAATTCTTACCATGCGAATAAATGTGTCGATGTCGAACATGGAAAGAAGTCATTGGATTACCGACCATTGATGAATGTTGTTAACCAATGTGAGGCAATCTCACCATTGATTTCAATGAGTGCCAAGGTACCTAAGTACATCGTGCAAAGTGCGAATAAATGAGCTGATGTCGAGCCACTTGTAAGATCTAACGATCAAGAGACATTAATGTATTCCCATGATTGTCAATGAGAGAACTTTCCATTAAGGAATGCAAGCCTAAAGGTACTAAAAATTAAATCTAGTCTCTATCCCAGATAAGGTGCTGAGGTCGATGGGGCAAGACTTGTTGAAAGGTGGGCCTTAAGATATCCCACATCAGTCAACACAAGTTATACATAATGAGTGGTAGAACTATAGAGGAAAGATCTCACAGTCAAACAAATTTTTTGGCAGGGATAACAAAGCAATGTAGTCATGGAAAGGAAGCTAAATGGTTTTATTCAAAAAGAAAAAGATAAACTGAAAATGAGGAAAAACGTGTGCGACTCAGAAAGGTAGACATGCGAGAAGTCGTTATGTATAAGGTAGTGAAAAAGTAGACTCTGACATGGATGGTGGATAAGCTTAGAAGAAAAAATGGTGTAATTCGTTTCTAAAAGGCTCCTTTGTGGCGGCAAATGTCATGACATACATAAGGGAAAATCAAATCCTTCGCACTTCCAATGGAACATTTTTCTGAAAATCTTCTGCGATTCTAGAAATTATTTCTGCATGCCATTTGTTCGTCTCTAAACCTGAAAAAAAAAGTTTGTGTTTTCCTGCAACAAACTTGTGAGAGCATTGAAAATACATGAAAATATGTGCTTAACAAAACAAGTCAAAGAAAATAAATGAAATGCTTTTATACCTAAAAGTGGCAACCCTTTTTGTCGAAACATGTTTCTGAGTGACTTGCGAAAAATAAGTTGGCACAACAATCATAAAATTTTAAGCAAATTCTAAGTTCGTTTAAAATTTAAAATTTTATGATTTTATTTATTAACTAATACTTTTTTAAAATAAGTGCGTATTTATGTAATGCTTGAGCGACAGAGAGAGAGAGGGTTAACCCTTTCAGTGGTCGACCCCTCTAAAAACATACTATCTTAGAATAAAGAAGAGTGTGTAAAAAGAAATTTCTATGATAAAAAATTTAGCAGTTTCAAACAAACGCCTATCTGCCTACCTCCCCCAAATGGAAGATGTGCCAGGTTCCACTGTAGAATAATAGAAATCAAGAAGAAGGCTTGGCTGTGATAGCAGATAAGCCTTAGATTACTTTTTATATTTATACATTTATTTTATATTGATATAATAATACTATTATTGTTGAATTATTTTTGTATTTTTATGTATGTACCTAATGTTTTTGTATATATTGTTTTTTTTTAATTTTTTATGTTATAATAAAACAAATGTTTGTATTTACCAAATCCTTTTAATATTGTTTTTATTGTTATATTTTTTTTTAATTTTTTAGTTTATATATGCATTAATTTAAGTTTTAAATGAAAATAAAATAAATAAAATATTTTTTATTTTTCATTTTGTTTGCTTACAAAAATCCATATCTTGAAACAAGCAAAAGAAAATATTATATATATATTTTATAACATTCAATGGATTTATATTTTTAAATAAAACAAAATATATATATTTTTATATATTTGTATTATTCAAAAAAAACAAAAACAAGCAATTTAGAAACTCCATTATTTTGTGAGAGGGAGCATATGCCACAAGAACCAAAATTCCATTATTTTGTGTTCGCAAATATCAATTTCATTATACCATTTATTATAAGCTCACATTTGTCGTGTATGTTAATATAGATATAGTGGGAGAAACTGTAAGTAGTAAAGAATTGTTTTGTTTTGTTTTTATTTAGATCGATAAGATTTTTAGAAAGAGTATGGATATAATAAGAAAAATAGAAAAATAAATGGAGTACGTTATCAAACTGTGAATATACTTTCTTTGCGTGTGAGCCATTGTTCTATATTCTGCTTCTGCAGTCAACCGTGCGACAACTATTTGCTTCTTACTCTTCCACGTTAAAATGTTTCCACCTAAAAATGTGCATTATCCAGACGGATCAAGCTATCCCCCTATTACTATATATTCTCCTAGTGTTATTAAGGCTTGTAAATGGCAGAAAAATAGGTTTTAATAATACACTATGTATTTGTCATAGAACACTATTTATCTACACTTTTAAAGGCTTTGTATGTATAGTTGACATAATGGGCTTAAAACAGTGGAAAGAAGCAAGTAGTAGGGAGGTACCACTAAAGAACGATTTTGGGTAATTACATCAGCTCACTCTAATTCTAATTGGCCGACCGAAGAAAACGTTGACATATTATGAATTTAGTTATCTATGAACCCTTATTTTGAGTCTATGCGCTTCTGCTTAGTGTATCGTTTATATGCTCCTTGAGCCAAAGGCTAGTTTAATTGATCTTCGGATAGGTAGAACACACTGCCTGACCTGTATACTATTTTTATTGTAGAATCCTTTTTTAATGGGCAACCTATTCCATCATTTTGCAGAGCTTAGCATACCATGAATACGCTTTCTCTGAAATGATTTGTAGTTTTCTCCTTTGCACCTTAATCGTTGTCAGATTACCTCATTCCAGCCTTTAAATTAAATCCTATATAATATTCAAACATTAACTTTTTATGAAAAAAAAGAATGGCGGTTAAAATATGGAAATATCCCATTGTCACATTTAGATCGAGTTAGTGTTGGAAATGCACATATGAGGTTTTTCACTTTCTTTAACCCTGTGATGGTCAGTTTGACGTTTCTGTCGATCAATTTGGTTCCGGATGTCAGTATTTTTGCTTCGAGTATCAATTGATACGATTTATGTTGGTTTGACGATGCCTCATTGTGTATTGAGTTTAAGCTCAAGCCATCATTCATTCTAAAAAACAGATTGGAAGTATTTCAAAACAATAAACTGCAAATTCAAGGCACTGATCTTGTGTATGGAATTCAGTACCACCTATGGGACTTCATCCAGGGTTAAGCATACAATGAGATTGGCACTCGAAAATTTGGACTGAAATATTTATATCTTCACACTGGGTAGTCAGCTGGTGTTATAAAGAAACACAAATTACTGCTTGCATAAAAGCTGAAATAGTATGACATGCCACAAGGCTTCCATATCATAAAAATATCATGAGTTATCTTAGTTCTATGACCTACATGAGAGAAAAGTATCACTGAAAGGTAGTCTACGTTTATTTGGCACATGACGAGCAGTTTCTTTACAATTTTCAATTGAATACAAAAACAAAAAAAAACTATTTCTCAACATTTGGATCGACACCTGCCTAGCATTGATACTTTTGGCATCGGCTGGATTGAGTACCAGAATCAACACAATCGGTGGCTCGAGGAAGGAAAAACTGTATTTACTTATGTTTGCAAAGTGAGATGAAGCCAACTAGTTTAGTAAAACCAGTGACGTCCATTAGTTCCAATGCTTGCCAAGTTGAGTGCTTGCCTCATATTTTATGGCTCTTGGATCAAAAAGGAGATCCAGTCATCTGTGGCCCGTAAGGAGATGGTCCCAATCTCTATATTATTCAATTTATTCCCCGTCATTCGGCCAAGCCCTCAGATCGAGATGCTTAACTATCAAAGAAAACTCCTCTAACTATGGCAAGATATTTCATTAGCTAGCCTCTAAAAATTGAACCTTCTTTCAATAATGCTAATTCTTGGTATTTATTATTTAATGGATTTACTATTTTCTCCAATTAAAAAGGGGAGACCTTATCTGAGGCAAAGCTGCAATAAGGGATTGATTCTCTGCAACAAAATGAACGATTTGAGAACAACCATCCATTTGGCGAGTTGGTTGAGTAATTTATTGTAACAGATCTTGGGTGATTTTTTTTTATGAGAACGGGGGAATATTGTTATATCCATGTTGTATTCGGGTTGCCAAAATAACCAACAAAAAGATGCCATTTTAACGGAGGAAGAGCCACTAACCTGATAAAATGAAGTGGAAGCATAATTACTGCACACGTGTTTGGGGAATTTATGGGCTAAGTAAGTGTTTGTTTATTTTGACATTTATATTCAGGATTGGAAGTAACCAAAACCACCGTAGAGGATAATTCTGATGGGTGTGGCATTATGCATTCGACTGAAACCTTGATGACTGGGTAGTTGAAATTACCAATATCTCTGGCATAGATCTAGACGAAACAGATAGGCACGATATGCGCCCGTTTCAGCCTAAGATAATCGTGAACTGCCTCTGCCTCTGCCTTTATAATCTAATAGTCTTAAGATTTATCAGAGGCTGGGCTAGCCATTCTAGTCTGCGGATCGTTGCTTACTCGTTCAATATTTTTTACACATTTCTTTTTAAATTTTATGTTTGCAGGTTGCATGGAAGGTTGTTTGCAGGTTGTGCATGGAGGGTTGAAAGGCTCTGCGTTTGCCGGTTTCGAATGGAAGGATGTAAGGCCTCTATTTTATTTATGTTAAAAAAATTTAATTTTTTTCTTTTTAATATTTATATTAATATTTCAAGAATGGGGTTGTTTTAATATATATATATATATATAAAATAAAAGGAAATGAAACTTAATATTTCAAGAATGGGGTTGTTTTAATATATATATATATAAAATAAAAGGAAATGAAACTTATAATATATATATATACTAACTTTGAATGTTTGTAATTGCAGGTTTTGATACAAACTAAAAACCTAATGCAGAAACATGATATTTAATTTTAATTAATTGTTTTTAATATTCTTTCTAAATTTTTGTGTTTTTTAAGTATTTCTAGATATAAAATGGATTTTTATTTCTAACCAAAAAAATACGTGTTGATCAAAGGGTGAGGTTTTATTCAGATTTAATTTTTTTTTTTTAACTTAAAACAATCAAAGGAGCATAAAAGAATTATATAGAAAAGAAGAAAAACTAACCTATATATTTGTTTTGTTTGTTTATTATTTTATTTTATTTTCTACTAATTCATAGAAGAAACCTAATCTATTTTTATTCCTAATATAATTAAAAAAAATTTGAAAATGGAAAGAAATAAAAGATTTCATAAATTTTTAGATTTAAAATATAAGAATTATTTTTTAAATTCTAAAAACTAGTAATTAAGACTATTAAAAATAAAAATTTTAATAAAAAAAACATTATAGCAAATTAAAGCATGCTAATTTTTAAACTGGAAATAAAACTAAAGCCTACCTAATTTGCTTTAATTAAAATTTACAATTATTTAGGTATACTGAATTTCCAGTGGAACCATACATCTAAAAGTAGTAAAAGAATATTTACATATGATTTTATAAAACGAAATCTAATATATCCAAAAGTCTGAGAAATTAGGGCTTGTAAATGTCAATTAATAGAACAAAAGCAAAAACATAATTGATCTAACCTAATACTTACTTGGAACCGATGTTTGATGCAGCTCTCATTTACATGATGATCGCCCGAGATCCCTTCTTCATCCTCCTCATTTTCCTTATCGCCTGCTTGTTCCTTATCATATGTATAGAACTTTTCAGATGCTGGTTTTTCCTTTGCATATGGAGGAGTGGTTACATTTTTAATTGCAGTCAAGATCTCCTCTTCCTGAGAAGAGGAGATTCCAGCTTTTGCAAGGATCTTAGTGAGTAATTCCAAATCCAAACTTATGCTTGTCAACTCAAATGCTTAAAAAAAATGAAAAACAAGTACATAACAAATGCAAAAAAACAATACGAAATGGGTTAGTATAGGACAAGTGCAAAAACAAGAATAAAAGGTGCCCAGAAATCTATACGAAAAAAAAATGAACATATACAAAATTAAAAATAAGCTAGTATGAAATAAAGGTGCCCAAAAATGAAAGCAATCCAAACTGAAAATGAAAAGGGAAATTTGCATAAAAACAAACTCATAATTGCAGAAAAAGAAAGCACTCGCGGAAACAACAATCAAAACTTTGGGGCAACCCACTAAAGTGGATAAGTCTGGCCGTTACACCACGGAAATCCCGTAGTGAAGTCGTCCTTGCGTCTTAATGTATCCCCTCCCCCTTTCTATGTAATAAAAAACAAACTATCTATCTATCTAAACTCTGATCCCTTTTAGCACCTCCCTAGCAACAATGCCAAAACGTTGGGGAAAAACATTAAACAATTTATAAAAGATATCCAATGATTTAATTGTCAACCCGGAGAGAGCGTAGACTTGTGAGGTACATACAAAATATATGTAGGGGCAAAGTGTCATTGAACTTAATCTATAATTGAAATTGAATCTAATTTATGAAAATAGGAAATGACATAAGAATAACTCTAATTGCAGAAAGCATGAAATTGAATAAATTAACTTGGTAAAGAAGAACTAAAATTGCATAAAATAAACTGGTATAAAGAAATTAACAATAACTGGTGAGCTCACATAAAATCTACATTAACAATTCATAAGCAAAACATAACTGAAAATCTATATGAAGAACTCATAAGAAAGAAACTACTGAAAATCTATATTAATAGAAGAGAATCAAAGTAGGTGCATTAAGCATCATCTCCAATACATATCGCTCAAAACCTATTCTATGAATAACTCTGAACTATTCTCTACTTCAAACCACTAGAGAGGCCTCTAACCAAAATGAGGAGAGAGCCCTCCTATTTATACATGAATTCAAGATAACTGATCATAATTACAGATCCACTATTCTCTCAACTTATCCCTCAAAATCCTCAACAAATCTACAACTCATCCCTTAAAACTCTCTAACAAATATTGGATGAGATGTTCTCTCCACACTTCCATGATCTTCTCCTTGAAGTTAGCCCACATTAGAAGATGAAATTCGAATCTGAGGCTAGGTGGTCACTTTTGAGCTTGCTAAAGTCTTTAAATACACCTGTAAACATCACCAAACTCACCCAACTTTAAAGTATAATGAAAATATGTTATTTTTCTCAATAACAAACCATAAATTCACTCAAAATACCCAAAAATAAATTATTTGGAAAGCGGTAATATAAACCCATATTTATTATGAAAGTGGTGAATATTAATGGTTTTATGGAAGGATAAGATAGGAATAAGGTGACAAATGGTGTACGAAAGGTGCATAAAATGTGGTCTTTTTGCGGCTCAACAATGCTTGTTGATGATTAAGTAGAGGTTTATTTGTGCATGAATGTCCCTGCATTTTCTTGTTTAGGCCCTGTATGTTTTATACATTTTTTCGTAAGTCCTTGTAAGTTAAAAGACTCGTGGTAGGATCAAAATGCATGTGATTTAGTGTTTCCGCCCCTTGGAATTCGCTTAAGGAAAGCAGAAGGGGGAAGCCGAGAAAGGGAAGTGGAACAAGGAAAAAAGTAGTTTTCTGCACCCCAAGATCCACTTGCAGAAAGCGGAAAAGTGACAAAAATTCCAAGAAAAAGTCAAGTTTCTGACTTCCGAACCACTGCGTAAAGTGGAAGCGCGAAAGCTGGAAATTAGCAAATATGGAAAAGTTCTAAGGAAAAGGTAAAGTTCTGACTTCCGAGTTTCGAGGTCAAAAAGGAGGAAAGAAGAAGTATGAAAGGTGTAAGGCGAGAGAGTGATCGAATATGTCCTTCGCACATGGTGTTTTCGATTCCTGAGTTTCGAGCGGAAGGTGGAAAGCGGAAGTGCGGAGGGCGGAGTGTGGAAAGAACAGGTTCAGTGTGGAAATGGTGTTTCCGGTTGCATAAGGGATTTGTGAAGGGCATAAATACTTTTATAGTGCTTTCTAAGCCTAAGAATGAAGGTGGAAGAGTGTGTTAACACCCATGCTCCGTGTTTTGAAAGGAGAACAAGGATTCTTGGAGAATTTTTTTTTAATAATTCTGCATTATGGGGTATGGGGACGTTACATGAATGTTGAATTTAATGTTCCAAATCAAAGGTTTTAAAATCAATGTAAAATTCTAAATATGTTTCAAAATTCTAAAACTGACAAGCATTTATACTTGAGATCCACTTTCTCATTCACAGGATCGCCTGAAAGTGCAAGTGAAGAGGGTACTCATGGCTCACAAATATTCTTCAAAACTTAAAAGGATGCTTATTACACTTGGGGTCCATGTTTTTCATTTGCAGGACTAAAATAAAGTGCAAGTAAATAGGACACGCAGAGCTCGACAAATATGCTCAAAAAATCAAATCTAGACTGTTACACTTCAGATCCACTTTCTCGTTCACAGGACCACCTGAAAGTGCAAGTGAAGAGAATAATAGTGGGTCGAACATAACTTATCACAATAAAATTGAAGATTAAAGCTAGAAATATCTCTAATTTTGATTCAAGAAAGTCAAAATTAATCCATCCAAAATAAGTTTACTTGATTAAGTCACATTCTTATAGTTTTAGGAGGGAAACTTTTCTTTGAATTTATTTTAAGTGAGGGGTCCAACGTTTTTAAATTTTTTGTGCATTTATTTAAATGATGGTTCTAAATGTTTTGTATCTATGATTTCATGTTGTTTTTCATGTCAACAAGTTCATTCAACTCAAAATTCGTGGCCTAAAGGTTCATAAATTGAAACAAGGTGTCATGTTCTTCAATTTTTTCACAATTTTCTTATGCAAACAAGTGAATAAAGTGACCAAATAAGACAAAATTTCATCCATTAATAGTGAAATAAAGGATCTAAATGGTAAATATTTCCTAAACATTCAAATCTGAGCAATCTTTTAAAGAAAAAACTCGAGGAAAACTCAAAAAAATACTAATTAAAGTGATTTTCCAAGCTTTTAAAGGAGGTTTCTAAGACTTCCAAATCCAAGTGAAATTGATCCTAAATTATTCAAATATTATCCTAATAGGTAATAATATGTATCTATTGCCATATACAAGTATTCAAATCTCAAAAATCATCCCTAAATATAGGTCTAAAACAATTATTTGCAATTCCTAGTGTTTGACAAATTTTTCACAATTTTCAAGCTAGTAAGCACACAAATCTTAAAAATCATTAAAGGAACCCAAAATATGAGTAAAATTAGATGAAAATAGTATCTAAAATATTTTTTTAGGAATCCTAATCTAACCAAAGAAAAAATAATCACTCAAAACGAACAATCCTAGCCCAAATTACACCCAAAATACTACACTCTATGCAAAACGCTATCGTTATGAGGTTCACTAGCCTTTTTTAAGAGCTACATGTGACTGTTAATGACCTGCACCATCATTATTTCAAGGGTAAATTCTACTATGTACATATTTCTCCATCATTTTCCCAAGAAAATCAATATCCCACGCAATGTTTTTCAAAAAATTAAAAAATTTCGACTGTGTAAAGGTTTATCCTGGTTGGTTTTGGATTATAAAAGACTTATAAACTTGGTTAATATGTTGTAGGACATAAATTAAGAATGAATGGAAATATTTGAAGGAAATAACACCCAAAATTGAGGGAAAAATCAAGAAATCAAGAATTAAAACCCGAAGATCCCCGGTATGGTCACCATTCTATTGGTAGAGATTGCATCGGGTACATGTCTACAACATTCTCTATCCTTACTATAGGTAGGTGAGTCCTAATTGGCAGAAATAAATGCAACAATTTAAAATTTTATTGAGATTCCTAAGCATTATCAAAGAGTAGAGAAGGGAGGAATAAAGGAAAGAGACACTTATCCACACTTGACACGGGTATCTTAGTGGCCAAATTGAGGATATCGCCAAGGAGAAATGGTGAGTACCATTGACTCCTGAATTCATATATTGTCATTCGGAATTGTTTCCAGTGCTTTTGGAACATATCCCCATCACTAGTATAACTAGATCTATGTTACTTTCACTAGTCACTCATTATGTGGATCTGATTGTCACCAATGGTTGCGCCTTTGGAAGGTCTAGTTACATTTGAGAGAAAGGACGTTAGGTATTTTGGGAATTTAAATTTATTTTCTTTTCTAAATACAATTTCACATAACTCGTGATTAAAAAGAACCTACATGTGGGACCATTTGCACTAAACTGACATTGCACATATCACTCACTTTTGCATCATTTTGCATCTGTTGTGGTTGGCATATTTTTGCATCTATTCAATTGTGTTTTTCTAGTCTCTCCTCGTGGTTCACGAGGGAGATACTCTATCCAGGGATGCTCAAAGAAATTTTAGATAATTTTTCTCCATTCTCTCACATAAGAGGCTCCCCTTTATTTCCTCCCCATGGAAGAAATACCACACGTTCTTCTCCCTCTTCAAGAGGAGTCCACACAACATATTCTTCTTCACATCGAGGACATAGATCATCACCCCATACATGTATCTCTCCCCCTCAAGGAAAAACATATAGAGTATGATGGTATTAACTACTCCAAATATACCATTCATGGATAGCTTAAATATCCCTAATCTAGCAAAGTTTATTAATGACCTCATAGATCATGATTCGGAATGGCTCACTATGCCCAACAAAATCCCCTCAGGAATCCATAATTTTGAATGGAAATAAGGAGACGAACCTACCAACCATGTCATGTATTTTCACCTATGGTGTTCATCTAATAGCATCATGGAGTATTACATGAGACTTTGCCTATTCCAACGAACTCTTGCCGGTACTGCTATAAAATGGTATGTGAGCCTACCAGGGGATTCCCATGCCAATTTTTGGATAATAGCCATTGTGTTTCTTATATACTTTCAGATTCCAATTCTTCATGACCTCGATCTCGATATTCTCATAGAATTTAGGCAAAACACCTCTACCCACATAGTAGACCACATCCATGAGTCGCATAGGTGTCGTACATTATGCAACATAATGGTTCAACTTCAATTCCTTTTGTATTGGTTCCTTAAATCACTTCAACCTTCTATTTCAAAGGACGTATCAACCTCCATGTTGTAAACTGGGGAAGAGGACATCTTGAGGCCCAACAATTTAATATCATCTACACACAATCTGTCTTCTTATACACTATCCTTCCTAATGCCCCTCAACATCGCTCTTAAGATCCCCCCCATGCAGGGTCATTGCATTCCATAGATGGGATTATTGGGACCATTTCACAACAGGGAAGATCCCCCCTGTAACTGACTTCTATTCCACCCCCTATGGAAGTGAAATATCCACTAATCCCTACCATGTTGGCACCCCCTACTACTATCCCAAATCTTCCATTTGTACAACTACAATATGGGCCCTACCATCCTATTTACCCAATTGTAAGAGAAGTAGAAATGGTACCTTCACTGCAAATGGTGCAACCAACTCCTACATCCACAACGTATGGAGCACAAAAAGGATGTATCCCATTGTTGGGATACAACCCTTACTAACCATTCTCATTTCCTCCTAGCTCTTCCCTCATGCCCCACATGGGGGTAAACTTAATACAACCTTCTTTCGCTCAATAAGCTCACCATTTTGAGCATTTGAATACCATTAATTGCCATAATCTTCAAAATCATGGGAAGAATAAAGGTAGGAACAAGCAGACCCGACAATAAATAAAAAGGGGTAATCCTCGTACCCATCAAAATCAAAATCCAGGTAACCAAAACAAAGGGGCTAACAAACCCCCAAACAAGGGAAAATTGCCAACCTTAGAACCAATTGTCCTTGCTTGATCTATGGAGAGTATGGCCACTATGCTCACATTTTTCTACTCATCCCCGACTATTAATACTTTGTTGAAGAGAAGAAAAATAAAAAAATAAGCCCCCCTGATGCTCCTAAGGCACCAAAACCCTAGCAATGTATCTTGCAACAACCCTTTTCCAATCAAGGCGTTGACACTGAATGGCCAGATCCCCTCCTCCTAGGTGATGGCTCCTTCCAAAACATTTACATAAACTCCATAGCTATCAACCTTCAAACTCAAGCCAAAAGGTATGGCATTCCTAAACCCCTACCAATGGAGGATGCACCTTTGTGAATCTCATGCCCAAGCACGGAAAAAATCCTAGGATCCAAAATTTTATCTTCGTTGTAACCCCCAAAACCCTCATATGAAGGTTTCCCACAATTATAGTATTATGGATTACTTGGCTCAGTTCCCAGCTTCTATGTCTACACTAGAAGTGCTTCAGTCATGCCTAATCCAAAAGAAGGAATTACGTAATGCATTAGGCACTGTAAATGCTTTTGAATCACACCTCATGACTTTTGACCTCGACAAGATGAACCACAACTACCTTCGTCATTCACATTCCAGGTCTCAGTCATAGTTAAAAACATTATGATTCATTGGTGCATCATCAATGAAGGAGAATCCACTTGCGTCATGTGCTTTAATGTTTGGAAATCGATAGGATCACCCGAGTTGGTCCCCTCATCTATTGTCCTTTATGCATATGATGGAATACCATCCCAACGTAGAGGTTTGTACCAAAATGTTCCCATCGATGTAGAGGAAAATTGGTAATGATCGATATTGAGGTAATCGATGCACAACTTGACTAGAATATATTTGGGTCATAGCTACAAGTATGCCATCAAGGCAGTTTCCTCTTCGGTATTATGCATCATGACATTTCCCTTTAATGGGAATATCATCACCCTTGACCAACTCAGCTACTATGACCCTCATGCCAAAACCAACCCCAAAAATGTACTACCCACAGTAGGCGACATGAATCAAAACCCTATGTTGATATATTCCTAGGTGTGTACAAAGTTTCGACCTCTTAGGAGCATATTCAAGTCCTCCACCTGAAATCCCCACCTCTACAGATGGGATCATGTGCACTATTTTCACCTATGAAAATGAGTCTCCTAACCCAATGGCATCATCATCAACACCTCCCACAAGTCTCGGTGTGGAGTAGACATTGAGCCCATCAGTGCCTCCAATTTTTCAAATACCATTTTTGTACCCCCTCATGGGCATACAAGGGATGTTATTCATGACTCAACTAACTCTACTTAGGCTCACATTAGGGATACTTGTGTGGTACCTAATGCTACCCTATCCAGAGATGACTTAAAACTAATAGCACACTATGAGTTTGTGTCGTTTGACCTATTACCCCATGAGGACTGCAAACATCGCCAACTCCACTAGTGACTAAGCCACCACTGGTTCCTACCAAACCTATTAATAGGGGAATAAAGCAACCCAGATTGAATTCCCCCATAATAAACAACCTTACCCTAAAACCATCATCAATGGCCACTAAGCCTAAAGCTAGGGGCATAACTCACCACATGTTGAAATCTCCAATCATGATTGACACAACCATAATGTGAGTCACCCCACCATGTGCCCTATGTGGGAAACAAGGCCATGCGAGAAACCCATTCCCTACCCTGATGGAGCTTAGAAACTTGCATAACACACCTATTAGTGTGATGCACACATCTCCAGTCGGAGCAGGGGGCACATCAACCTTGTCTACACCCAACAAGACCACTAAATCCAAATCATTGCACACCAATCATGCATGTTCAATTACTTTTAGTTTGGGAATTACACACACCATTGTCCTGGTCTCCCTCTATTTTGGGATGCTTTGGTGACAATTTGCCTCACCCGACCTCTGGTTGAAAGTCCTTCACCTCAACCACAGGAATTCAATCCCCATAATCCAAAGGAATTTGACCCAATTTGGAAAGATTAATCCCTAGGTTCATCATTTTATAGCTGTGCATTTACTCTCCCACCTTCCGTAGTTGATTCCATTAAATTCCTCATCACATGTTACAATCAATATTTAGAGTTGACCACTCATACCCCCATGAAAAATCCACCATATTTGGTCTCCCTCGTATCATCACCTCCGCGAAGACGCCAACGACGCCCCCTTCCCTCCAAGATACTAATTCCATTTAGTTATTCCTACAAAAACAATCTACATGGCATTGATTCATGGGGCACATTTCTTCACATTTACAAAACAACCATCACACCATAATGGAAAAAGTTCTGCAACTCACTTAAAACTCTGGGAATTCCTTCCATCATCAAATTTATTCCCCAAATCACTCAAAACTGTAGGATTCCCCTCCATCAAATTGCTCCCCTGAAACATTCAAAACTATGTGTACCCCACCAATTATTCTTTATGTACAAACATTTGCCCAACCCACTCAAAATAATGGGACCCACCCTATTCTTTTGGAAACAACCCTCTAGTCTCCTTTTATTGATGTAGTCGAGTCTTTCTCCTCCCAGCATGGTTAGTTTTGTCAGTCTCTGTTACTGTCACTATGGTGTATCCACCCAAACCCTTCATCTGTAGTTTGTCCCCCTCCATTACACTTTGTCCCTATAGTTTGAAGAATGTTATTGTGAGTTACTACACCAATTTACATTAATCAAAGGAAGTCACGAGCCCCACACTTATCAACCACTCTTGTGTTAGGTATGTTAGTCTCACAATTGGTTACAAAATGATATTGGTTCGTTAGGTAAGACCCTCGTCTTATCATGTACTTCATCTCTCATTGACATCAAAACACCATATTATGAGAGTTGCAGTAGTTACAATGGTATGTTAGTATCCCTTTCAATTTGTGAAATTATAAATCACAGGATATCATTAGGATGAATAATCTATTACAGTGAAAGAATTAGGAAGAATGATGAATTGCACTGTAAAAACTGTTAAAAATGCACTATGAAATTAAGCAAAGAAGAAACACACATTTGACAGCAATAAACTAGCAACCATTATCATTAATATGCATATGAACAATACATAGTACAAAAGAGGAAATTTGAATATCCCAGGAGTGATTTGAATCCCTCACTGTAGGCATGACTAGCATAAAAAAAATCACCATCGTAGACATCACTAGTGCAACTCCGGACAACTGAATTAGTTAAAAATCAGTTAAATGAGTCTGGTAGGTGAGCATGGGTTCCTTTATCCTTAAATCATGCAAATCCCATGCAAAAGTGGTGCATTAGGATACTTGGCTAACTAAAAGTGTCCATCAAAGCTTGACTCCACTCAGGTGATGATGAACTAAAGATGAGACTCCCATAAGAGAGGTCTCCTAAAATATAAGAATTGGTCTCTAGAGCTCCTAAACACATGCATGAGGGTGCATGAAGTGGCTAGTGGGCCTCGGATAACATATCCATAACACTAGGAAAGTGATAACATCGTCCTAAACTACGAAATTGACAAAATGACTAAGGTGGAAACGAAGGATTATTAAATAATCCTAACATCCCCCATTAACCCAAACTTGGACAATATGGGCCTTGGAAACTGATACCAAAGGTCATCCCTACAATAATAATGAAAAAATAACTACTCATGAAACTAAGGAAATGGGGAAAACAACATGGGAACAAAAACACCCCTAAAAATGAACATTCAGGGAATTGAATCAGACCTTCACACCAAGCAAAGACCTGAGATAGAAAAATCTCTTCTAAGTGAAAGACTTTGTAAAAAAATATGCAATCTACTCCTCTGTAGGGTAGTAATGTAGTGTGATGGTCCTGTTGTGCACTAGTTCCCTGATATAGTGCATATGAACCTCTATTTGTTTGGTCAGTTGCTTTTGTACTGGATTATTGGAATTTTTTATTTCACTTTGACTATCACAAAAAAATTCTACTGAAGGAGAAGTGTGAATGCCAAACTCTATCAGAATCCCAAGTAACCAAACTCTTGAATGGCAGGATTCACAGCCCCCATGTACTCTGCTTCAGCTGAAGAGAGTGCAATAGTTGTTTTTTTCTTACTTGACCAACAGATTGGTCCAGATCCCAACATGACTCACATATTGCAAAGTACATTTTTTGTCAGTATTGTCTCCAATCCAATATGATTCAGTAAAACCAACTAGATCTAACTGTGCAACAATAAAATGGTGAATCCCAAACTTTCTAGTACCTTGGAACTGGACAAGCTTTCTCCCTGAAGGAAGGGAGACAAGATCCCATGTCTCATTGTTCTGCAGTGAATCATATTCCTCATCCATGGAAGCCTACCATATTACATGATGGAAAGCCTCTTTGTATGACTATGGATCAGACCCCACTATCATGTAGCACCTCTCTGGGAGAAGTGGATCGGTATGACATAGTGCAAGGTTCTCATCTTGAAACTGAGATATGGTTCTTCTTTGGTCAGATGGATCTCCAACAATGTTCCTAGAAACTTCAATGATTTTTTGGGCCCATTTAGGCCTAGGATTGGGAGAAGGAGATGGATCTGGGTCTAGATCTACTTGATCTTCATTCTCAACATCAAGATATGGTTCCACTTGGTCCTAATCTTCAAATTTTGAATTTGAATCATTAGAATAAGCATCTCTATGATCTTCATAATGTGCAAATGGTGTAGGAAGATAAAATATACCTTCCTCTTCAACTGGCTGCAGATATTGCATTAGATCTTCATTGAATTGGACACTTCTTTTAATGAAGCATCTTCTATTTGCAATATCCATCAGCTTGTAATATTTTCCATCTTCTTAATATCCCAACATAATGCATTTGCTACTTTGGGGTTGAAGGGATTTTCTTTGGTCAGATGGGATTTTGTCCCATGCCTTGGAACAAAAAACCCTCAAATGTGAGACATCAAGCTTATGTCCCATTAGTCCTTCGAATGGAGTGACCCCAACCACTGACTTGTGAGTACCATATTCTGGATATATGAAGAAAATTTCACTGTTTCTACCCATAGATATGGTGGAATATCCCTTGCTTCAAGCATCCGGGTGGCCATCTCTTTCAATGACTGGTTCTTTCTCTCAACTACACCATTTTGTTGTGGTGTGTATGGGATAGGGTGTTGCATTTGGATTCCCTCAGAAGCACAGAGCTATTGAAACTCTCTCTTGATGTACTCCACTCCATTAACATATCTGAGTGATTTTATCTTCTTCCCAACAATATTCTCAACTAAGGACTTAAAAACTTTGAAAGTCTCAAACACCTCAGACTTCTTCTTCAGAAAATAGATCCAATATAATCTAGAATAGTCATCTATGAAGGTCATAAAGTATTTGGATACATTCATAGAATTTATAGGCATTGGTCTTGAGACATCACTGTGTATCAAATCAAGTGCATAGGAATCTCGTCTTGCCTTCCCAACATCATACTTTCGCTTTGGATGCTTCCCTAACAAGCAACCTTTGCAAATTCCTTGAGAGAACTTTATGAGGGGAAATCCTTCAACCATTTCTTCATTGTGAAAATTTTGTAAGTACTTGAAGTTCAAGTGACTGAATCTCTCATGCCAGAGTCTGCTTGTCTCATTGGCATGGGTCAAGAGGGAACTTTTATGTGAGTATGGAAAAAAGTGTGAGAACTCATATGCCTTGGAGGCATGGTTTGCATCACCTTTATCTATCATCTTCCTCGAAGAGATAGCTGAAATCTCAACTATGTCAGGTTAAAAAACAACTCTCTTCGATGAATTAATGTGTTTCATCTGATAAATAGATAACAAGTTTTCTATTAAGGAGGGTACATTCAGAACATTGTTGAACACTCCATGTTTGAATTGTACTGTGACATTCCCTATAGTTTGGATCTATGAATCATCCCCCATGTGAATGTTTGGACCATCAATGAGATCTAAATAATAAAATGACTCTTTGGAGGAAACCATGTGGTTGGAGGCTCCAAAATCTATGAGGAATGCTTGATATTGTGAAAATCCAGCCTTTAGTGCATGGCATCTCTCATGATCATCTGTCTTGCTTCTAGAATCAGTCTTCCTTCAACCTTTTGGGAGGGCAATGTTGTTTTGTTCAAGAAGTGTGTTCATTTGATCTACATTTTTCTTCATACAAGAACTCTCTAGATGGTTTCCTTTCTTGCAATAGGTACACTTAGTCTTTTCAAACCTCTTCTTCTTATCCTTCTTAGAACTCGAGGCTCCATATGATGGATTAAGGTCCTCCTTTGGAGTGGATTCAAAAAATTTCTTTTACTTTCCCTTCTTCTTCCTGTTGAGGCCTGGGAATTCGTAGGCGGCAACAGTAAGGGATTCTCCCCAATCAGCGTTCCCAACTAGCCCGCTGACTG
Source organism: Pseudotsuga menziesii (assembly GCA_001517045.1). Classification (NCBI taxonomy): domain Eukaryota; kingdom Viridiplantae; phylum Streptophyta; class Pinopsida; order Pinales; family Pinaceae; genus Pseudotsuga; species Pseudotsuga menziesii. The sequence goes on along the minus strand of LPNX010297469.1, from coordinate 2,123 downwards.
TTTGGTATAGGGAATCTGTCCGGTTTACGGTCTGGCTA
>LPNX010297457.1:0-27899 GCA_001517045.1 Pseudotsuga menziesii | reverse complement strand
ACACTAGGCGCAACACTGGGTGCAACATTGGGCTCAAACATAGATGCAAAAAAGACATCAACCAAGATGCAACACTAGGTACAAACCTAGATGAAAAATATGACGTAAAACAGGATGAAACATTAGGCACAGACATGGATACAAAAAAAGACGTAAAACAAGATGCAAAATTAGATGAAAAAATGGATGCAACATTATAAGTAAAATTGGATGCAAAACTAGATGCAATATTGGGCCCAAATTTGGATGCAAATCTAGATGCAACGCTAGATGCAAAATTGGACACATAATTTGATGCAAAACATGGTGCAAAATTGGGTGCAAGACTCGATGAAACAAAAGGATCAAAATAAGACGCAACATTGGATGCAAAACTAAGCGCCAAACTGGGTGCAAACAAGGATGTAACAAATGACACAAAAAAAGATGCAATACAAGATGCAAAATTGGACGAAAATAAGGGCGTAACAAAAGATGCAAAAAATTGGGCGCAAAAATGGATGCAAAAATGGATGTTAAAAATGACGGAAAAAAAGATGCAATAGATGGCGTTTTACGAAATTGTACAATAGCGCCAGGTTTAGCGCTGGATTGTTCACCAAAATTGGGAAAAAATTACACTAAAATCTGGCGCTAAATTCGACGCTAAATCCAGTTTTTGTTGTAGTGTATGTTGATGACCTGTTCCTGACAGGAGTGGACGAACTCATTGTATATGCAAAGATGTATATTGAAACTAAGTTCGAGATGAAAGACCTAGGGATGATGCACTGCTTCTTAGGCATGGAGGTGTGGCAAAATGTGAATGTAATATTCCTTGGTCATGGAAAGTATGCAGTGGAGATTCTGAAAATACTTGAAATGATGGATTGCAAGGTGATAGCCACACCTATGGAATCGAACTTGAAGCTTCTATGTGATGCTTCATTAGATTCATTTGATGCCATGATGTATCATCAAATGATTGGTTCATTGATGTATCTGATGAATACAAGACCGTACATATGCTTTGCTGTGAACACCCTGAGCCATTTCCTAGCGGATCCACGACATGTTCACCTGGTTGCTACAAAGCATGCAATGAGGTACCTGAAGGGTACAGTCACATTGTAGGCTCAAGTATGATGTGAATCAGAATATTAACCTGCATGGTTATGTTAATTCATATTGGGAAGGTAGTGCCACTGATAAGAAGAGCACTTTGGGTTTCTACTTTAGTTTGGGATCCGACATGATCTATTGGTTTAAAAGGAAGTAGTCCTACGTGGTGTTGAGTACAACTGAGGAAAAGTAGGTTTCCTTTTTAGAGCATTAATATACCTTAGTACCATGGTCTTAAACCTAGGAGGAATTTTCATTTTTCTAGTACTTATGTTATATGATCCTACTTAGGTTATATTGATCAATATTGGTCTATTAGCTGATTTTTGGCTCATTAACTCATAATTGAGACGCTCCACTTTGACCATCCTGACAGGTGAGGTGATATAGTTTGATCATCCTGACATTCTAGATGCCTGTATTGATTACAAACCACTTTCTGTTTGACTAGGGGAGCTAGTGTGTGAATGTGGTTGTTTTGTGGTCTTCTTGGTCATTTATTGGCTCCTAGAGACTCTCCCACTCACACATGTATACACCCATTCCTTGCATGTTTTCATTTATGCATACTTACATGTTCACACATGTATTTGTGACTGTTTGGTTAGGTTTGGGAGCCTATTGGTCAACCTAGGGGGGTTTAGGGGTCAAATCCTAGCCTGACACTTGTATGTATTCACATGGCCTCCAAGGGCTCACAAATTTTCCCCAATGTATTCTAAATATGTACCATAAACATATACAAGACGTACACTAATAGAAATATCAGTTGTTGGCACCATTCATATGTGCTCTTTCTTTCTATTTTGTGGTTCTCTTGCATATTTTGTCAAATACTTAGATTGCGAATATTGTTCTAGATCTTAGATCTCACTGTAAAGAAATTCTCACATGGTATCAGAGCTTTGTGGAGCTGCAAAAAAATATAGATAGGTTTGAGTTGCTGAGCTGTTTGGGCATATTTCCATAAAATTTGTGTGTTTTCATTGTAGGTACAACAATGTTTTTGTCACAAGTTGCGTAAGAAGAATGGAGCAGACTCGAGTATTGTTGACCCCATTCAACTATTTTGAAAGGAAGGAAGAAATGGTGATCGAACTGAGGTCGGAAGGCCTATATAGAATCACCATGGGGACCGAAACCGAGCCCAAATTTCTTGTGGAGAAAGCTACGTACTTCAGTAGACTTGATGAGGCATTTGGTCTTCTTTCTCTCAATACTTCGAGAGATCTCCTCTTTCATGTAGACAGTATTAGCACACCCAATGAAGTTTGGATCAAGCTTGAGTTACTATTTGGGAAGACTGATGAGGTGAGAGGCCATCAACTCGAAAATGAGCTAATCTCACTGAGTCCAACTCATTATGAGACTATCCAAGACTTCTTCACCAAGTTAAAAGCGCTAGTGCTTCAGCTAAAAAAACATGGCATAGAGAACAAATATGATAATATTATCTTGTCCATCCCTTCTAATCTAGGGCCTGAGTATTCTTTGTTTGTTTCAACATTCCACTCAAGCAAGCTTACAACTAGAAATTGGAGGATTCCTGCGCTAGCAGACTCCATGGAGTCATTGACTCAGGAACATGACAAGCTAGTAAAAATGGGTACCATCAAATCCACCAAGGATAAATCCCTTTCTTCTGGTGTATCAAATCAAGCCAAAGGAAAGAATAAAGATTTGAATCAAAGAGAGAAAGAGAAGAAGCATTCAAATACAGAAAGGTCTAGTTCTACTGATGGGACTTCGAGATCCATGAGGAGGAAGAACAAGAGAGAGAGACCCGCATGTGGTTATTGCAGAGTTTCACATCTTGAAATATCTTTATTCATAAAGAATATGTACATCATAACCAAGCTCCTTGAGGAGAACAATATTGATCTTCCAGAATTTGCAAGAAGATGGGACCGCAAGTAAGAAAATGGTAAGCCCGAGCATGCATTGATTGCATGGGTGAAACCCATTTCTGATATATCTATTTTTGATGGATATGTTTCTGATTTACCTTCTTATATATCAGAATATGAAGCCTCCATCCCTTCCTTGGAAGAAACCCCAACCAGTTCACCAAAGCTTCCTCTGGAAACTAGTCATTTTCACTAGTTTTTTATGTGTCTTCTGAAAGCTCTTTCCCAATCTGTTGGGCTTGGGGAAAGCACGCAAGGAATAAGTGCACATAAAGAAATGCTCAAGAATCAAGTCACAGCACAAGCGCAAGCAAGGAAAAGGAAGCACGAGACATGTATAGAAGGAATTTGCGCGGGCCAAGAATGCCGCGCAGAAGAAGGAATAGGCGCAAAAGAGGTCACCTACATGAAAAAGGGGAACTGCGTGGAAAGGAAGATGTCGCAGGATAAAACAGTAACACAAGTGCAGTATAACGGCCGAAAGCAATAAGAAGATCGTGGGTGTTGAAGTCGACTTAAGTCGGTGGATTCCACATGAGTGAACGCATGCCGTAAGTAAGGTCATTAGTGCCTCGTGTCAAGTCATGATAGCCACAACTATAGCCTGAGGGGCGGCTGATAGTGACAGTTAACAGACTGCCTGTATGCAGTCAACCCTGTGTGGTCATGTAAAATAGTATAAATAGGAGGGATTCAGTAGTTAGAGGGTTGGTCCCTAGTTGGTGGTGATTGATTTTTAATCGGTTTTCCGGAAATGGTTAGTTGTTTTTTACTTTAAGTTGTTTTGAGGGGTTAACAGAGGAGAAATATCTGAGAGAGTAGAGATAAGAGGAGAGCTCTGAGTGGTAGATTGGTAGAAAGTCTGCAGGATGCAGTCAGGGTTAGTATAGTAGAAGGGAAGCTCTGCTAGAGAGGTGTAGATTCTAGAGAGGTCGATTTAGGTCGTGTGCGGATCAGTAGGTGGTAGTGGTAGATTAGGAGAAATAAGACAGAGAGCATGCTAGAAAGAAGAGACTGAGCCGAAAGCTAGATCTAAGACAGTCTACAGTCATAAGCAGACTGAAGGTGCCATATATTTCTCATGTCATATGAAGAGTGCCTTGTGGGTTTTCCCAGATGGGTTTCCACGTGAACTCTCCTGTGTATCGATGATTGAATATGTATGGCGGTTTATGTTTCTGTTATGTTATGTTTATGATGCAAGTCCTGTCTTGGTTGAATGAATGTTGTACTATCAATATAAGCCTAAATGCATGAATAAGTTAGTATCCGCTGCTTCTGAGTATTATCCTATGTCTATGGTGCAATCGTTGTCACGCATCTATTATATTGCACCTGTCTGTTAGCTTGCTTTTATATTTTGCTATGGTTAAAGTACTAAGGCCGAATCAGTGTTACGCCGTTAGTAGTTAATAAGGAATATGCGTGGTGAGCGCTACACTTCAGCAGAAATGATCCCATCCTTACAACTTGTTTGAGCTCCTTGGCCACGCGCCAAGGGACTATAATCCCTCGACAATCGCGAAAACATGGTTCCGGTGGTTACCGATTGAAAAGATATCTCGGGTGAGACTGCGCCTGCTTCGCAGGCATTGCCAACGGGGATTGCTCTGTTAGGCCGATATCTCGGGTGTTTGTTGGGTTAATGGGCTGCGCAGAACCTGGGTCACACGAGTTAGGAAAAGTGGACAACAAATGGTTCCATTGCTGGGACCTTGATTGATCAAAACGAGGGAAATGTTGTGCCACCCGACCAAGAGTGAAGTCCAGGATTGGCTAGAGTTGAAGACGTTTGTATTTGCACTGAAGGAAAGCGAGGGTTCGTAGCTGAGCCCTGAGAACTGGGTGCAATGATATCTATATTCGAATATCCATGAGATTTTCTTCGTAGAATTTCCCATTATATTGTGAGAATGGTTGTCGGAGTTAGCAACCGACAGACTAGCTTCCAGAGAAGAGGAGTAGCTGAGTGGACTGACCAGCTAACACAAGAAGTGGCATAAGTAAGTAACCATATTTCCAGAGCTGTTGATTTTTGGATCGATAGCACATTAGAAGGATATGTTACTGAGTTTGTTGTTGAAGCAATAACCTCGTATAGCGAGGCAGAGAGACATTTTTCCAAGGACCTCGGGGAAGGTACCTTATATCTCTAAACCTATGGATTAAAATGCTTCTTTATGAAAAGGGTATTTTACAACTCAGTGATTGAGTCATGCAATCTGTGAAGGAGATATGCTGTGTAAAATTTAGGAGTAATATGGAAGGTAGTAAGAAGAGATGTTCCAAGGAAGCTCAGAGGATGAGTTTGATGATGGATTCTTAAGAAGCGAAAGGAGGTTCTGGTCAGGAAAGAGGAGGAAGGTAGTAGGAGGCAGGAGGGCTTATAGACTGCCCAGGGAGGGTGAATATGGATGTGAGTCACACCTAGACGAAGGGTCCTGCGATGAAGAGGAGTAGTATAGTTCAATTTATGAGAGAGCAGAATCGGGAGAGTCAGTAGAGTCGCCGAGGACACGACGTGACAATGACATTCCAGGAAGATCCTCTGAAGTGAGACCTAGAAGTTCCTCACTTGTGAACACTAGTAGTCCTAGTGTTGGGACTGGTGTGCAAGGAATCCCATCATCAATCCTAGTAAACCTAGCAAATCCTGGGAATCTAGTGAACAACCCTAGCGCCACCCTAATGGCGGGAACATATGTTAGATTACCCACATTCAATGGAAATGGAATGGAAAACCCATAGCAACATTGGTTCCTCTGTGAAGCTATTTGGATGGTGCATTTAGTCCATAATGCAGTTATAAAGAAGGAACAGATGATCACGACCTTGAGGGGTCACGTGCTGGATTGGTTCATGAAGATTTGTGTTGCACCAATCGGAACGCAGAAGACTCTTGAGGAGATTCGACGTACAATGATCTCGAAATTCAGAAAGCCACAATCTGAGTCCCAATGAATTACCAAGATCAAGGAGATTAAGCACGCTCCGACAGAGACGGTATGGGACTTTGATCAGCGGTTCTAAACGTTGATGGTCAAAGTTAGCTTCCAAATGTCGGATGTGTAGCATAAAGAGTGGTTTATTGCTGCGCTACTGCCACACATTAGAGGACCACTCATGTAGCAAAATATTGCGACGCAAATGGAGGAAGTAGAGTTGGCGATGAAGCTAGAGGCTTCACCTATTGGAGATGGCACCACAAGAATGATACAAATTTAGTCACAATTGGCCAATCTGACGATTCAACTCTAAGACATAAAAAGGGGAAAAGAGGTGCAGGAAGACCGTTGGTGTACGTGATGTAGGAACAATGGACATACCAAAGATGACTATCCGGCTTACATGAAGTACATCTCCCCTGATACACTGAATCCATTGAGTACCCAGGGGATTCCCTGGTGCAACATATTCTAGAAAAGAGGACACCGTGACATAGATTGCATGTTCCTGCAGAAGACGGCATGTACCCCAGCTAGTTTGTATTGTAAATTTTGTAGATCTGTAGGCCATGATGAAAAAGACTGTAGGGCCTACCAGCTTTTGAGAGAGAAGATGGTAGATTCCTATCTAATTAAGATTGGGGAGAAAATAAAGATTGAACAGACTGCACCTCAGTTTCATGATGCGCCTCAGTTTCAGGTTGCGCCTCAGTTTCAGGCTGCGCCTTAGTTTCATCCTGCGTAGCAGTTTCAGATGGCACCACAGTTTTAGAATATGGCCCCGTATAACCTATATCAACAACAGTATCAACAACCACAATACCTGTCGCAACCACCTCAACCTCAGTTGAGGGGGGGTGGAAATTACAAGGGTCGAGGAGGAGGAGGATTCGGCTGAGGAAGAGGGCCAGTGGTATGCTACGATTGTGGAATGCAGGGCCACTATGCTAGAGACTGCCCTGAACCTATGAAGACTTCCTCATATTGCAAACAAGAGCACAATGTGGAGCAATGTCCGTAACTTATTGCTTGATGGCAAGCCCAGACGGTTGGAGCAGCTAACCTGACACCAAATCCTAAGCCAAATGCTCCCAACCCAAATGCTAATGCCAACATCCAGATGATAGTCGTAGAACCACGGGAACCAACTGTAGCAGTGGTAACAAGGGGAGGTGCTACGACGGGTGCAGATCAATCTACGCAAACAGAGCCTGTAGCACAAGCATGACCGTAGGTGCGACCTTCCGTGCAAAAGAAAGCATCGCTTGATGTTCAAGAGTAGAAGCACATATTCATGGATGAACACCCAAAGTTCACCAGAACATAACAACCCTCCACCTCAGGTGAAGTGAAATATATGCCCGAGAGATTCCAAAGGATATTCAAACAACAGACTACAAGCAAGAGTATAGATAAGGTTAGTAAAATCAAACTTTTCCTGTCAAGTTTTTTGGCGCTAATTCAGGACAAGAATGCACTTGCAGAGATGGAAGCACTGACAAAGACAATTTCGAAGGAAGACCTGCCAGCAAAGAAGGTTAACAGTGTCAAGGCAAAGTTCAAAACATGACATGAAATCAGGATGTTCACACAAATTGGTGATTATGACATGGACTATATCATCCTCAACTTGGGATCCAATGATAATATTTTAATGCACCAGACATGGGAAGTAATGGGCAATCCACCCCTAGAATGGTCCACAATTCAAATAAGGCTTGCTAATAAGGAAAAGGTCCTGCCCATTGATAGGCTGAGTCAAGTCCAAGTAAATATTGAAGGATTGCACACTTTTACGGACTTTGAGGTCATTAATATAGTAGATGATGTGGAAATTAAGGCCAGCAATAGATTAATTTTACTCACAACAATTATTAATTGATCATGCAAAATCACTCATAAAAAAGACCGAAAATTGAGCTGTAACACTAAACTGTATTATGTAAGTGTACAATAGCCAGCCCTGTAATAACATAGGCTGCTGAATAAATAGAATACATCAAGGATTCGATTGCATGAGGAGCAAATCAAATCTAGCATAAAGCAGGCTTACCAAAAATAAGCAAATCCCCCATAGGTGTAAAAAGCTGATCCCAAATCTGTCATGGAGCTCACGAATTGGCAAAAAGGCAGCTGGTCATAATTAATTTAAAGGTGGCTATAATTAATATAAAGGCCCAAGAGATTTTAATATAAATCCTCCCTAGATATAGGAATGGTAGGATTCGCCTCCTTCAAGGTCATTAGCATAGGGAAACAACCTATGGAACCTCATCTTACAACTATAGCTAAAGGAAACATAGGATAAGATAAATGATAACTTATTAGCAAAGAAAAAAAAGAACACAATCTATCAATTCACCTCTGCATGCATTGATAACTATATTCAAGACATGCATGATCATTTAGTGATTGGAAAATTTCTAGGAATCTAGCCAAAAGAAAAAATCATGTATCCTATGTTATGAACACACTATGGAAGCTCAAAAGCGTTATAGATCTCAATATAGGATCCAACTAACCACTCATTGTCATATTCACTAGCACATAAGACCATAACTAAGAATTTGAGAATAGTCCCTACCAATATATCTTTGTCATCCTCCATTTGTGCTACTAGGGAGAGAGAATGAGTATAAATAAAGATAATTTAACTTGTGAATACATATGGATATACATATACTCACTACCACAAGGATTATGGGATAAAGAAACCATGAAATGGATTGGAAATGCACTTGGATCTTATATAAAAACCTAAAAGGTAACCCAAGAAAGAAGATACACCTCCTACAATTTTATCTATGTCTACATTAATTCCTTTGGTTCCCTTACTAAATCCACTTGCATCAACTACAAATACATGGACTCGATCAAAACGTATATGATGAGAACATGCCATTCATTGTAGAAAGTTATGTGAGCATTGTCATTTGTACTAATTAGACTACCCCAGAAATGAGTCCACCAATAAATACAAGGAATCAAATACAAAACATAAGGAGGTGATTTATAATGTATAAGTTAAATGTAAAACTAGGTGAAATCAGAGCTCACTCACACATGTTAATCAACTACAAATAAAAATTAGTGTTGGCACATAATACTTGTAATCGAACCTTATTCAACATGAGATAAACCTAGAAGATGAGAAACTAGTAGTAATCATAAAAAGGAAGGAGGTAGTTCCTCTATAAAAAAAGAGAAAATAAAACCCAACCCACCCAACAAAGTACCTGGACATCAAAAAAATAAGATAAAAAATAGGTAGATCAGGTATCCTTCATGTAGATACAAGATAGATAATAGGAGGAATAAATCTCAATAAGTGATGCTAAATGGGACTCTAGTGATCCATAAGAATGTATGGAGATGGCTAATATGACCACACCTACTTTAGGAACAATTTGAGCAAGACTATCTAAACAACCTTGCCCCCAAAGGCAATCAAATAACTATACAAGGTGTTAAAGAAAAATAGGACTAAAAAAAGAATAGGAATTCCCAATGTAAACTAGATGCACTTATTGAGAATCAAATCAATCCCCCTTAAATAAAGAGAAAATAAAGAAGAACAAAGGGTACATTATTGAGGGGACTAATAAACAAAAATTACAAGAAATGTGCTCCTTTTGGATCAACTATGGCTAGGCTAGGACCCTCTCAAATAAGTATATGATACAGCACCCATCTAATTCATCATGAAAATCATATATTGGAATGTATAAAGAGGCCTCAATGGTAGAAGAAAGTACCAACTCTTGAAAAACAAAATCCTATAAGAGAAACCAGATATAATATTTGTACAAGAAACTAAATGTTGCTCTAAATCCATGCTAAATATAACAAAGAAGTGTTGAATCAATAGCGATGTATTTGCAAATTGCAAATTATAATGACATGTAGGATGTATGGCCATGGTATGGAATATAGCTCAAATAATCATGATAGACTTCACAATAAAAACTAGTTTCAACTTGGGAACCTTCCTTGAAATAGAACCCAATTATCAAAGAAAATCACTAATATCTGTGGGCCTCCATTTCTCTACCTTAATGGAGCCTTCATCAATTCCCCAAAGGCATTGGGAGAAATGATATAGGGAAAACAATAGATTATAATGGGAGACAAATACAAACTCATAACATCCTGAATAAAAAGACGAGAGGAACCAACAAAATGGGAGATGAAAATCAATGTTTCAAATAAGTCATCACCTCTCTAAGCCTCATAGATATTCCCACACAAAATGGGTTGTACACTTTGGACAACAAGTGAGAAGGACCCAAAGAATAAAAGCAATGGTGGGTAGTAGATGTTCTACCTAGCATAAGGTAGAAACATTAGCACATATCCATACAATGGGATATAAATAAAACTCCATCAGTTACTCCATCCAAGTTTTAGAAATTATAACTCATTGATCCAAACTTCACAAAACAAAGTGGGGAATAGTGCAAGTAGGAAAACAAAATTCAACGAACTAAAATGTACAAACTCCAAAAAAATCTCAAACACATTAAGTACAAACTCAAATTATGGAACAAAGAGGAGTTCATAAACATTTTCTGAGACAGATGGAAACTAGAGAGAAAAATGGCTACTATACAAGAAGGAAAATGGACACGATAATGACTCAGGACCTCAAAAATAAGAGAATAGCTTCGGGGAAAGCATCAAAACCTTTAAATAGTAATTAGAATATTAGAACTATTAAAAATAATATATTGAAGAAAAAATCTAAAGTTCATTGTCTCAAACAAAGGGGATGCTTCCACCAAACCACCATGTAAAAGACAAATCATGTAAAGGACAAATCATAGTAAAATAAACTTCTTACACAATGCACAAAAAACCAAACTGGAAATCCATGATGAGGCAGAATGATTAAAATACCCTGCTTATGCAGCAAAGAACTTACGAGGTGGTCCCTAAAGTTGTAAGTTGTAAAATATATGGATATGAGAAAGGCCCATTACTAGATGGGTTCACAATAAATAGGCTTCTTTCAAGCTTGCTCGGAGGGGCATTGGAAAGAAAGTCTACAAAGTGGTAGAAGGGGATTTTCAAGTTTTTTTTAAACTATTCAAAGTGGTATACATCTTTGTCTTAGATTTTTTTTATTAGAATTAAATTAGTAGCAAAGTTGTCACTCCTGAGATGCTTGGAATTGTAATATGTAAAGGATAATAAGTACTTTTCTTGAATTAAAATATTTTTATTACTTACAAAACTAAATAAAATTTGAGCAAAGCATCATGTTACAAATGGTCTGGATTTTTACTTTTATGCATAATTTCAGGTATAAGACAAGTTAACATTTTGAAAAAAAAAATGTTTATCATAGTTTTTTCTGGAGGGATTTTGAACTCGAAACAAATTTCAAAATATGATTATGAGATACGCAAGTATGAAAATAAAAAGATTAAAATCCCTTCGCCAGCAAAATAATTGAAACTTCATCAGTTATAAATTGAAACTTCATAACTTATAAATGAGGAAAAGTTGGATTTTAAACCAGAGATTTTCAATTAGAGATATTCAATTATGTTAGAATATGAAACTCCAAGAGAAGAAAATTATTGTAAAATAATTATAAAGTAATTGTAAAGTGTATTTACGTTGGATTGTTAAAAAAAAAAGTTATTAATTCTTCTTACCCATATTCAAGTCATATTTGCGCTTTATTCATATTACTTACCTTTTACATACATATATTCTGAAACCACACACTTGAACTTGAACTTGAACTTGAGTGACATTTAGAAAATCAACTTACCTGGCAATGGAGGTTTCTTGTGAAGAGGGTGAGTAGCTTTTCTTTTCCAAATTACGAACACTCCGAACAACAGGAATACCACAATGACCACACCACCAATGCTCAAACCCAGCACTAAAGGTCGAGTAGTTTGCCCTGTAGCAAATAACAATCCCTGTTATTGAATTGAATTAGCAAATGTACATGACGTTTTCTTCCCAAATATATTAAATGGCAGTAGTACCTTGATCTGTTGCCATTGAGGGCATAGGAGCTTCTTGATTTGTTGAGCTTGATGGACCACTCTGGAGTGAGGACAAAAGGCCAGCGTCACCATAAAACTTGTAAGTATCATACCTCATCACGCAGTCCGGATAAAAGCCCCATCCTTGTGATCCGTTAAAACAAGAAGCTAACATTTGGATTCCAACGTCCAGGCACTGTCTACACAGACTCCCATTAAGGTCTCTCCTACACTGAGCAAGCGCATAAATGTCACTCCCATTTACTGTACTGAAACGCACATTACTGGACACAGCATCATCCACAACCTCCCTCAAAAGAGAGGCAACCAACGGATTCACACTCCATTCATCTGCAGATGTTCTGTTGCCGCAGTAGCCTGGAAATATTGTACCCAATTTTGAATAGAAGTCTGAGGTGTCATATCTCATAAAGCATCCACTCAGATTAATGCTTGACGATCTGGAAGCGCCACAGTATTCAGGCTTGCGAATAGACTTTGTAGCGTTTGAAACGCAGAGCTTACAGGCAGAGGCATTGAGGTCTCCCCTGCACTGAGCAAGACCGTACATCTTCTCTCCATTTTCGCCGTGTGATGAAATACTGTAGCCCGTCTTGTTCACGTTTGCAACCAACGAATTCAGAACCACGTTCAGGTTCATTTCCAAAGCACTTCCATTCACGATAGCACTGCCTCGGCATGCTTCTGATTGGAAATAAGTAGGAATATCCAGCTGAGGTGATGCTGAGGTAATTAGTAGTAAGAGCATTAAGAAAGGAGATAACTTCCATGTTGCGGCAGTGAATTGAATGATATAATTCCTTCCGCAATTACAGACGTTGGAAGTGCCCATTCTACTGTAACTCAAATCAATCTCAACCTGAAAAGAGTCTGTGCTGCCTTTATCATAGTAGTAACAGTATATATAATTTGGATATTGCACTGAACTGAATATTTGGAATCTGCAGTGAATACGAGAATAAATAATTTGAATATTGCAGTGAATTTGAATATTGCTGTAATTGACATGAATATTTGGAATATGCGGTGCCTTATTCACAACCCGATTGAAAGATAAGATAAGAATGGAGTGCCGTGTTAACAAGAAAAGAAAAGATTGGAGTGCCGTGATTGACTAGGTGAAAATCGCTGATCTATGAGGCCTATGTTGGATTGTTAGAAAAGTCGTGAAATTGGTTTCCAAAGTCAAGTTTGGGGTCTTCTCGATAGCTGATAGCTGGGTTGAAGAGATTGATTTCTTTTTTTATGATGAGACAGTTTTACTGATGGGATCCTTCACACTATTGTTTAACCTTTCCCCAGGCTGTGACTGGATGAGACTTATAGTCATATGAACTGTATCCTTTCTGAGATGTAACCCACTTCTGGGATGGCCTTTTGATGCCCTTTGATTCTTAATAAGAATAACAAAAAAAATCAAATTTGGCTTGCATGTAAAACTCGTCAAAAACTCAAAACCACCGACGAAATATCGTTCAAATTATTTGTATTTGGTCTAACTGAAAGGCTGCTCTACTCCGAAATTCACGGCCGCGCTTTATGTGGTGTAATTGCCACGTAACTGCCACAAAACAAAACCATCGACATATTTTTATTATTTTTAAAAATGTGGTTTCCCATTGTTATAGGTTATTTATGGAAAATACTAACATTTGGTTGGACATTTTTATTCTTGGTATTTTTTTAGTTAAAAGATTTAAAACTTTGAGTTATCCATGCTTAGTTACATGTTATTATAGACATTTTTGTTATTATCTATTTAATAACTATATATACTATTTAACTTTTTTCTAGTTATTTGCCATGAATTGTTGCTTATCTATTCATCAACTATGAGTTATCCATTTATCAGCGCTGAGTTATGCATGCATCACTACTAGTTTATCTATTCATCAATTACCACTTATTTTTTTATTCTTTTTTGTTTGTCATAAAATCAATCTTCACAGTACACTTGTCTTATTCTCATTTGTAAATGAAAAAACATAAATCTTAATCCACCCTAAATCTTAAATAAAAATAAAGTATTTGATTTACTTGTGTAAATGTCGTGTTTTTTTGGAGTGTTTTTTTACTCGTTCGTTTATGGTTTTGGCATTCTGCATTATGCCAGGCAGGCACTAACTTTTTTTTTCAAGAAGAAAAAACTTGTCCTTGTTATTCATAATGAATCAAAGGGCATTAGTACATTCAACCACATCATCGGGACACTTATACATGGCTGCCCACCCGGAGAACCCAGCCATGGGGAAAGGCACAAAAAACCAAAAAAAACCCATCAGAAAACTGTCTCATCATGTGATGAAGACTGTCCGATCAATCACATCAACCGAGAGCCAAAGAGACTCTGAACAACGTTCTAAAGAGAAACACTTTGTCTATAAAAAAAAAAACAGCTGCAGGGAAGGGGAAATGACCCTACAGTAACTCAGAAAAACATCAAAGTATCCGATGTAACACTAAAGAGAGGTAAAAACCTCTATACAAGCTCAAAAGAGCTGATAATAAACTTGAGAGACCAGAAGATTCTCAATATATTCCATCATACAGCCTTTTCCCTGAGAAAAGGTGAGTGCCTTTTTAGAAAGGCGGTCAGCTGTCTTGTTGTGCTCTCGATAGATGTGAGTGAAGGACAGATCCTGGAAGCTAGTAGCTAGCTTTTTAGTCTCCCTACACCAATGAACAAGTTCAGGTGGGGAGAGAGCAGTCGATCCCTTAGCCCAATTGATGATTACTAGAGAATCACTGTACACGTGGGCTAGGGGGATCCCCATCATATAGGGAATGTGCAAGAGTGCCCAGAGGCTGAGCAGCTCCGCTTTGGTATTAGTGCCATATCCGATCCCCAGCGAAAACTCCAAGAAGTGTGTGTCATTGAGAAAGATGCAGAGGCCAACACCAGCAGTCAAATTTTTAGAAGCACCATCTATAAAACCACAGGGAAAAAAATTGGCTGGAGGTTTCCCAATATGTCTGCTTCAGCCTTTTTTGGATACAGACCTAAGAAATGGTGCCTGAACAGTCGATATGATTTGCTGGATGATGCCGTGAATATTTCTTTTTTTCCCTTCGAATACAGCCAAATTGCGCGCTTTCCATACAATCCACATCATATTGAAGCGGAGCAGAAAGAGAGGCGAGCTCTTAGGAAACTTGCCAAACCAGTCTTTGAAAAAATCAACTGTAGGAACCTCTGAAAAACGAGCTGGAAGTTTATAATACTCACAAATAAAATCTGCCACTGATTTCCAAACTAAACAGAAGCAGAAAAGATGTTCCACAGATTCCTCATTTGACCAACAGAGCGGGCAGATACCAGGTCCTGAAAACCCTCTTCTCTGCAGGTTCTCCCAGGTGAGAATTCTGTTTTGAAGGGTAAGCCATATGAAGCATGAGATCTTGCGAGGGAGGGCCTTATGCCATATATGAAGACCATCAACCACAGAGGCCGAGCGAGAGGAGGAGCGAACGATGCAGTCATAGGCATCCCTGCTTTTATTATATATCCATACAAGTTTGTCAGGGCAGTTCGATAGACGAATGCCTGCTCCAGAAAGTCCATAAATAAAAGCATTCCAAGTTGACACAAAGGAGCCACCAAGATCAAGATCATCAGCAGAATACCAATAATGCTGCGCATTAGACAGAGAGTTGTGAACCTGTGATAAAGAGCAGATATTTAAGTCTTCCAGATACGACCTCAGTTCTTCAGGGAGAGTAAAAGGTGCATGTGATCCCACTATCGGATCAATCCCCAGTAAAATACTTTCACCATTTCCAACCTGCCACGCCAAGTGCATACCCAGCCAGGGAATTACCTGTAAGAAACCCCTTTAAATTAAAGATACATTATGGGTGCTGAAATATTTACTCCTGAGCCATTCAACAACCGTCAGTCCTTTCAAATATTTAGTTTGGAGGACCTGGAACCATAATCCTTTGGAGTGGAGGGCTCTCCAAAACACATTTAGACGCAAAGCTTGATTAAACCAGGAGAGATTTTTAATTCCCCAGCCCCCAAATTATTTGGGCCAAGAAAGGTCATGCCAATTTGCCAGATGATACTTGAAAGAAATATCAGAGGATCCCCATAGGAAGTTGAACATAGTACTTTTGAGTTTCTGGAGAATAGAACCTAGGAGAGGAGCTAAGCCCATCCAATAGACCGGAATGCTAGATAGAACAGCATTGACAAGGACTAGTCTCCCTCCAAGAGACAGGTGTTTATAAGTCCAGTGATTGATCCTCTTTTCAAATTTTTGTAATAGCCAGAACCAACCAGTCACTCTATAACTCATCGGCTTCAAGTGATAACCCAAGTAAGTAAGACCAGATTGTAAAGGAAGCATCTTATAAGGCAGAGCGACCCTAAAATCATTAAGATTGCCATCATTAAAGTTATGATAGAGAAAGCATGATTTATCAATATTAATCCTCATACCTGAGGCTTTACAAAAGGAGTCAAGGAGGACATCAAAAGCCTACCAGTCATGGAGGGTTCCAGAGTCCATGAGTATAACATCATCCATGAAGAGGAGGTGGGATAGAGAAAGGGAAGGCGAGAGTTTTATGCCCCGAATGAGACCATTAGTTCTGGCATCCTTTATGAGTAAGCTGAGATCCTCTATGACCAAAATGAAGAGAAGAGGAGATAAAGGATAGCCTTGCCGAATACCCTGAGAAGCAGTAAAGGAGTTGGAAGGTGTCTCATTAACCAAGACCGCAAAGTTTGCAGTATAAATGTAGCTCATAATCCAATTGACAGTAAGGAGGGGTACACCAATTTGAATTAAATTAAGTCTGACATACGTCCAGTCAACATGATCAAAGGCCTTTGTGAGATCCAGCTTGAGTACAAAAGCACAGGTATTCTTGAATTTGACTGAGTGAAGGACCTCCTGGACAATTCCAATGGGCTCAGAGATTTGATGATCTTTGAGGAAGCCAAATTGTTCTTGTGAGATACCCTAATCGAGAAAGGGCTTGAGCCTACCAGCAATGACTTTGGAGATGAGCTTATAGAGAAGATTACATAAGGAAATGGGTCTGAAGTCAGCAAAAGTCCGAGGCTTGTCCTTTTTCGGGATAAGAGCAAGAAAGGTGGAGTTCAGGGAGGGGGGAATGTACCTAGAAATCCTGGTTGAATCCACCAAATGACATAAAATGGGGCCTAATAGATCGTAAAAGTGCAAGTAAAATTCCATCGGCCACCCATCTGGACCCGGGCTACGGTCTTTTTTGAAGGATTTAAGGGAGAGTTCTATCTCCTTTAGAGTGACTTGGGAAGAGAGGCAAGACGAGTGATCACAGGGAATCAGCCTGGGGAATAGAGAGATCACTTTGAGTTGGTGGTCTAGACAGGTAAGCCCCTCGTCCTTAAAGATATTCTCAAAGTAAGATTTTCCAAGTTCCTTTAAAGGGCCCTCTTCATCAATGATATTACCATCATTGTCTTCTAGCGACCAGATCATGTTTTGAATCCTCCTGCCCGAGGCAATCATATGAAAGAATTTAGTGTTTGAGTCACCCTGTAATGCCCATTTAAGTCTACTCTTAAGTTGCCAGGAGAGCTGAAAATGGTCCAAAATCCTTTGTCTCTCTGCACTAAGGTGTGATAGGTGAGCTATTTGATCCTTAGTGAGAATACCTTTGGCAAGGATAGACTCAATGGCCCGATCCAGGTTGAAAGAAACCGAATCCAGACTTGCAGATTTTACCTTGAACCAATGCTTAGAAGCATGCTTGAGGTTTCGCAGGGTCTGGCAGAGATCCTCAATGCCAGTAAAATTAGTCACATTTGAGTTGAGGGACCACCAGTTGTGAAACCAGACAATGAACTAATGGTTCTCCAGCCACGAGCGATTGAACTTGAAGGGGTAGTTGAAGGGACCTTTAGGAGAGTTCCATTCGAAGAGAATGAGAAAATGGTCAGAGATAGGGGAGCATTTAATCCAGGTTCTGTAGACCCCTAAGGTGGGAATCAATTCTTTGGAGATAAGAAAATGGTCAAGGCGTTTACAGATGCCCTCCTCACCAGCATGGCCATTGCGCCATGTTGGGCCAATCAAAGGGGGGGCTACATCCACGAGGTCAGCTGCTTCAAAGAGGGCAAGAAAGTGCTCCGAGTGATGGTCCAGAGAGGCCCTACAGCCCCAAATCTCCGTAGGATGGAGGGTGAGATTGAGATCTCCCGCCAACACTAGATGTGGAAGATTTAAAAGACCACCACGGAGGGCCTTTTCCCAGAAAATAACCCTGTCCTTGTAAGGGCCATAGACGTTCAAAATATGGATAGGGTTCGGAAGGCCACGAAAGGAGGCATGGAGTAAGGTACCGACACAGGTGTGAAAAGCCCTACATTTTACCTTCAATGGATTCCAGGCAGAGAGGAGGCCTCTTGAAAGACCCCGAGCAATGATGGCACAGTATTCCCAGGAGGGGAGTAATTTTGAGAAGGAAAACAGGGCCGGCACATCACTACACATAGTTTCCTGAAGTAAGATAAGGTCCGGGTTCAGGGAGTTGAAAAGAGCACGGAGACTGAGTGTCTTGGGCCTACCTCCAAGGCCACGGATGTTGAGGGAGAGAATAATCATTAAGTCATATCCAGTGGGGGAGGACTCGCTCTAAGACCCCAAGAAGGAATATCATTGTCAGCTTCCTTTAATCGATCTGAAAGTGGAATGTACGGAGGAGAACCCGAAGAAAGATCAACGCGAGTCTCCCTTTTCCCCTTAGGCTTTCTGACGGTAACGTTGGAAAACTTGATAGAGTTTAGATGGAGGATGGAGGGGGAATTAGGGGTTGAAGCTGTGAAAATGGAAAGATATTTCTTGAGAGAGGGGTTCGAAAAAGAGGGGGAGGAGGTGGAACTAGGGTGAGGGGGAGCAAGGATAGGAGGAGGGGCCAGAGGGTTTGAGTTGGAAGGAGAATGAGCCGAAGGGGGAGTACATGAAGCGAGGGGAGGAAATCCCACCAAAGAGTCAAGTGCCAGCGAAACCGGAGGAAAGATCTCAATAGGATCAGCTGAGGACAAAGGAAAGGATGCAGGGGAGCCCATCAAGACCGCAGAAGAAGCCATCGGAGATCCCGGGGAAGGGGGGACCTGTGCATGGATACCGGGGGACAGAGGTACAGTAAATTTTTTATGTGACATAATCAAGCTATCAAATTCCTCTAAAAAGGTACCAGGAACAGTTTCAATAAGAGGTGAAGAAACATTAAAAGTACCTGAAGGAGTATGGAGTGACTCCAAATGGCGATCCGAAAGCGAGGGCGATCGATACAAGCTAGAGTCTGAGAGACTACCATCAGAGAACCTTTGCGGGCATGAGTTCCTGAGGTGGCCAACAGAGCGGCAGCTACTACAGCGAAAAGGAACATGAAGGTAGTCAAGCCTTTGTATCAACAGGCGCTCATTACACAGTAGTTCGACTTCCGCAGGCAGTCCACGAGATATATCCATCTCAACTAAAATTCGAGCTATCCGCTTATCATAAACTTGCAGGAAGTCATCTTCCACGGAGACAAATCTCCCTATAGTATTTCCAATCCCCTCCAGGATGGATTTGCTCCACAGAGGAAACGGGAGTTGCGGCAAGAGAACCCATAAGTGCCGTTTATTGATTTTCTCCTTCAGGGGGTCAAAATTTGTGTGCCATCGGCCAAGCACCAAGGAACCTTTCCCAACATGCCATAAACCCTCCAAAACCCTGGTGCAATGTTCAGGATCGAGAAAAACAAATACAATCCATCCTTTAGATAGAAGGCTAATAGTCGGGATGTAATCGAATAAAGGCTTCCAGTTCTCGGAAGCCCATGTAACCCAAGACGACTTATCCATCTTGCAATACTCCAGACACCCAATCAGGGCACGAGAACACAGAGTTGAGACACGGTCGAGAAAAATATCATGCCCCAGAACATAACGATAGCGCTCTGCTGTAGCCTTTATACATTTAGTTTTACGTTTCCGGCGGAATCGTGGCTTATCCCCAGTGTCAGCCATCCCAAGGAGATGCAAAGTCAACCACAAGGCCAAGAGAGAAATCCTAGATAACCGCCCAGTAAGAAACCTCAGGTACAAGTACGAGAGGACCAAACCATGTGACATAAGAGCAGACCACAACAACCCCCAGTCGAACCCTGACTAAAAAAGAAAAGGATAAGTCCAAAGTCCAAAAAAAAAGAAGAGACACCAGGAAACGAATGTCAAACGACAGCAGAAACTGGAGGTAGAAGGTGGAGTATGCAAATCATGAGGGGGAAATGCCACAGACAAACCTAGGTGTGAAACCACAAGTCAACCCTGTACCCTAAAAAGCCAGAGTAGAGTAACCCATGCAAAGGTGGTGGGTAAGACGTAAAAAAATACAACGTCAACCTAAGGCCGCGGCGGGTGCGATGTCCTTCCCACTTTTTTGTTAACGTTTGGTTGGTACTAGTCCCCCATTGAAGGGGAGGGACTCCAAGCCACGCCGCAAAACCCCAAAACCACCGACCTGTGCAAAAACCCCAGCGAGGAAGCAGTACAGAGAGACAGACCCCTGCAAGATAAGGAACCCAATAAAGAAAAGAGCAACAATACAAGGGAAAACCCTGAAACGATGACAGCAAAAATAGTCTAAGCTGAGAACAAAGGCACCAAGAGAGCCTCCACAAGGAAAAACCCGCTCTTAGAAGCGGAACCACATGCGCCATACAGAAAAGGGTGCACCTTTGCAGTTGAAGAGAAAGGTACGGGAGGCAGTATGGAGATACAGGGAACGCAGAGGGACGGTAAAACCCTCAGATTCCATTCGCTCTCCCTAGATTCACACATTACCCCCATGCATTAACTTGCAGGAAGGTTCAACTTAAGTATAAGACTTTTGAGTTTCTTTGTTCGTTTATAGTTTTGGCATTCACCATTATATGACCGAGGAAGGTTGGGCTTAAGTAGGAAGGTTTTTGGTTTGTGTGTATTTGATGATTTGGAAAATTTATCTATTTATTATTTTTTAATGTTTAGTGTAATATTTATTTAAATTATTTTAAATATAAAGTGGTCATTGATTTAAGATAAGGTTAATGCTTATTTTCTAATTATTTTATTGATAGTAAATTTATGCACAGTACAAGGTATCTCATTTTATTTACATTAATCATCATCAATTACACTAAGATAAAGGGCTAATGATTATTTTCTAATTGTTTCATTAATGTTAAATTTATGCACCTGCACAAGGTATCTGATTCTTCTTTTCCATTGATCATCAATTATGCGAAGATAAAGTTGATACTTATTTTCTAACCCTTTTATTGATATTAAATTTATGCAATGGCATAAACTATCACTTTTCTTTTATATGAATATGAAAAATATACTATAGGTCGATATCATTGATTTTATCAATCCTCCAACAACTTGTTTACTTTACTCACAAACTTCATGTAACATCCATGCTCAAACTATGATCACCACTCCAACAATATGCAGATATGATGTTATACTCACTCTTATAAAGCTCATTTCAAAAATTATAATTAGTTAAATATTAACCTAGATGGCTACAACTCAACACATGTTATACATAACTTTGGTCACGAAGAGTCTCAAAGATATGCCTTAGATGTAACCAATTCTACAAATATTACATTCATGTTTTACATTGAGCCTTTATAATCCTTTATAGTTTTAGTTTTACCTTGTTTGATATGATGAATACGTCATTTAATTTCAATGATTAAATGGTTGAAACCTATTTTTTTAATGAGCCATACCATTAAGAAATAAGAGAGTCATTTAATAATAATAAAAAAAATGAAAACCTTGAATTTTTTATTTATTTAAGATGCATATCAATAAGAAATATATTAGCAATTGTCTCCACAAGGTGCATCGTTCCACTAATACAATGGGCACTTTTAAAAGGTCATACTACTTGAGATGACAACTAAAACCAAAACATGTTCATAAATAGGATACAACATATATTTAAAGAATTAATTTTTATTTTATTAAGTTCATAAATAGGATACAACATATATTTAAAGAATTAATTTTTATTTTATTAAATTTAGATTTTTTGGGCAAAATTTGGACTTAAAAAAGTCAATTTAATCTTTCAAAATGTTAATATCATCCTTTCTAAAGTGAAAAATTAGGTTCTAAAAGTGACAATATTAGGTGAAAAATGTGTGTTTTTCTATTCTAATAGTGTGTTTTTTTACTATTTTTGAACCCAAAAGTGCACATTCTTATTGAGAAAGTGTGAACTTTAATTCAGAAAGTGTGACTTTCAATTCAAAGAATGCAATTTTCTTTTCCAAAGTTGAGATCTTTGAATATGATTAGTCCACTGTTTATAATATTCAATATCCAAATTATACTTAACAATGTCTATAATAGTGTGCCTCCTAGACAATTTTGTTAAGGATTCTTTGGTAGCACTTTACCATTGATAAAAAGAACTTCTACTGTAAAACCGTACATTAATATTATATAAGAAAACTATAGAATGTGCAGTTTGAAGTGGAATAAATAATGTACAATAAAAATCAATAGTTCATATATTTCACACATAACATTTAATTTAATCCACACATAATTTATTTTATATTCCACACATAACACTTCATATACTCCACACACACACACACACACACACACACACACACACACACATATTAATTCATGTTTCATATACTTCATATACATGGTTGCTTCTTCCATGGCATCCTTGGCTACACTATTCCAACCGGATGTCGAAGGGAGAGGCATTGTTGCTTCCATAGAAGCCTTGGCTACATTATTTGAACCATTCCTAGAAGGGAGATACTTTGCTACTTCCATGCCATGGATGAGAGATTCCATCTAGTCATTGAAGGGAGGTACTTTGTTTCCTCCATAGAAACCTTGGTTGCATGATTCCGACCAGTTGTTCAAGGGCATGAATTTCTAGCATGGGGTGTCATAAGACCAAGAGTGAGAGCGATCGAATGTCGAAGGGAGAGACATTGTTGCTTCCATAGCAGCCTTGGCTACATTATTTGAACCATTCCTAGAAGGGAGATACTTTGCAACTTCCATGCCATGGATGAGCGATTCCATCTAGTCATTGAAGGGAGGTACTTTGTTTCTTCCATAGAAACCTTGGTTTCACGACACCGACTAGTTGTTCAAGGGCATGAATTTCTAGCATGGGGTGTCATAAGACCAAGAGTGAGAGCGATCGAATGTCGAAGGGAGAGACATTGTTGCTTCCATAGCAGCCTTGGCTACATTATTTGAACCATTCCTAGAAGGGAGATACTTTGCTACTTCCATGCCATGGATGAGCGATTCCATCTAGTCATTGAAGGGAGGTACTTTGTTTCTTCCATAGAAACCTTGGTTTCACGACACGGACTAGTTGTTCAAGGGCATGAATTTCTAGCATGGGGTGTCATAAGACCAAGAGTGAGAGCGATCGAATGTTGAAGGGAGAGACATTGTTGCTTCCATAGAAGCCTTGGCTACATTATTTGAACAATTCCTAGAAGGGAGATACTTTGCTACTTCCATGCCATGGATGAGCGATTCCATCTAGTCATTGAAGGGAGATACTTTGTTTCTTCCATAGAAACCTTGGTTGCACGATACCGACCAGTTGTTCAAGGGCATGAATTTCTAGCATGGGGTGTCATAACACCAAGGGTGAGAGCATTCGAATATACAAGCACAACAAAATAGAGAACATAGAAACATGGGGATTCAAAAGATTAGCAATGCATGGATTCTAAAATTAAAAATGCATGGATCTAAAAACAAAAACATAAAAAAAACACATCGAATAAAAAACTAGAAACATCAAAATAAAATTTCGCAACACACGGATTCTAAAATTAAAAACACATGGATTCAAATAAATAAAAAAACAAGTCGAATAAAAAAAATAGAAACATCAAAATCAAAATTAACAGCAAATGGATTCTAAAATTAAAAACACGTGGATTCAAAAACTAAAACATAAAAAAGTACATTTTGATTCAAAAACTTAGAAACATCAAAATCCATATTACCAACATGTGGATTCTAAAATTTAAAACACATGGATTGAGAAACTAAAAGAAAAAAAAAACATCTTATCAAAAAATTAGAAACATCAAAATAAAAATTAACAACACAAATCCTTGACGTATCATTTCATATTTGATTTCATGGGTAATGCCCCCATCACAGTTTCCTTACCTATAAAAAAAAAATGTAATATCCCTTGCTACCCACAGTCATTTTTCCCATGCCTCATCTTGTTGAAGCAATGGAGATAGTTCCACCAGCCCCTGTATCTTTTCCATTGCTTTTATATGACATCCTATATAATTCCTTATAGAGCACCCCATTCATTGCTCTCAAGCCCCTTTCGTGGTAGTTGAACATTTTCATGCTCCATCCTTAGAAGGAATACAAAGATCCATGGTAGCTAAACATTTTGTGAAATATTGATGTTTTGCAACTAAGTATTTCCTCTACGATTCTTGCCACATCTCACTCTATCAATCCTTTTTCTACCATAGCTATATCATGTTGGAGAATGGCAGTGTGATGCTCGTGCTTCATCCTCGTTTCTTAGGCTCGTTGATGTTATGTTCATTGTCTCTTGGAGTTTTCTCTCCTGTTGAAATTGTAGACAATTGTTTCCTACACAAATTAGAAACCTTTGGAATGAAAATTTTGAAGACAAAAAAGTCAATTATCGAACCATACGAGGGAGCGTCTTCATGGTAGTATTTTTGTGTCTCATCATCATCTAGTTTTGGAATCCTTTGGAATGAATATTTTAAAGACTAAAAAAAGAATTGGTGGACCAGGAAACCGAGCATCTTCTTAGTCGGCATTTGTTCTCTCATCAACATCTAGTGTTTTCTTTCTAGAGAAATTGAAAGAGAAGATAAACATTAATGTTTTTTAGTACCAAAAGTGCTAATCCAATGTTGTTCAATACCATAGTTGGATCCTTTCATTGAAGGACCACCAATTAAAGGCGTAGGAATCACTCTCCAAGAAGGATGATTTTATTAGAAATAAAATTTGTAAATTAAAATCCATATTGACATGTAATTCAAATAAGTTTCCCTGCTTTCTGTATGTTGCTATTATTTATGTGGTTCTCAAATGGGAGGGTAAAAATAGAATTTAAAATTTTTTTTACACTAAAAATTCTAACCTTGCACTTCTGGGAGATGATAGAACTCTATGGAAGGGTTTGGGAATAAATTTTAACATTTCACTTTTCTTGCAAACTAGATATTGTGATTTTAGCTTAATATTTTTAAAATAGTTTTAGATTGATTATTGTTGAAATTATTTCAACAGACATCAATGTTCTTTTGTTAAAATCTATAACTCTTTTAATTTTACATACAACAAAACCTGTACTACTTAACCATGTACTACATGCCATACAATAAAACTCCACTTCATCCACCAGAATACTGAAGGAGAAAGAACCCAAAAACATTCCCCTATAAAAATAGTCTCATTGACAGTAGTTACAAAAGCTATGGAAATGCAACCCTTACATTTTGAACATTTATGTAACAACTTAAATTTTCGCATAATAAAAGAAGATTTATCGTCACTTATTATAATATGTTCTACACTCGTCAAAGTGGAAGTTGGTATATCATTCACCTCATTCTCTGGAAGAGAAAATCCAATGTGGTTAAAGATCTCAAATGCATGCCATTGAATGTAACCACCAACCTTTGACAATGTATTTGCACCTTCTGATGGATAGGGAAATTAAAGATATGCATTTAAAACATTGGTAATGTTTATAAGGATACATCCATCATGAATGTCAATATTATGAAATATTTTTCTTTCTGGAGAAGAGATTCCCTCAACATATTTTAATCCATTCAAAAGGAGGTCCACACACTGTTGAGAATCATGATCCATTTCAGAAATGATTTCTGAAATACCAAATAAAAGGAGCACATTGAAAATAATATTTAAACCCCAATTTCATTAAACTTAGACTAATCCGAGTCTAAGGGAACATGGATTTACTGTGGATTTACTATGAATATTAGTTACCAATGCATGAAATCGTGGCATAAAATATTTGATGTATCAATTTCCTATACTTGATATATCAATTTCCAATACTATGGATGTCGGTTTCCAATACATAAGTTATTGGTTTCCAATACATGAGATTGAGTCGCCAAGTATTTCCTTTCATCCATGGGGGGCTTACTCAGGTCCTAAGCGGTTCAACTGGTTACCATGAATGATCCATTCTTCCCCTTTTCCCCCAAATCCAATTTTCCTTCTTGTCCAGCCAAGAAACCAACTCTACCCCGTGATCCAAAGCTTGGTCTCATTCATTCCCGCAAAATTAATTCAAGGAATCCAGACCAATGTAATAGGGTATATAGAAATCATCCTCCCAGTTATGGAATACAAACTCTAGCATCTACATATTTGTAGGATACCATCCCATTCTATTGTGAATTGAATTCCCAAAGCCCTAATTTTCTATGTGTCGACAGAAATTGAGCCATGAGACTAACTTGCCATTGCAGTTGTCTAACAACTGAGAATTGAAAATGTTAGGAAAACCGCACATGTAAATCCTTCTGCCTTCACATGATTATATGGGCGTCGACCCATTATTGTGAATGACTCCTTCAATTGTAGAGATGAGTGTATCTCCAATGTGATGCAACATAATTCTAAGAAAAGATGAAAATATGAATGGAGTCACTACAAATGGCTCCTTCAATTATAAGGATGAAATTGTCTCCCATTCGAATTTCCTTCTAATCAAGAAATACGTGCAACCCATAGTGCCTTAGATGATAGTAGAAGGAAAAATACAATACAATTTTCACATTTTGCTCCAAATACAACCCATAGTCACTGATAAAAAGAAGGAAAAATAGAAGAAGAAAAAGTGATAAACTATGATAAAATATTGGAGTTTCAAATGTGATATAAGTATAGTCGATACATAGATAAAGTATGTCTTACCTATTATTCGTTTTCACCACCATACCGGAAAAATATATATTTGGACAATTCATTTAAGGTCTTAGAATATTCCTTCCGGTCCTGGACCATTTCTTCCTGGTCATAGCTTTCCGACCTTGGACAATTCCTTTCTAATCTTGGACTATTCCTTCCAATATCGAACAATTTATTCCCATTCATGGCTCTTCGAACCCAAGCAATTTCTATTCAGTCATAGACTATTTCTTTCTGGTCCCGAACTCTTCTACACGATCTTATTCCTTTATGGGATTCCTGTTAGCCAAAACTGAGCCGACAAACTTGAGTTACTTCTTAGTTATAAAAAAAATTCACTCCGACCTCTTTTTCTTTTTACTTCTTGGGTGAAACCGATTAGACAAGTATACCAATATGGTTGGCCTTTTAGACCTGACTCTTTTACCTTGAAAAGTTATTACTTATCGGTTCTACTGACAGGTTTTACTTCGACCACTTGTCAGCTTGACCACTTCGACAACTTGTCGGTTTGACCACTTGACAGTTTGACGCCTTAGACAGAACTTAACCGACAACTTATCGGTTTTACTCGACCATTTTTACTTGGACTCACTTGCTCTGGTTTGTTTTTAGTTGGGATTTACAAATGATATTTATTATTCTAAAAGAATTAAGAAATTACAAATGTTTTTCACTTGTGAGTAAGATGAAGTAAAAACCAACACAATAACAATTCTACATAATTACAAAATCATATAACCAAACATCTAGGAAGACATGAGTCGACCACTCTTCCTTAAAACCTAGAAATTTCACTAGGTGAGAAATTTATGGATTCTTGATATTTCACTCAAACGTAATTGTAAACAACATTTACACAAGTAACTCTAGAAAGTATGTGTGGCTAAATAAGCATGCGTTCAACCATAAGCTATTTGATATATAT
>LPNX010297448.1:82280-124399 GCA_001517045.1 Pseudotsuga menziesii | reverse complement strand
GTATTTTGGTTTGATTTTATTTTGATTTGGTCTTTACCAGACTTAAAGATTTCCTTAAGCTTGGATCCCGTAGTCTAGGTCCAACTTTAGGGATAACAGATTGCTTCACTAGTATGTAGATTTCTTACAGAGATTGCCTAGTCAATAATTTTTTCTGCAAGGTAATTCTCTTTGTTTCTTGGTGAGATAAACAGTGTTAACATTTCAATCATGGTAATATCTTGTGTTCTACAAATTCAAACCATTACATATGTTGCTTGGTAATGTGTGTGGCTTTCTTACTTTAATAATTTATATAGATATCTGTAATTGCAGAGTCCAATCAATGAGTTGTTCAAAGGCTTGCAAAATGTTCAGAACTGTGCACAAACAAACCATTTCGCAAAGAGAAAAAAATCAAGATTGTGAAGGTATGGAACAATATGCTACTTGCTATTCAATTTTGTATTTCTATGGAACAGAGTTACAATGTAAATCTTGAAATTTTGTCTTTTCTGGATCGACAAACCAAGGATTGCTGAAACAACAACATCCTCCTTCAGCATACCAACAACGTGTCACTCATGATCATTTCATTTTCTATCATCGGCCCATATTCTGCAGTTTAACTAATGGTATATAAGGAGGAGCTAATGAGTAAGAGACTGGATTGCATTATCTATGTGTGAGATTTGTTGGAATTCCAGATCTCAGTCAATTTTCACTTATGCCCAAAATCGAGGTCCTGGATCAACATATGCAGGGTCAATTGTCCAATTTATTACATTATCAGCTGGATTGTAACTCTCCCACAGGCTTGAACCTGCCCAGCTCTATACAAGAAGAAATTTCTATTTGAATCCATGTAGAGGCTCGAGCTGGATAGCATGATTTGCTTCTGCAAAGTCAAATGCTAAGTTAATATGGACTATTTATTTGAATAATATACTCACACAGCAAAATAATGCAGTCATTAGGGATGTTGGAGTCGGGTCTGAGCCGTGAGAATTCTGTAGTCAAGATTGCCTTTTTTCACAAGGTCCTCAGTCCAAGAGAGAAGTCAGACAACACATTTTCCAGTGAAAATGTGAAACATATCATAAATCACATACTCTTAATTTAAGGAAGTTGAATGGTAAGATCATTATTTTAATGTTACATTGCCTAGAAGTTGATTATATCAATGATCTCAAATTATTTGAAGGTTGTATTTTGTCTTTTGGCGACTTGTGAAAGTTTCTGCAAGGTTGTATTTTGCTTTATAGGTCCTCTATTTTGTAGGCCCAATTGATGAGGTTGCTATTCAGAATATTCAGATGTACAAAGACAAAAAATTTGTTGATATTAGTAAAGAAGACCTGGATCTAGGTAAGTAAATTGTATGTCATATTGATTCACTTACACCATAACGGAATAGAATGACAAGCTAAATAGTCTGGGAAACTCTGTACATTGTTTGTCTCATTGTGAGGAAGTGTGCCAGTGAATGTGGTTGAAAATCGTTCATGGATCAGACCATCAACTGTGTAAGAAACATGACCCTAAATGATGTAAAATCTGTTAATTTCATTACAGGGATAGGTGTTAGGTTTTTTTACTTCAGAGAGAACTGTATTTAGTATTTTCATCCTCTGTTTTCAAGGGATCATTATTTTTGCTTGCAGATAGATTTATTATTTTCAGAGAAGATTAGAGATGCTTGTTGGCATTGGATGTTTTGAGAACAGAATTGTTGTTTTTGTAATTTTTTCAAAGGAGAATAGGCATGCATGTATGGATTGGATGTTCTGAGAACATAATTGCAGTTATTTTAAATTTTTTGTAGTTCTTGTTATTTGTATGGTGAAGTCTTATGTTTTGTTTGATTATGTGCTCTATGAAAACCTTCAACTTCAAAAGATGTCTGGTTAAAAGTGAGTTTGGTTTATCTTTCTTTTGTGTGCGTGTGTGCCTAGATGTTGATGCACGTGACACATGTTCACATGTATCTTCATGTCTTCCTTGGGCCCCACTAGTCCACTATTTCTTGCAGTGAATTTATATAGGTTGCTTAAGACTCTTTTATAGTGTCCAGCTTAACTTTCTTCACTATGGGGACCTTCTTCCATTTCCTCGGCAACAAACCTGCATTGAATGGTAGTACATAACCAAGGCTTTATATACATGCAGAACCTCTCTCATAACCAAGTTTTGCTAATGTTATCAATATGCATATAAATACAATATATAGTCTGTTATGTGCCTTCGCATTCTCTCTTCCTCCGTGGAACTAACCTCTAATATTCTTCATACTCAATCTCTCCTAAGAGATCACAAACTTTAAGAATCCCCTTACACCCTATTTCTAATTCTAGTCTCTAATTCTAGATACTGTGCCAGTCCAATGTTCATTGCAGGCAGTGGTCCTCTGCATTAGCATACTTTTAAAGCTTTTTCTTTCTTTTCATCCCTGTTGTCTGCAGAGGGCACTTCCTTTTATCTATGCAACCCTTAGTCCATCTGGTTCTTTGTGTAACTACTGCAATTGCTTGTGGTAATTTGTCCTTTTACCTCTATAACTACTTCATGGTCATTTACACACCTATTTGCCTATCTCGTATGTTTTTGTTCACATTCTTGGTCTTCTCTATGAGTTCTTCTTTCCCCGACTGAGGTCTGCTACCTATCCTCTTGAACTCTGCCATGTATTCACTACATGAATGATATCCATTTAGCTTCAATCACATCTCATGTCTTGGCCCACCCTTCTTATTTCATTTATCCTAATACTCTACTAACTCCGACTTCTGATACTTTCTTGAAAACCATTTTTAATACCTCCTTTTACATAGACAACCATTCATCTGCACTCCATTAACATCTGGCTACCTTTATTGTCCTCACCAGTAAGGCACATTTACCTTTGATACTTCATGCACACTACTGATAGTTGTTCCTGATTTTGTATAACTGCTGCAATGACTCATGGAAGTCTTCCTTTTTACCTCTATAACTGCTGCATGCCCAGTTACCCACATGTTTTCCTCTCCGGTTATGTTTGTTCATGTTCCTGGTCTTCTCCACGTTCTTATTTACATCTGTCCATATTGTCTGCTATCTCTCTTGTTGAATTCTGCCATGTATACACCTACGCTGACTATACATGTAAGTTCAGTCACATCTTGTATCTCTGCTCTCTTTCATTTTCATTTATCCAAATGCTCTTATTGGCTCTTAGATGTGATGCTCACTTTCTTGACACCCATTTAATACCTCCTTTTACTTTAATGACTTGTGATTTGCCATCCAATAATGTCTTACTACCTTAATTGTCCTCACCAGTGGTACTCACTCACCTTTGATTCTTCATGCATGCTAGTGATAGTTGTTCACTGATATTTCAAATCCATCATATCATCTCGAAATATGTGACCTCCTAGATTACGGATGCAGTCTTAGAACCCAATTCAGCCTTCTGTCATATGCTCATCTATGATCTCTGATGTTTTACCTCTGAGCTCAGTCCCCTAGGAGGTTCTTGAAATCTTAACCGTCTTCTTTCCATCCTGACAATATCCTTTGCCTCATGTCTTTTGCATGCCTGCAAAATCCATCTCCACAGCTTGATCATTAGTGGTTAATTTTACCATGCTGAATGCTCATCAATGGTGAAATATCCTTTGCCTCATTTATTTTGCATGCCTACAAAATCCATCTCCACAGCTTGATCATTAGTGGTTAATTTTACTGTTGCTGAATGCTCACCAATGGTGGGTCGGTTGGCTTGGGTTATGGTGTGGAAAATGGCAATTTTGGATTATTTAAGATGTGTACTCTTGGAAGCAATTTATCATTTGTTAATCTGTATAGTTATATTTCAAATGCATGTTGCAAGCTTGACTACACTGGTGAATGGTGATTCTATTGCTTGTGAAAGTAAAGTAATTTTTCTTTGCAATATGTTGAATTTGTGCTACAAGCGATGTAGATGAAGTGAAGGACAGAGAAGCTGAGAAGGAATATGCAGTCGTTTGTGACTGGATGAAGCAACAGTTGGGAGATAAAGTAGCAAAAGTTCAAATATCAAAGCGCTTAAGCTCGTCCCCATGTGTGCTTGTTGCAGGAAAGTTTGGGTGGTTGGCAAACATGGAAAGGTAGTTTGATGGCCTATAAAGTACAATGGGATATTAGTACAAGTTTCAACTCTTTCGTTTTTATTGACATATTAAGTTGCTTTTGAAGGCTTATGAAGGCATAGACTCTGGGTGATACATCTAGCCTGGAGTTCATGCAGGGAAGACGAATATTGGAGATAAACCCAAATCACCCAATCATTCAAGATCTCAATGTAATTCTACCCCTTGTCTGTGTTTTTCGAAGACATCAAATGAAGTCTACCCTTTGTCCATATTCTTACTTTTCTTATCATATGGAATGCTAATTTGCAATGCAGAATGTGTTACTTTGGGTTACAGTGTATGAATCAACCATGCATGCATTATTGGTGTAATCTTCTTTAATAAATTCAAATGGGGTTACTAAACTGCTAAATTTGAATGCTTCTTTGGCATATTTTAGAATAATATAGGAATGATGGCACATAATCATTTACTTAAAATTGATAGGTAAATATCAAACTTCAGCACAACGTTAGGGATGATGATATTATAGACTAGTCATTTTTGAATCCACAGGTAAATACTATCCCCTGACAAGCCAAGCATTGTGGCACACACACTGTTAAATAGGTATATTTGATCCTTCTGTAAAACCAGATCCAATCAATTGCACCACACATTATTAACTAGGCATTCGACATTTTGGACCCTTAATGTGGTGCCTGTTGTTTTTTTAGATTGTCGATGCTGAGAATCAAGTTTAATTTTGGATTGAATTCTTCTCTTTGCTTTGTTTCTCTCTAGGCTGCATGCAAGGATGCTCCTAACAACCCTGATGCTCAGAGGGTAGTCGAAATTTTATACGATACTGCACTGATATCTAGTGGATTCATTGCAAGTCTTTAACTTCTTGATGAATTGTGGTAATATTTAATCATTAATACTTTACAAAAGTTTTCGTAGAACCTAACCATACCTGCCTGTTGTCATTGTGACTTAATAGCCTGAGAATCCAGCTGAGTTAGGTGGAAAGATTTATGAGATGATGGCTATGGAACTTGGTGGAAGGTGGAGGAGTGAAGAATCAGAAAGTGCAGAATTTGAACCATCAAAAAGCCTAGAGGCAGAGGAAAGTGAACCATCCTCTGATGCAGTAGCTGTAGAAGCTTCAGAAGCAGAGATTGTTGAGCCATCTGAAGTACGAATTGAGGGTGATCCTTGGAAGAGTTAAGAAAATTCAAGTGCTATCTTTGTAGGGTGTAGGATTAGATCATATGCGATTCATGTAAATAAAGGATTTATTGTCTGATTGGTTTAGCTGCGGAATGGGAATTACAAAGAGCGTCTTCTGTATTTCAAGGATTTTCACAGTTCGACGAAAGTTTACAATACAAAACCATTGAAACACTTGAAATAAAGAAGATAGTTGAGCTAGGATGTTTCATGACAGGCATGAACATGTTAATGGGCATGCTTCTGCATTCTAATACATGAACTATAAAATGTTGAAC
Organism: Pseudotsuga menziesii; assembly: GCA_001517045.1. Classification (NCBI taxonomy): domain Eukaryota; kingdom Viridiplantae; phylum Streptophyta; class Pinopsida; order Pinales; family Pinaceae; genus Pseudotsuga; species Pseudotsuga menziesii. The sequence goes on along the minus strand of LPNX010297448.1, from coordinate 118,812 downwards.
ATTTAAAACTTCCTAGTGCTGGTTGCTTCTGGGAAAAATGGTGCCAGACTTGAATTTTATATTGCATTACACACCAAGCATTCTTGTGTTAATTTAGGTTGAATTGTGTGCCAGTGACGTGGGTACCTTACTGAATGCCCTGGTCTGGCGATTTGGTTAAGGATTCAGGGAGTTGTTCTTGACTTCTTGAATTTATACGGCTCAGGTGAGGGGCGGGGATAGGCTCATTGAACGTGGAACTTTGCATAGTCTTCCCGTCGCAGGTATAGCATCCCTGTTGCTATTCCTGGGGTTTGCAATTTTTTTTTTTTAACTTATACAAAGTGTGGATACAACGACGACCAGGTGTGGATACAGAGACGGCCAGGCGTGGATACAATGATGGCCAGGCGTGGATACAGAGACAGCCAGGCGTGGATACAACGATGGCCAGGCGTGGATACAGAGACAGCCAGGCGTGGATACAGCGACGACCAGGTGTGGATATAGCGACGGCTTAGACATCTAACGAAATATAGAACATTGTCGCTCTTGCAATGCAAATTAGGGGTCATTGCTATTGCGACGAAATTGCTTCCACAGAAAAAAAAACACTTAGATGTGGCAATATCCATGCTTTTCCATGGATATTGCCACGTTTTTCCATGGCAAAATTGATCACTTATACTAGTGGGCCTTGCTTAAGCCCATACAATGATTTCTTTAGCCTGCACACAAAATATGGATTAGTAGAAAACCCTTGAGGCTGCTGCATGTAAATATCTTCAGTAATATCTCCATTTATAAAATCACACTTCACATCCATGTGATGTACCTCCCACTGCTTTGAAGCCACAATGGCTAAGGCTAGCCTGATGGAGTCCATCTTTGCCACTATTGCAAAGGTCTCATTGTAGTCAATACCATGTACCCGTGAGTATCCATTGGATACCAATATTGCATTATATTTCATAGGTGAACCATCAGCAAAAAAATTAGTTTTGAAAACCCACTTACATTGAACTAGCTTCCTCTTTGGGGGAAGATCAACCAACTCCCAAGTGTTGTTCTTCTGGAGTGAGATGAATTCTTCTTTCATGGTTGCTTGCCATCTTGGATCATGTACTACATCTTCATATGTCTGTGGGTCTGATTCAACCATTAGATATCATTTCTTTGCAAACAAAGGGTCTTTCATACTCAGGGCACTCTCAAACTGAGATCTAGTCCTCCTAAGATCACTAGGATTTCCAGCTAGCTCCCCAGCTGCATGAATGGTCTTTTATACCCATTTTGGTCTTGTAGGAATGTTAGGATATGCAATTAAATCATCATTATCAGACCTATCAGAATCAACAAACTCATTTGTCTCTTCACTTACATTCAATGGTTCTGGTGGTGAAGAAGACTCTCCAACTTCAACTGTTGCTAAAGGCTCTTCTTGGAACTCAACACTCATTTCAATGAAGGATTTGTTTGTGCTCAAATTGATCAGCATGTACCCTTTTGAATCTTTAGAGTACCCAAAAAATAGACCCTCTTGGCTTTGGGGCTACAAAGCCTTCCTCTTTTTTGTTGGAATTCTAGCCCAAGCCATTGAGCCAAAAATCCTGAAATGGGTCACATATGGCTTGTGCCCACTCCATGCTTTGAAAGGAGTCATACCATCAATATGTTTATGAGGCACCCTATTCTAGATATAGGATGCATATTTTATAGCCTCGGCCCAAAACTTTGGTGGGAAAGTCTTAGCCTCCAACATACAGGTTTCCATCTCTTTCAGTGATCTATCTCAAATCATGAAAAGTGGCAGGGTCCACTCAGATTTACGATCGTGAGTAGAGGTCAATATTGATTGATAGATAAGAGACATATTGCGAGGTAAAGTCACTCACCAGACCAGGAAAGGAAGAGTAAGTAGAAGGTTAAATTTTTCAGATTTGAACGGCCTCGATGAAAGGAAGTTGGATATCGATGGCAGAGGTCAAATTTCCCATATTAAACTACGCATGCAGATAGTAAGGAAAACTTTAGCATAAAGGACCTCACATATCCAAGGCTCAGATTGCAAGGAGGAAGATACATAGTGCAAACTACATGGTAAGGACACAGAGATTATGCTGTATAGAAAGCTATAAAAGGGTCTACATGGAGCTGGAAAGGTTTGTCTTTTCCAAAGCCTCGAGATCATCGAACACCCCGACCGCATACAGAACTCCAGCGTGGACAGACCATAAGGATGTGCTAGAGAAACAAGGTAGGCCCCTGATAATCCCTCAGTGTTATTTGAAAATGGAAAAAGTAGGAGAAGTAGAAGTGGTAGATGTGAGATATAATGTAGAATTCGAGATCGCATGTCGGAGGGCAGAAGAAAGTCTTGTGGATGAGAAAGTTGATATTTTCAATACCATTCTAGTGGGGGGAACCATTCAATCTGTTAGGGGTAAATTGGAAGTCCTTAAGAACCAAGGTAATGATACCTGTGGTGTTTTTAACTCTTTTTCCATTTTTTCTCTGTTGACCAAACCCCCCATTTCCCTGAGTTTGTCGAGTGGTGTGCAGAAACATTTTCTATTGCTGAGGGAATCATTATGAATAGGTCAAAATAAAAAATCCTCTGTTCAGTCCACACTCCTGTCGTCCGTAAAATCCTTCACATCTGAGACGCGTTTCTTCAGATATACCAAAAATACCGAGAAGAGAATATCATAGGTTTCTTTAGAGAGTCTACCATAAAAAATAGAGAAACTTTCTTGAAGGCTTGTTCAAAACCTAATGGTGAATTCATCAGTCTATCTTACCCCATAGATCTTAGCCAATTTAATGAATAAACTCAGTGGTGTATAGCCCTGGCCAGTCAGTTTTTAGGTCTAGATACTAACGATTATGTCACAGAGTCATTCTTGAGTCTATTGTTTGTTTTGAGTATCTGTCCTACCGAACCTGAATTTCCAAGTCAATCTTTCTAGTCTTGTTGTCTTAAATTTGATGAATTCCTAGCTAAGAACATTCGTTCTCAGTTAGAAAATTTCCACGGCACCAAAGTATTCAAACTCTAGTCCTTTTTGTTGAGAATGTTTATAGCTTATAACAAAGAATACTTACAAATGCCTGAGTTAGATATCACTAATGAAACGGCCAAGGACTACTGTAAATTCATGAGCCATTTGATGGATGAAGTATACAACCTTTTCTTTAAAGAAAAGCCACCCATCGTGTTCCCTGAGATGAGGCAAATACTGCAGTTGTCCCATAGAAAGATGATAGGTGACTGGTTCTTGATGGAATTTGGAACAATCATAAGATTGTAGGGTTTTGTGCATCAACCCTACATTATACCAACCTTTATAACTGCCAGGGTTTTCTCCTTGGAATTAATCAGGAAAAGACTCATTGTTGAGGAAGAACACTTTTTGAATTATAAGAAGAGCTCAAATATGATTTTCCCTTGGGAAGTGGGACCATACACAGTTGGGAGTAGAGTTGCTTTGCCATTGGTTGGCCACTTACTCAAAGATATGGGATTTTCTCTAGAACAAGCTGTGAATTATGACCCACATCAAATAATTTCCAAAAGCAGGAAGGCTCACAAGTGCAAGCCTTTTGAGCATACTGAAATACCCAAGATCAGGGAAGCGGAAAACTGGGATGATTTTCCTAACCCTACCACAATGGATACCAGCATAGGATGAAGCTATGTCTCACCCCTGCCATGGGAAACTTCTCCCCAAAAGGAATTTTCCAAAGTAGTTGCAATAGCTTGGAATACGTCATCGTTGGTTAGTTATTCAAGGAGTTCAATGAAAAGAGGATTTCCAGATCCTATGGAGACTGAAGAGGTAGATACTTCCAGCATGCCCAAAAGGAAGAAAACAGAACAAGAGCAGTAGTTAGTGCAGGTTAAAAGGAGCAATACAAAGGGGAAAATGAAGAATAAAACCGTAGAGAAAAAATAGAAACAAGATCCTGAAACAACCAAGTTGCAAATCCAGGAATATGTGTTTGATGGACAGACTCCAAAAATGCATGCCTCTAAAGAAGGGTGGATAGACTCTTACCAAGTAAGGTTTGATAAAAAATTTAAGGAGACATAGAAGCTTTATAATGAGGTAATGCAGTTGCCCTACCCAAATGTGGCATTAAATACTATGAGGGATCAAACCACCAACACACTCATCTTGGCTTTGACAATGGGAAACAGAGTGTCAGAGGTTAATGTAAACCTCACAAAGGTTCCAACTACTAACATAATACACCTTAACAGAGAGATCGATGACATATTGAATGCTAGAATACTGAAAGCCACACTACAGATATCTAAGCTGGAGTACAGATATCTAAGCTGGAGGCAAGTAAAAAAAAAACTCTAGACCTTTTGAGGAAGGTAAGAGTCGAAAACAAAGCCCTCAAGGCCCAAATTAGCAATTTGCAAAATGAATCAGTACAAATAGAGGGACCAGCACCTAAGGGAGTTTTTGCTCATAAATTTCTAAACAAGACAGAGAAAGAGATCCAGATACTACAAAAGAAGTTGAAAATCCCTTCTACCGAGCTCACTCAGATAGATGAGTTGGATGAATTCGAAAAAGAGAAAGAGACATTGAACACTGAGCTTACAGAATGCAAAGCCAAGATGCTAAAGCTCGAAGAGAAGGAAAGGGAGTGGGAAGTAGATACTAAGCTTCTCAAGGAGAGTGAAAAAGAGTTAAAGGATACACTAGCGACAAAGGAAAAAGAGCTTCAAGAAAAATGCACAGAGATTGCAATTCATCCCGTAAGTGTAGCTGGAGAAGTAGACACCAGTTCTCTTTCTAGAGCAATGTCCCAAATAGGCCTAAAAGATACAGAGATTACTAAGTCAAAGCAGTAGATTAAGGAGCTAGAGGAGGAAAAAGAAAAGGAAAATATAGAGGAGAAATGTCAAGAATGGACACACCAAATTGCCAAGTTAAGCCAGCAAGTGATTGGTAGATTAGCCTTACAAGGGGATAGACATTTCATCTGGGATCAAATCATTATAGACGCTAACAATTTCATAGCTTATGTAAATTTCATCACAGACCAAGAAAATTCTTTGACAGAGGCAAAGAAAAAGGTTTCGATGGTAATAGGAGAAGTGCAGAAAAGACTTGTAGTAATAGCAGAAAATGTTGTTTCTTTCCTAAGTGCCTTATCGGATGATTTGGCCAATCGGTACAATATCCAGAACAAAGTTTCTATAATCTTTGGGGCTAGAAAGGTTAATCCTAAACATAGGATGTTGGACACTATACAAGCCAAAATAGATATTATTGACCACAAGGTCAAGGAGATTATCCGGTTATTCAAGCCACTGGTAGATAGAGGGATTCCTTTCTTATGGGAAGAAAAGGGACCCCTATTGTCTCAAAAGGAGTATCTGGAGCATTTCATTAGTTGTCGATGAGACAACAGCAAGTTTCGAGACATGCAACAATCCTTGTTAGCGAGGACCGTTCTCGATAACCTGGCCAGTGAATTTGAACTGCTGTTTGATTTTAAGGCCACCTATGCCAAAGCACCCGAGACCTCGAACACAGAAACTATGGAACTCAAAGTGCAAGCATTTGACATGACGGTCACAACTTTTCCTGGTCCTGACCAATGGAGGTCAATTTAGCAATATGGGTCGAGCAAGTTTAAGACGCAACCATAGAGGTGGCAATGACAGTATGCAGCAAATTTTCTCTATGGACACACCTCTCCAATGGTCACCTCTCCTAGAATTTTGTGCAGTTGTCACCTATCGGATCGATACATAAAATACTCTTGCGCATATTTTCTGTCATAGTCCACATTTCATTTTTTATTTTTAATGTAAATCGTGGCAGATACGTCACGTTAGAGTTTGTTAGAAGTTGTTTTTAAGTTGTAACAAATTTTGATTCTCGAAAATCGGATTGGGAAGTCCCAAAATACTATAAATGTACCTTTTGAAGAAGGAGAAAGGGTTGGAACCGATGTAATTTTGCATTGTGTTTTTTCAAGATTTTTTAATAAAGTTGCAGAGCCAAAGTCGAAGTTTTACACATGGATTCATGTGTTGTTTGTGTTATAGTCGGTTGCTTCCTTTCTCATGTGAATGTTTTTCTAGTTTATCTCTCCCAATATGTTTTCTTCCATGTCTAAAATAAGTGTATAACAGTTTGGAATTTATACATGCTATGCTTCGTCTATTGTTTCAGATATCCACTAAAGCTTTCTTCTAAAGTTAATACAGAATTCATTCTCTAATGATCTGTGTTAATGGTCTTTTCATGTTCTTCTTTTCCACCAGACAATTATAATTTGATTGTGAATGAATGGCTATCTTGCCTTTGTGTTAAAATCGCCTGCATAAGTTCTGTTTATTTCTGCCACACATATTGACTCCATCGCCCAATGGTTCTATGTCCTATTTCAACCAATCTTACAAACAATTTATATTCTCACTTGTATATATCTGGGATTGTTAATATTTGGTGAGAGATCCCTTTCAGAAGAGTAGAAGGCCAGTTCTCTCTTCTAAATTGGTTATGCTGTTACCTAGGAATGATCTTTTCACAACCTTGGGTTCAATTCCAATGCTAACAAGCTGGTTAATTTGGACAAACAGAGATAGAGTATTTGCGAGTTGATAATGAAGATTTGTTGTAGAAATCCATTGAATGAAATACAACTTCTTTATTTCTACATTTTTGAGTGATGAGAACCTTTGTATTCAAAGTTGATTAGTGTGCATGAATAAAGGAAGGAAATTCATATTAAGGTGCCCAGAAATTCATATTAAGCTACCCAAAAATCATATATTTAATACTAAGTTCAAAGAGGCATTTAGAACATTTGAGTATGAGGATAAGGGATGCATATGTAAACCTGAACAAGGAAAAATCCTTGGAGAAGATGAAGATGAAAGTGGAGAAATTGATGAGATCCAAAAATCTCATATTTTTAAATCTGACAATTTATGTATGAATGCAGGATTTGCAGATACTAGGAGTGAAGGACAATTATTGAAAACTGTTATGCAGGTTGAGGGAGACAAAGACATGTTTTCCAAAAGCATAGAGGAAGGGCATGGATAGAATCTAGTGTTAGCTGGAATATTTCACCTCCTGCGAATAGCAAGGTGTTCCACTGATCTGAATGGTTCAGATCTAGAACAAATAGAGGACAGAGGTTGAAGACTTTCCCTAGATGCTGTAGATATCTAGAATATGAGGCTTTAATAGTCCACTTGTGTACCTGCAATCAATCTCAACATGAAACAGATCAAAGCAACCAGAATATGATCTACTAATATATGATAGTGACTAAGGAATCTAGCAACATATATGCAGAATCACACTGAACAACAACATATGTGGGACAAAAATAAACTTGCATTAAAGAATATGAAGAAGTTTACAACAAAGCCATAGTGTTGACATGCATCTCCATGAAACCAGAAATTCTCATCCCCAAAAGCTCTGACTCTAGCTCTCTATTCTCTCTCCAAATGATATTGGGCCAATGGTAAATCCAACAGCATAACAATACCTCCAGTGGTCTCTCCTCAACCATGGCTATGAGCTCTTATTTATAGGGCTTTAATGGATAGATATGGTTGAGAAATTAGTGGGTGAGGTGGCCTGTAAGATCCTAGGATGAAGGATCTTGAGCTCAACTAACCCACAGCAGTAGGGATAAGGCAAGACACGAGGCTTATCATCTAGAAGCCTTGAGAAACTTCTCTTTTTCCCTTTTTGCCCAGGGTACCGCATTTCTCCTTCTATGACAGAGCGGTTCCAGTAATAACCGCTTAGGGACCAAGGACAATAAGTGGTGGCACCGCTTATGGGCAACAGATGATGGGAGGTCCGAACATGGGTACCGCTCCTGGATAAAGGGGCATGTGCGGTGCTAGGAATTTGTATGAAAGATTGATGAAAAACCATTTAGTTTCCACTCCAGAAGCTGGGATTCAGGGAAAGTAGGTATGTCAAATGTCTTATCACATGATGGTGATAGGATTTTGGTATAATGGGATGCCCCCCAAAGCATGAGTCTTAGAGGGATACGATAAACGAGAGCTTTGAGAACAAGTCGTCACCAAGAGATGAAAATGTCGGCTCAATCGGAGCATGTTGTCAAGTAGGCATATGTAGTACATCAGTATGTTGACTCATAGACACAAGTAACCAAACTCATAGCTGCATACCAATACAAGGCAGATCCATGAGAGGAATAAACAAGCATGGCTACTAGAATACAGCGTAGATCCATGAGATAGAGGACTCAAACTTGGACATAGCTACCAGGCATACAACGTAGATCTATGTCATACAGATGCAAATTTGAGTGTAGCCACAACCATACAAATTTGGATCCATGCTGGATATACAAAACTCCATCGCAACCTTGGGAAAAAGAAATGAGTGATTTTAAACAAATACCCAAGGTCTTCGTCTTGTCTTCCACAAAGTACGATTCTATCCATGTGATTACAATGATCTAAAGTTGAACATTGTAGAAACCACTTGATTACCAGTCAATCATGTGAACCGTTAATAAGTGCGAGGGAGATCACCATTAATGTCAATGATTCCCAAGGTAACTTAGTACAATCTACTGAGTGCGAATAGATGTCCTAATGTCAAACACCTAGTCAATTCTATCGATCAAAGGTCAATGATGTGAACCTATGTTGAGAGAGAGAGAAACTGTCATTAAGGCATACAAATCTCAAGGTACTAAATATTGTTTCTAAGACTATTTCCCAGATAATGAGCTGATGTCGACGAGAATAGTCTCGTTGAAGGAGGGCCATGATGAGTCCCACATCGATGACATGAAACTCGAAACATAGTTCTGGAATGATGTGAACGTATTAACCATATGACTAACTCAAAGATACTGACACAAAGACTGTGTAGACTGCAAAGGTAAAACTTATTCAAATTCCCCTTGAACATCGGGCAGCATGACAAAATTACTTGACAGCATGACTAGACAGGACAGACACACAATGTGACAGTGGACAATGCATTCTTTTGAAAGACTCAGAGGATTGACATGACTCATGAAAGTGGATCGTCACGAAGATTAGATGAATACCCAATTGACTGACATGATTGTGCAAACAAGTGCCATGTTCAAAGGTAACGACAAACAATTGGCATTATTTACAAAATGATTCCCTTCCCATTTCCCCTATCATGATTGATGAGTGCCTCTTTTCGGTTTTACGAGTTCAAAGAGGGTAACAAACACTTGATATAGCTTGTCGGAAGACAAGTCCAATCTCATATGTTTTACGAACCTGAGAGAGGAGGGGTTCATTCCCAAAATGGGCCTCTCAATGTTTAATTTAACGAGTCCACCGAAAGACAACTCGGTATTGTTCATGTTTAGAGAGTCTGAACGAACATGGAAGAAGACTCCAAAGGGGTCCTTTTTCGTATGATTTAGTCTCTAAGGCCCAAAAAAGTGTAAAATCATACCTTAGAGAACCCTTTCAGTCATGATTGGCTGGAGTGATCCTTTTCGTAAATAGTCCGATCCGAAACAAAAAAGAGATAACCTACCATCAGATGGACGACTCTTCAAATACTTTAACGAGCGTGAAGAAGACAAGATCATTCGACAATCTTTTTGTATTTAGGGATCCTGAAAAGGGTTTAAAGAGAACTCCATGAGGTTTCTTTGCACAATGTCATATTTTATGATCCTAGAAAGAATCAGAAATGGACTCGATGACTTTTTGTGTTTAAGGAGCCTGAAAAAGAGGTGAAAAGAGGACTCCATGATGCTTCTTTACACAATATTGTATTTTACAAGCCTAGAAAGAAACTAGAAATGGACTCGAAACTTTGATACTAGATTTTTAACGAGTGTGACAAAGTGTCATAATAAATTCTCGATGAGCTTTTCCGTTTTGTGAAAGTAAGAAAAATCCATAAACAAACTTTCCAAATCTTCTTACTAAAGTTCTCTTATCCTGCAGATGACTCAGAAACAAGTGTTAAATTCATTTAAAACCAACATTAAGGGATTACGACAAATGAACTTTGACTAAAATACAATTTTACATCAAAACTATAATAAGTTGGACCCAAAAATGTCTATATAAGTCAAGTAAATAGTAAAAAATCAAAACATTTCACTATTTAGCTCTAGCAGAGAGCACTTGGAGCATTATCTACCCGGTGCTCCCGTTGTAGATCTTTGATATCTAGTCGGGAGGTCATCTATGTCAGCATCTGCGATGTCCAGAGTCAACGTCTCCAGGTTCTCCTCCAGCTCCCCGGTGATATCATCACCTTGTGGTACAAAGCGAGCTCCGGCTTGCCTATCTAATGGAGATGCTCCTCCAGGCCTCACTGCTCCAACATCTACATGAGAACAAATAGGTCTTGTCACTTATCATAAAAAATATAAAAGTTTAAAAAACATAAAAAGATTGTCCATTTTAGGGTTTATTGCTTCTTACCGATGTCACCCCACTGCCCTCCAGGTGGGAGAGGTAGGTCGGGGTCTCCTGTAAAGTCCGTGCCTTCATAGGCATAGTCCTTGGCCATGAGCATATGATCCCACAGCCATCTGAATAATGGATCACCAAACTTCACTCTGCCCCTACCCACTCCTGTGCGAGCCATGCCCTGGACCCACCTCAGCATACGAGGGTCCTGTGCTCTCAGACTCTGGAAATTCACCTGGGGCCTCATCTTTGGGACCCGCTTGAAGAAGAAGCAAGCTAAGATGGAACCAAAGCCGAACTGCTTCAACTCTCCTTGTAGACATTTAGTCAGCTGATCCTTGAAGATTGGAAGCATTTCTTCCGCCCAGTTGAACACCGTAGGTGCCATAGCCTCTATGGTGTACAACATGTGTGCCCTTGAAGCCTGGTGCACACCCTGGCTCCCGACCACCCTCTGCATGGTGAAAAAAATGATCCGTAGAGCCCTATCCATCACTGCCCTGATGGGGATCTTTTTTCCCGATGTACCTGTACCTGGTGCACAGTGCCGATCTATAAGCTCTCTGGTGGTGATGTCCCCGCCACGGGATTCTGTCAGTGAGATGGGGGCACTCCATATCTATAGACCAGTCAGGAAGTAGATATCCTCTACCTCCACTGTAAGTATATGTGCCCCCACCTCGAAATATTGTTGTTCTGGATTCCACATCTACAGTGTGTGTTCCAGTAATCTCTCATGGGACACCATGCTTCGAGTCTGGAAGAAATTTAAAATTCCACAGTCCCAATGCAACCCGTATTTCTTTCAGCAGCAGCATCCTCGTCATCATGTGTTATTTCCTTCCATATCACCATATTTTGAGTCACCTAGACCTGCCAAAAACAACAAAAGTATGCATTAAAATTATCCTTGAGTCATTGGAAATCAAAATAATGAGTTTTTTTCTACCCATATCATTTGTTTAAGTTCTCCATGATCGGCACCATCTGTGCCCGGTTGGAGACAAGCGGTGGAACCACCTGTCCGTCGTGTTCTTGGTACAGTTCTTGGGTGGTACCATGTATCCCATAAGAGGTACCCACAGTGCCCACATATTGGGTTTTAGGGCTTGCCAGATAGGCCCTAACCCCCCCCCCAAATCTCAAAATAGAAGCTATGAAATGAAAGAAGTCACCAGATTTGTTAGCTGGAATATTTCACCTCCTACAAACAGCAAGGTGTTCCACTGGTCTGAATGGTTCATATCCAGAACAAATAGAGGACAAAGGTTGAAGACTCTCCCTAGATTCTGTAGATATCTAGAATACGAGGCTTTGATATTCCACCTGTGTACCTGCAATCAAGCTCAACACGAAACAAATCAAAGCAACCAGAATATGATCTACTAATCTATGCTAGTGACTAAGGAATCTAGCAACATATATGCGAAATCACAACAACAACAACATATGTGGGACAGAAATCAACTTGCATTAAAGAATATGAAGAAGTTTACAACCAAGCCTTAGTGTTGACATGCATCTCCATGAAACCAGACCTTTTCATCCCCAAAATCTCCGACTCTAGATCTCTATGCTCTCTCCAAATGATCTTGGGCCAATGGTCAATCCAACAACATAACAATACCTCCATTGTTCTCTCCTCAACCATGGCTTTGATATCTTATTTATAGGGCTTTAATGGATAGAGATGGTTGAGAAATTAGTGAGTGAGGTGGCCTCTAAGATCCTAGGATGAGGGATCTCGAGCTCAACCAACCCACAGCAGTAGGGATAAGGTAGGACACGAGGCTTATCATCTAGAAGCCTCGAGAAACTTCTCGTTTCCCCTTTTTTCCTAGGGTACCACGTTTCTCCTTCTATGACAAAGCGGTTTTGGTAATAACCACTTATGGACCAAGGACAAAAAACGGTGGCACTGCTTATGGGCAACAGATGATGGGCGGTGTGAACATGGGTACCGCTCCTGGATAAATGGGCATGCACGGTGCTGGGAATTTGTATGAAAGATTGATGAAAAACCATTTAGTTTCCACTCCAGAAGATGGGATTCAGGGCAAGTAGGTATGTCAAATGTCTTATCACATGACGGTGACAAGATTTTGGTATAACATCTGGTCACTAGAAAAAGTGAGACATTATTATCTACAACATATAATAAACATGAAGAATTAAATGCAATGACTGAAAGGAAGATGCATAATTATGTTGGAGAAAACATAAGGAAGAGAGATTCAAATATAACAATTACCAAGAAGGTTGAAGGATTGATGTCCAAAGCATCAAATGAGTTCATGGAGTCCCATGTTTTCCAATCTGATGATATTTTTGTAAATACATATTGTGGTAGAGAGAAGTTTTCTTATGAAGAAAATTCTATAAAAAGATATCATGTTTCTAATGATTGGTGTAAGCATACAGGTTTTGAAGTGAATAAAGATGGACAATTTTCTAAAGGAATCATAGAGATTGATGAATATTGTAAGCCCATATATGATGATGAATACTTCTCAGAAGAAGACAATTTTGAACTATTGCGGTAGAAGAATTGTATCAATGTATTGCTTGATGGAGGACAAGTTGAGCATGTGGATCAAAGAAATAAGGCTAAATATAGAGATTATGATATAATAAAAGGTAAGTTTGATGTTTCTTTTGTTTTGACAGAAGAGCATTATGATGACATGCTTGAGAAATGCTAGAAGGAAATTGAGTTTCTAGAATACTTACTGAAAGAACTTGAATATGAAACTAGAATTGCAGTAAGAGAAGATAAATGTTTGGGAATACCTAACAATGAGAACATATCTCAATTGATTGAACGACAAAAGGAATATTTTTGTTTTCAAAACAATGATTTTTCTGTAGGTACAGAAAAGGATGTTGATGAATATGTTATTGTGATTGAAAAGATGTAGTGTGATTTGTTACTTGATAATAAATTTGAGATTCAGGGATAGTAGAGGAATATTTATGAAGATGGTGTCTTCAAAGACATTTGAGGTTGAGGGAATGGAAAAAAGCACAAAGAAGAAATCAGCAGCTTGAAGATGTTGACGTGGAATTTATTAAGGATCTTAGAAACTGTTTATTGGAATCTGATCAGCATGAAGACTTAGAAGAAAGAGTATCAGATGAGACTAAAAAGTGTTATGGTTTAAGTACTAATAAATTGTTTTTGATTTCATATTTCACAAAAGAAAATGGAGGATAGTTACTGAATACTATCATGAAATTAGAAGAGAATGAATATTTGTCTTTTGTAAGCATAACCATGGGACAGAATCATAATTCTAATATGAAGGAAGATGAGATATTGTTATCTCATAAGTATAATACATTATTGATTTATTTTTCTTGTCATACATGGAAGGAAGAAATTGTTGTTACAGAGGATAAAGAAGGACACTTGGATGTAATGTTTGATGATTATGAGGAAATAAAGATACAACAGTCAATGGATGTTGACAACAACAAATTTCAGCAAAGAGTTTATCCATCGAATTAATCTTGCACATTGATATAGGAACAAATAATCAATCTCATCAAGAAATAATCAACAAATAACTCAGAAATGGTGTTAATCAGAACCAGAATGGTTTCCTCTCTATATCTTCAATAAACAATGAATAGTTACAATAACAATGTCAAGCAATAGCTTGAATCAATGAGGAATTTGAATACCTAAGGAGGTCATTCAAATTCAATGAGTGAGTCTAGCTTAACTAATTGTAAGCCATTGGTTCACACTTAGTTAACCACTTGACCAAAAACCTAATTGACTCACCAAACCCTAACTGAATTCAGAGTGCAATAACTGACTGAATCTCAATTGAAAGAGATCAAACAAATGTCATAGCAAGCCAACCATCAAGTGCTAGTGCTTCAATGAATTCAATGAACCCCGATGAGGTTAACTGAAGCTGAACTGATCATCAAAAGTTGGTGGAGGAACCCCTGTTGACTCTAGATAGTTAAATAATAATAAATAATCATTAAATAATATATTTAATGAGAGGAGGTGGCTTAACTAACTGGTTGAACTGATTGTAACCACCAGTTAGCAATTAGGTGCATTAATATCACTCAGATCACCCCCGGAGTGCTCTAGTTAGCCTCCTTGACTGTAGGAGAAGGATAAGCCTCCTTGATTGTAGGTAGGTGTGGGTGTGACTAGATGATGTCAATTAATGCTCCACTGATGTCAATTAATGTCAATTATACTTAGGATAGTGGTTTAACTAGGCCAATTTGACCAAAAAGAGTGTGTATGGTGGTAAATGTCTCCAACAGCCCCCCTCAAGCTATAATCAAGAGGAGTTAGAAAACAAAAAGCATAAAAATGCTAGGGCCCCGGAAACTAAGGCCATAGGTCACCCTGTACAATGCTGAAACTGAAACAATGCTCAAAACAAACTAAGTGAGGAAAAGAGGGAAAACCCAGTGGGAAAAACCCCCCCTCAAGCTGAACACTGAAAGTAGCCTGAATCACCCTAAGGAACTCACCCCCAACAGTGAATGGAGGTAAGTGAACTTCTTTTCTGAAAATCTCTTGGTGAAGATGTTTGCAATCTGCTCATCAATCGGGAAGTATTGTAGAATGATGGTCCTGTCATGCACTAGCTCCCTAATGTAGTGCATGTGAATATCTACATGCTTGGTCCTCTGCCTGGTAACTGGATCCGTGGATATATTAATAACACTCTAGTTGTCACAAAAGAGGACAGTGGAAAAAGTACTACCAAGATCAAACTCTAAAAGAATGTTTTGCAACCAAACTGCTTGGATGCAAGCATTCACCGCTCCTCGATACTCGGCCTCTGCTGAAGATAGTGCTATGGCAGCCTAATTTTTGCTTGACCAGAAAATGGGGCCACCACCAAACATGAATACATATCTGGAAGTTGAATTCTGATGAAAATAATCACTCTCCCAATTGGAATATGTGTATCCAACTAGCTCTAGCTCAGAGTCTGCAGCATAGTGAATGTTGTAGGTCCTGGTTCCCTGAATATACTGGAGGATCCTCTTGGCTGCCTTCCAATGAAGATAATGAGGCTGCTGCATGTATCTTGATATATCATTCATGGCATAACAAATATCAGGCCTAGAATGTGTCAAGTACAACAAGCTACCAATCAGTTTTCGATAGATAGTGCAGTCCATGGGAGGTGTGTGTTTTCCTTCTTCAAGGTTGATCCCTGAAAGGAAAGGGAATGGTGCAGGCCTACATTCAGCCATGTTAAACTTGACTAATAGGTATGAATTGTATTTTGACTGAGTGACCATAATACCATCAGAAATTTTCTCAATTTCGAGCCCCGAAAATTGTTTTAGAAGCCCCAAATCACTCATTTCAAAGGCGTTGTGGAGAGCAGTTTTGATGGCTGAAATGGAGGAAACTGTGCTACCTGTGATCAGTAAGTCATAAACATATAAAAAAAATTTAATTATATGACCATCATTCTTCTGTAAATACACATTTGGATCTGATCTACATCTCTGAAAATTTTAAGAGAGAAGAAAGGCATCCATCTTGGAATACCACTCTCTTGGGGCCTGTTTTAACCCGTATAGTGACTTCTTTAGCTTGAAAACCAAAGATGGATCAGTGATGTAGACCTAATTATTATTCATGTATACCTCCTCATGAATATCTCCATGCATAAATGCTGACTTAACATCCATGTGATGCACCTCCCAGTGCTTGGATGCTGAAATTGGCAAAACAAGGCGGATGGAGTTCATTTTTGCAACCAGTACAAAGGTCTCATGGTAGTCCACTCCTTTGACCTGAGAGAAACCTTTTGATACCATAATTGAATTATATTTTTAGGTGCTTCTATCAGCAGCAACATTTGTCCAAAACACCCACTTGCATTGAACCAATTTCCTTCCCGGAGGAAGAGAAACTAGCTCCCAAGTAGTGTTTTTCTGAAGAGAATTCATCTCTTCATCCATGGCAACTTGCCATCTCGGATCATTCCGAGTATGGTAGTAGTATTTTGGATCTGAAATAATCATCAAATAGAAATTTTTGGACAGCAAATTATCAGAACAAGAGAGCACAATACCTGCTCTTTGGAAATCAGACCAGGTTCTCCTTGGATCATCCGGATTTCCAATGTTGTCTCCTGCGGAGGAGAGTGTTTGTTGGGCCCATGTAGGAAGATGATTTTGCACTTCAGGTTCTGATTAAGAATATGATGATTGCTGCACACTGATATCAGAAATTAGAGGATCCAAATCAGGTTCATCACCCCCAATTTCATCATCCAAATATTCAGTAGAATAGGAAGGAAATTCAACAGTTTTCTCCTTCACTAGTTCCATCTCCTAAAGAGGCTCATCAAAATTGACACTTCTCTCAATGACGATCTGTTTGTTCTTGATATCCAGTTGGTTGAATCCTTTAGATTCATCAGGATACCCAATAAACAAACATTCTATGCTTTACGATTGCAAAGCCCTTCTTTTATCAAGCGGAATTCGGGCCCATGTAGTGGACCCAAACACCCGTAGGTTCGACACATCCAGCTTGTGTCCGAAGTATGATTCAAAAGGAGTATTTCCTTTCATAGATGAGTGTGGCACCCTGTTCTAAATGTATGCTGAAGCATGCATGGCTTCATCCCACAAATATTCAGCAAGCTTCTTTGACTCCAACATACAGGTGGCCATCTCCTTGAGAGACCGATTCTTCCTTTCCGCTACTCCGTTCTGCTGGGGAGTGTATGGAATTGAATGCTGGACCTGAATACCACTTTGGGAGAATATGTACAGAAAATCATTACTGACATACTCCCCTCCATTATCATATCTCAAGATCTTGATCTTAATCCTAGAGGCATTTTTTATCAAGGCCTTCAATTCAGAAAATTTTTCACATACATCTGATTTCTTTTTGAGAAAGAAAACCCATGTATACCTTGAAAAATCATCGATAAAAGTAAGGAGGTACCTTGATCCATTTATGGATGTGATAGGCATCGGACCATTGATATCAGAATGTATCATCCCCAATATTCTTGTAGCTCGGTTTGCTTTCCCCCGATCGAACTTGTGCTCAGGGTGTTTTCCAATCACACAACCCTTGCAAATTCCCATGGTTGTCTTGATGACCGGGAGGCCTTCAACCATGGATATTTTCTGTAATTGCTGAAAATATTTGAAATTAAGATGGCCAAACCTCTCATGCCACAACCTACTGACCTCATTTCCATGAGTTATCAGAGTAGTGGGCTTTGCATCTACAACAAAGTGAGAGAACTCATAGGCTTTTGCATGATGATTTGCAAGGTCTTTTGCAATGAGTTTCTCAGATGCAATTTCTGTTATCTTAACATAATTTGGGCTGAAAGAGACTCAAGCATTCCTATATGTGTCATCTGATAGACACTAAGGAGATTTGCTGCTAGAGACGGTACATACAAAACATTAGAGAAAAAACCATTTTCAAGATCTACAATACCTTGTCCTTCGGAAATGATGGTGGAGTCATCTCCCATGTGGATGGGGATGGATTTGCTGGTCTCCAAGGATGAAAAGGAGTCTTTTTCAGCCATCGTGTGATTCGAAGCTCTAGAGTCAATCAGCAGTGCTTTGGACTTCAGAGTGCTTGCCATGAGGGCATGACCTTTCTCATGCTGTGGTTCCCGATCTTGGTGATCTCTCCTCAGAAAGCTCTCCGGAAGATTGATGTGATTCCTCTCAAGGAGAGAGGTTGCTTCATCAAGATTTTTCTTCATGGAGGCATGTTCAGGGTGAAAACCCTTCCCGCAGTAAGAACAATTGATTTTTTCTTTTGCATTGTGCCCTTTTCTTTTGTTCTTCCTTGAGCCAGAAGATTCATCCTGTTGCTGGTTTTCAACTCTAGGCTTGGGAGCATCAAATTTAGTTTTCTGATTTTTCTATTGCTTTCCTTTACCCTTCAGATCTTTGGGCCTTGAGACATGGAGGGCTTGATCATGGGAATATTGGATGATCCCCATCTGGACAAGCTTGTCATGTTCATTTGTTAGGGACTCAATGAAGGCATTGAGTGTAGGCATCTTCCATCCAGGGGTTGTGAGCTTCCCTGTACGGAATGTAGAAACAAAAACTAAATAATCAGCCCCGAGTTTGGAGAGTATGGCAAGGATGAGTTGATCATCCTCCTTCTCCAAGTTGAATTGCTTCAAGTGTAAAATAGTATGTTTGAACTTTGTAAAGAAATCATTTAGAGTCTCGAAATTGGAAGGTTGGAGAGACATGAGTTCATTTTCGAGCTGGTAAACCCTCAATTAATCATGCTTTCTGTATAGAGATTCCAATTTTTCCCATATTTCTTTCGGTGTCTTCAAATTTGTAATATGGAAGAGAAGGTCTCGGGAAATAGAGAGGCACAAGAAACCGAAGGCTTCATCCTTCTTGTTCAAGAATCTTGATTTTTCTATGGTGGATCCAGGCTCAACTTCAGTGTCCATGGTGACTCTAAAAAGTCTTTTGGAGTGCAGCTGAATCTCCATATCACTTTTCCATGAGTGGAAATTGTATGGAGTCAAGAGATCTGCTGAGGAGGCCATCTAGATGTGCTAGAGCGAATGCTTCACCTGCAAAAACCTGAAAATCAAAACAGAAAGGGAAAAATAAGGTCGGACAGCCTGCACATTCTAGGATTTCATCACACCCATCATAGTCAATCAATTAAGCTTGATAAACATGTTCTTTGCTTGGGGTATTCAGTGGTAAGCCTTGGCTTCTGGTGCAGTGCTGGATTTTTGAGCTATTGCTCACTTTTAATGGAGAAATATGTCAAAAAACTTGTTTTTGAGAGATAGATCTATGTCCCA
This sequence comes from Pseudotsuga menziesii, assembly GCA_001517045.1. Classification (NCBI taxonomy): domain Eukaryota; kingdom Viridiplantae; phylum Streptophyta; class Pinopsida; order Pinales; family Pinaceae; genus Pseudotsuga; species Pseudotsuga menziesii. Next base: position 99,546 of record LPNX010297448.1, on the reverse strand, counting down.
CCATAAGCTATGATACCATATTAATCTTGCACATTGATATAGGAACAAATAATCAATCTAATCAAGAAATAATAAAAAAAAACTCAGAAATGGTGTTAATCGGAACCAGAATGGTTTCCTCTCTGTATCTTCAATAAACAATGAATAGTTACAATAACAATGTCAAGCAATAGCTTGAATCAATGAGGAGTTTGAATACCTAAGGAGGTCATTTAAATTCAATGAGTGAGTCTAGCTTAACTGACTGTAAGCCATTGGTTCACACTCAGTTAACCACTTGACCAAAACCCTAATTGACTCACCAAACCCTAACTGAAGTCAAAGTGCAATAAATGACTGAATCTCAACTAAAAGATATCAAACACATGTCATAGCAAGATAACCATCAAGTGCTAGTACTTCAATGACTTCAATGAACCCTGATGAGGTTAACTGAAGCTGAACTGATCATCAAAAGTTGGTGGAGGCACCCTTGTTGACTCCAGATCATTAAATAATAATAAATAATCATTAAATAATATATTTAATGAGAGGAGGAACCTTAACTGACTGGTTGAACTGATTGTAACCACCAGTTAGCAATTAGGTGCATTAATATCACTCAGATCACCCCCGAAGTGCTCCAGTTAGCCTCCTTGACTATAGGTAGGCGTGGGTGTGACTGTATGATGTCAATTAATGCTCCACTGATGTCAATTAATGTCAATTATACTTAGGATAGTGGTTTAACTAGGCCAATTTGACCAAAAAGAGTGTGTATGGTGGTAAATGTCTCCAACACATCAGAGGATAAGTTGAACGAAGAAATTGAAGAAATGAGGAAGGTGATGGTAAGGATGTCTCGAAAAATACATATTGAAGGGACAGAAACAGTCAATAGAAGAATTCTTATGACTGTACAAATTCTCATCACCAAAGTAGATGAAGGATTGTAGAGTAAGATATGGGATCCAGGAGGTTTGAGGATGCAGTTACATGACCCGGAGGTCATAGTTACTTTTGTAAATCACAAGGATGGTGATGTAAGAAGAATCCAACAAGGAAGAGATTGAACAAGAATTCATTCAAGGAATTTTTGAAAGTCAGAAGTTAGTTTATGACATGTTGATTTGTGTCTATCTCTATTGCAGGTGTTCATCTGTTTGAGTGCAAGACAAATGAAAGGTGAATATGGCTGTTATGTACAGTCCAAACATGTACTAAAGAAGTCAAAAGACTTGTTACTAACAAGGTGCTGGAAAGTATGGTTGAAAGGGTTGCTCGAGATGAGAACACTACTCAAATTCACATTTGAGTAACTGCTGCAAGTTCACAGAAAAGTAGCAGGGAGGGATCTCATGGACAAGAGCCGATGAAAATTTTCAAGATGGGGACTCTAATTCAGGAGCATAGACTCAAGAATATGAATTCATGGATGACTTCATCCTGATCAAATAAATTTCAAGACCCAGGGTCTTGAAACTTTGTAAATTTGTTTTATTTTTCTAAAAGATTGAATAAGGATGAATAAGAATCTTCAATCTTTCCATGTGTAATAGATAGGGTTAAATTGAAGTCTGTTGAGACATTCAAGCAATCAGTTAGTGAGTCATTAGTGAGTCATAGGGTTCAGTTAAGAGTTTGAATAGGGATTGGATTCCTTGGTTATAGGATCTGGAAACATAATCCTCTTGTATTTAAATTTAGGTTGAGTTATTTTCTTTAGGATATTTTGGTCAGCTCATTTAAGCTTAGACAGATCAAGGAGCAAGCTTGAATAGCCCATTTGAAGTTGACGTAGCTTGCAGAAGCCTTCAGATAACTCATAGAAGTGTCTAATATCTGGTTAATTTGGAGAAAGAGAGATAGAGTATTTGCGAGTCGACAGTGGAGATTTGTTGCAAAAATCCATTGAATGAAATACAACTCTTTTATTTCTGCATTTCTGAGTGATGAGAACCTTTGTCTTCAAATTTGATTGTTGTGCATGAATAAAGGAAAGAAATTCATATTAAGCTGCCCAAAATTCATATATTTATCATACCTTGGAGACGACTATGATATTTCGTAAGTAATCATGGATCCTATTATAATTTCATTTGAAGTTGCACCTAAAATCCATGAATATATATCTATAATATCTACTTAGGATTATTGTATACATTTTGTATAAACAACATACAAATCACTGTTTGATCGATGGTTAAACATCCTTACGAAGAAGTCTTAAGTGTATGGTGGAACCTTTTGGAACTAGGTTCCCTAAAGGGTTTGTTTAACTATATATCATAAAATTTTAGAATCCATTTGGATATTGGTTTAAGAGATCTTTGCTATAGTTAGCATAATTGACAATTCTGGTGACAGTTAGCAAGACTAGTAAGACTGTAATTTCAATTCCATTGTAACATCATGACAGAGTTTTCTGTTGAAAGTAAGGTCTGCATTGAAGCTCAAAGTCTGCATCAAATGCTATAGAACTAGTGAAAGTTCTATTGGAGGGAAAATTAGTATCATGGCAGGTGGTGCCTGCACCAATTTTTTAGACGCCTGTTAAAAAATATTTAATTTTCAAACTCCAACTGAAAATTTAGCTATTTAAATATCAAATTTAGAAAATCTAATTACAAGAAAAATGCAATGAATCTCATAGTTAAAATCCTCCCAATTCATGAGTGTTTCCTATCTTACATAGACTTAAGTTTGGCGAGGTTCCCAATGCTTGCAGATAATGTCCCTAAGAGGTTCTAGATGGGGACTCCCCTGTGCCACACAATACACATTCAAATAAAATTAGTATTCAATAATATACCTAGAAGACACCAACAAAGAAAAACATTATGAATATGTTATTTGCAGTAGCCAATCAGTGGAACAAGCTGTTATATAAAGCGAAAACCAAATAACGGAGAGAAACTCAAGTTTGGATGAGGAGATCAAATAGTGCAGTAATTGAGTTACGAGTAGAATAGGACACCATGAATCAACAAAAAGGATCCATAGAATTGTTATCCCAATTCTCCATTACTTTGTGTTGATAAATCAACAGACTCTTAATGCTCATTAAAGAAACAAATGTAACACATCCCACAACAAAAAAATTCTGAGAAAACACACCCATCAAAGCTCATTAGAGGAAACTCCATAGAACCCTTTTCAATAGACATCCAATGTGTTAGACCTAACTTCTGAGTTTACACCTCTTTGGGAGAGTGTTGCAAAGGTGGTATTCATACCCATAACTTCCATGATACAAAACACACCCAACAAATTCCCCTTATGCATTGCAGAACTCATATACCAAGACCAACATGTTCTCATTCACAGTTGTAGAGAAGGCACAATGAAGTATAGGAAGGAATAAGACTCGAGTAAGAGTTTTATGATATATGTATTGGGAACCAAATAACAACAGTCCTCATTATCTCAAATATATAGGAGGAATAAGAACAATAAGCATGTTATCCCCACATCCTTTGAGGACTGCAATGAGTAACAACAACACTGTGCAGTGATGAATTACCCCCCAAAGGTGAAATGACAACAAGAAAACACAAGCATGGCAGCATTAAAATATCTCATTCCCTACTTCCTTTTCCTTAGTAACTGTTGGTTTTTTTCTCACATTGAATTTCACAAGTTCCCATGGATAGCTCGCACTTCATGCTTGCAAGGATATTTGAGTCATTTCATCTCCACCATCCACAACAACGAAAAAAACCATGAATTAAAAAAAACAATAGCTAATCAAGAAAAATATAGAAGGAAACAAACTTGAATGTCTAAACATTGTTTCCATTCTGGAGGCAATGGAGACTCAACATGAAGCTCAATGCCAATATTTGATAGTTTCAATTTAAGTTCACTGACACCAATATCATCACCATGTTTAGAATTTCCTAAATTCCAAATCCATTTACTCTTCTTAGATGTGTATTCAAAACTTCTTCTTCGATCCAAACAAATTACTTCTAAATTCGGTCCTCTTAGCCTAAGTCTTCAACATCGTAGCGTTGTGATTTCTATAATGGGGAAAAGGTTCCATTCTTGGTGGCCATGGCCTATACCTATTCTTTCCCTTCCATGTCAATTCTTTGAACCATTCTCATCTCCTCTTGTCTGCACTAATGCCATTTCCCTCAATAAACCAAAAACTGCATGAATCTTCACTTCGTTGCATAAAAACCCTCGACCATGATCTTCAATAGGGAAACCACCATTATATCAGGTATATCCTTCTGCTATGTGAAAGCATTCGTGTTCTATAGGTTATGTTGAAATATAAGTGTAATACTTGAAGCAAAATGGCCATGTAGAACCACCATTAGTATAGACATATTGGCGTTGAGCAGGAAAATTATTTTAAGGCATATTGTAATTCTAAGTATTTTTAATAATATAAATAATATATAGAAATATTAAACAGTGTCAATTTCAACTTATGATTACTTTCACTTTTAAGGTAATTGGTTTTAGAGGGAAAACATGAGTATCTAACAAAAAAAACTTTAAATGTTCAAAGATATGCCTCCAATAACTTACATAAACCTAATAAATGTGCTCCATGCCCAAGATATATTCTTGAATATACCCCAAGTAAACACCTTGTTATGTACTTCCATCCACTGCAACAATTTGTTTTTTAGAGGAGTAGTGGTTTTCGACAAAGGAATACACCACTTACTTCAGTTCTTAGTCCTCATTCAAGAACATGGCCTTGTATTGAAGGTGTGTATTATAATATCTAGTATGTTTCCATGACCAGACCAAGTTATCTTCCTCCTCCTTTAAGTAAATGAAACTCAAATTCAAGTTGTCAATAAAAGTGTTCCATTTTTTAGCTTCATGTCCATCTAAACCCAAGAAACCATCTTCAATATATCACCCATATTTCCACAAATGAGCTCTATTTGAGGCTACAAAATAAGAAAAATAAACATTATATGCATGTTATTATTCCATGTTTTATGGCTATATTATATATATCTCTTGTATATAAGCTAATATCAACCTAACTAAAATTATGTGTCCTATCTAATAAAAATAACTCCACTAGTTCAACAAAAATTGGGTCACACTTCCTTTAAATGTAAATTTTTTGACATCTATTATCAATAAAGCATAGTAAGTACATCACATAATAATTCAAAATCAATCCCAAAGTGTGCAAAACAAATTAATAATACTAAGGGTCTCTAGATACAATGCTTGTTCATTTTCCTTGTTCCCTCCAGACATAGAATCAAAAATGAAAAAAAAAAGACAAATGGGGAGAAAAAGGGCATACGATCATTAATAAATATCATAAAACGAATCATATACAACCCCCTTCCCAAATCCCCTAACCCCATAACCCTTAAACATCCTAACCATGAAATCCTTAAACCCTAACCCCCTATACCCCTAATCCCCTACTCCACCTAAATGTAATCCATAACCCTAGCTAACCCCCCTAACCGCTAAGTCCCCTAACCGCTAATCTCACTATGTGACCATAGTGACAATCTATGTATTCATATATACTAAGAAACTAGCATAAACAATTAGCAACTAACATCTAACGTAACTAACATAAGCAATTATGTCTTATGATAATATATGTATTCAATCCACCTACCAAACTTGCATGGACAATTCATGATGCACCATAACGCATCATTTAATTCAAAAAAGATGAAACTTGTAGTCTACGTAAAAAGGAAAATCAATAGGAAAATAACAAGGACAATTTCATTCCAACAAGACAACCAATTTTTCTTCAGTAAGCATAAAGGACATTTCCTCTCATAGAACTTCCCCCTCTATTATAATGCATGGATTTCATTTTATATACATTATGTGTCTATTTATCTCAATAGAAGAAGAACATTTACATTTGCATTTAAAAATTATTTAGTGTGTCAGACTCAACACTGAATGTCCTCCAAGCACTTATGAATCTTGGCAGGATTATCTTTTGAGTTGAGAACAAGAACTCCATTTTCTTGATGGATATTTGACATCACTCAACAATGATGAAGGATTTCATTTTTCTCCTCCTTTAGCCAAACATATAGAGAATGAGTGGCTTTGGTCTCATTTTTCATGGACTAATGTTGGTAGGATTATCATGGCTAGATGTAATTTCCTCTTCCTTTAGTATAAAACTAAGAAAGTTGAAAATTCATCGTCTCTATGTTCCCATATGGTTAGGAGACAAAAGGAATGTTCACATGTCTAAACTCTCTTGAGATGAAATCTCCTGAATATTCCAAAATCAAAGCATGTGACTCTAATACTGTGTTGTAAAACAAGACAATTATAACCACGAGAAATGTTTCATTATAAATTATAACCAGAGAATCAATAACTCACCAATTAAAGGCTTGAAGTATGTTTCCATACGTTTAGGTTGATTTGGACCTGTAAAAAAATTAACTTCAGTTTGTAATTTTCATCATTAATTACTTACCATTAGCACATGGACTCAGTAATATGCATTTCCATAAGGTACAACTTGGTATGATCAGTGTCAGCATAGCATTTTACTTTTTTGTTGAAAATCATGAGGGTATGTTTTTGATAGCAAGTATTGGACATGTATACCATTGTGTTAATTGATTTACATAAGGATTCACACCATCCAATGCTAATGATATTCTTTCATTCTATGGTTCATTTATGAAAACTTGCCACTTATCCTCAATATTATGCCATACCAATCCATAAGTGGCATCCTCATAACACCATCTGTGATCCTTCTACTCACATGATAATCCATGAGTTCTTACATTCCCTTGCATCCAAATAACCTCTCAAATTGTGGGGCTAAAGTTTCTAGCAAAGTACCTTTTTTACTACCTTTTTTGATGATGCACTTATACAATATCTCTGCTCAATACATTTTTGGGCACTAATGTAAAGATTCCTTACCATCTCCATAATATAGCATGCAGTCATTGGGACATGCATCATTCAATTTGGAAACATCCATACATAAATCCTTTTTTAATGACATGATCTTATTGTGATTTACACATTTTGTTAGTAATTGGAAGGTGTAGCCCTGAAAACAACCTCTAACAATATCATCAACAATGATACGATATAGTTTAGAGTGACATTAAATTTTTGAAAAGTATTATTGAGGATAAACTTGAAATTTCCATTTGGTTGAAAAGCACACTTACTGTAGAAGGTCAGCGAAAATATTTCTTGTCCATTCATGGACAACTTTTAAGTTAAGAAGGGATAACAAATATTGCAATATGGAGCATCGTGCACCTTACTAAACTTGGTGTCATTGTCATATGTAAAATATTTTTATCATGAGGTTATCAATTAATGCTCATATTAATGGAATTTAGAATCTTTATTACATTTGGTTCCATGTTATATGTTCTTGTACATGTGCATGTCATCATCAGAACAATTATTTTCCATACAATCATTATGTGTACTCTCATTATTGGAGCTATGATTAACGTTACCTTCACCAACCATGTTGTGTAAACCATTACCATTTCCAATTGTTAAATCATCGTTTTGAATTTATGGGTCCTAAAGACTTACACATAAACCACACACATAAATGGTCCACCTAGTCCACACTCATAAATGTTGCATTGATAGGTCTCAAGGACTTAAAAATGGTTAGGGATGAAACCTATGATTTAGGCCCTAAAGGACTCTCTAAGGCATTCAATATGATGAACGACACCATAAACCACCAACATATCCCACTTTTAGTTGAAATAATATTCCCTCTATGGAGATTATGTGATGTCTTAAGACCTTATAATACATCACTCATGAGCCACAAAGAGAATTATTCTTACATGTAGCCTATAGATTCCATACATAGTTCTTATCTTGTAGTCTAGGTTAACATGCATGGAACATCAACTCCATAGAAAATTAATGTGGCATTAGACCCTAAATTTAGTTCACAATCCATGGTATAGGCCACAAGAACCATCATGATCAATATTACAAATATTGAAATGGCTACCACATGTGTAGGGCCCTACACATGGACCATGACATGAAAAGGCCTTATATTTTTCCTTATATCATGGAATGGTCCTCAAGATCCATACCTAGTGTTCCCCTACTCAACATGGTGGCCATATCACATGTAGGATAAGGATTCCCTTTAGCAGCTCTATGCAATGATGTGGGTTACTATGGAAAGACCATGAGCCCCATAGAAAAATGTTAATTGGAAGATGGGATACATTTGTTCAATATATATGTTATAATTTTTCAAAATTAGATTTGAAGAAGATATATTGATGTAGTTTAAAAACCCTACTAATGGAAGCTACATAGTTTTTTTAGGCATAGTTCCATGTTTTTAAACAATTGAGCGATTGAGGGGAATTAGTGGTGGTCAAAGTTTACAAGTCATTATCAAAGACCATAATATTTATGTGTGTGGACCTATAAAAAAAGTAATCACATGGGATGTTTTAATGAGATGCACATGGAAAGGTACTAGTATGTGTCCTCTCTGTAAGAGTAAATCAAAGGCAATATAACATTTTCTAGTTAGATTTCATTACTCGAGGAAGGCCTAGGAAACATCAACGTCATTGACTGGTGGAGTAGGTGTTTGAGAAGGGTGACTCAAATGGAGACTATTCACACATAACCTAGTTGGATGAAAAAGGTGGTTTCTAAACATAATATTGATCCTCTTAGAATTTTCTAGGCACCATGGCTATCTAGGAACAATATGATAATCTAAAACCAATTCACATCTCCCTTGCAACTTTTCTACAATATTTAGCATGCATATGATGGAATTATGAACATTTTGAGAATAAACTTATGAATTCATGTTGGGAATTTGGAAATCAACAAAACATTTTTATAGGGTTTTATTAACAAATATTTCCTAGCAAATTTGGACCTATGTAAAGTGTGGGGAATTCATTTACTTGACCAAGGATAGCCAATTTACCTTCACTTGACAGCATGGAAATGGGTGTAACAATATGGAAAAGATTAAGACCTTACTTATGTTTATGGGTATAGCTACAGACAAAGGCATATTAGATCCACAAATGATGATGAAAATAATGACAATGATGATGATGACAATGATGGTGATAATGTATATGAAAATGATAAACCCTGACTTCGTATAAACCCCATAACTAAAATCCCCTGCCCACTTAACCCCTTAAACCCTAACCCCTAAGGCCCCTAACTGTTAAATGTGACCATATTGACCATAGTAACCATAACCCTATTAAACCCTAATCCTAACTCTTTATAATCCCCCTAAATTACCCAAATCCACTAATCGCTTAACACACTAAAAAATAACACCAGAGTCCCCTAAACCATAACGCCCCTAACCACTAAATGTGACCGTAGTGACTATGTATATTATGTAACGCATTCATATGATATAACGTGACCATAAGGACCCTAACCACTAAAACCCCTAATAACTAATCCCTTGACCCCTTAAACCTAAACTTCCTTATACACCGAACTCCTAAGCTCCCTAATGTGACCTTAATGGCCATATTGAGTATAACCCCATTGAACTATAAACCTAACTCCTTATTGTTACAGCTGATTTTACCACACATGGTAGATCACACCTTTATGGCCTTCCCTATCCCTCTGCAAACTCTTTGGACCCCATGGACCATTTTTGTACCTTTGATGTTTCCAAGATCATCCCTAAAAACATGCATTATTTGCTATATGCAACTTTTAAACCTATTCTCACGTATATACGTGGATTTGACCCTTAAACCCGCGTACATCGAGATGTGTGCAAGAGGCCAAATAGTTTTGGAGTTTTCCTTGTTGTTGATCCAAGTCACTTGTCTCCTTGCCTTCCATATTCATTGAGATCGCTTGTATTTGACCTTCCATTACCCCATTGAAGCCTTATATAAGGAACCCTTTGGATACATTGAAAGGAGAGGAATTGAAGAGCAAGAAAACTATAGTCCATTATTGTCGGAGCTTATACTTGAGTTTGTATCCCTTTGTCCCTTGGAGCACTTTTTGTTCTTCCCAAGCTTCCCTTTGCTTGTGAGATTGCTATTGAGAGATGGAGGATTGAAGTGGTGGAGGACTCAGTTTCTCTGATTCACAGATGTGCCGACAGAGGTTGTCACTATTGTAATCTCTGATTTATATTAATAGAAATATATTTTCCCGTCCAATAATGTGTATTTAAATGGGTATTGAATCCATGGATGCTTTTAAATGCTTATATGTTATTGATTATATATGCTAGAGTAGGTATAACACAACTATATATAGCATGCTTGTCTTGTTTGCTGAATGTTGAGAGAGTAAATTATCAATACAAGCAAGAGTGGAAAAATCTCAACGGGGATCTACATCAACTGTCCAGAATAAGGTATGTATCGAGATCATTTAGTGTTAGATGTTTGGTTTCTCTTGCATCTAGGAAAGGATTGATTTCTTCGGTTACTTTTTCTGTTGTGGTACCCCAATCCATAAGAAGTTTTCTCGTAACAGAATTTGCAACCATACTGGGGACGTTCTTTGTTTTTATTTGGGGTTTGGGGGCACAATGTGCTTGATATTCTTGACTTGCTCTTTGTTTCTCCTTGTTTTTGTGTTGCATTTTATAGTATGTTCATCCATTGACACTCCCCTTTATTGGTTTGACCCTTGGCCTTATTTTTACCACTGTCTTCTCTGTATATGCAGGTTTTTGGCCAAAAGACATGTACATACATGGATTTTTGGCCAAAAGTCGCGTATACACGAAGGATTTTGGCCAAAATCCACGTATACATGCAGATTCTTGGCCAAAATTCGCGTACATATGCAATTGTTCTTTAAACAGTCGCGTACATCCTCCCTTTTGGTGAGTTTGATGTTGTGGGAAGTTGTTGGGTGGGTTGTGAGTGTGGTTGGGTCTTCCTTGGGTTTGATGTTGTCTGTTGGATGCTTCTTTTGCGACCAGAGACCACTTTTTCATTGATTTTTCTTTGAAAGTAGTTTTAGTCATTTATCCTTTTTGTTTTTCCATTAGTGCATTACTTTTTTTTGTCTCAGTGTCTTGCTAGGCTTGTATTTTATACTTGATGCAGAGACTGAGAGTTTTAGATGAATTTTATTGCATTTTTCATTCTTTTATAATGAAAAATACAAAGTAGTTGCACTCTTAGTTGCATCTTGGATATGGATTTGAGGAGGTACTTGCATTGGATTTCTTGGATGAGAGTTGTATTTAAGCTTTCATATAGGAAGGATTGAATTGGCATTTGGAAAGGAATATATATTTATGCATCTCATGTAGCAGCATACCCTGTTTTTCATTCTACAAGATTCCACTTGGCATTGTTTGTTAGGTGTGCACTTTTATTTCACTACTGAGTCTTCATATCATTAGTTGCATGGCCATTTCCCTTTGAGTAATTACAGCCATTAAAATCAACGCATAATTTAAAATGAGCTACACATTTTTCTTTTATAGGGTGCACCAACAAGATTAGGTTTTAGAGTCTTGGAATAGTTCATTGTGAGTTAATTTTCCAAGACTACTAAAAAAAAACATGTAGGTGTCCTTCCAGGTGAGAGAGTGAAATCCTTCATATAATTAGTGTTTCTCAAGATGCTCCTCTTACACGGAAATTAAGCACGACTCAGTGTGAGTGGTTCTGATTAGGATGACCCCTGGTCATAACTGAGTAGCACCAGAGATATTTCCAGGATTGTATTCGTACTTGGGGGCTCTTTCGAGAGTTTTGGGCTTTGCCACCCTGCCCATACAGTCAATCTCACCTGCGACTGTCTGCCTAATCATTGGCTATATTGAGGTGACCTTAGTTTCCTTAACTAGGTATCACAAGGGGTACTTGCAGAGGTTATTCTATGAGTGTCCTGGCCAAGTAGGGGTCAGACATCACAGTCACTATATGCATTGAAGCTAAGGGAAACTATAATTGGTTACGAACATCTGCTTGTAGTGTATGGGAGTTTTGAGCCTGTCCTAGGCGAGACATACCTGCTGCATTTGGGATCTCACATATCCTCCCCTTGGTTTGCTTGTATTTTGGCCGTAGATTTTCTTAGGAGTGTGCTCTTTGTACGCTAGTTGGCCTTTGGGATCATGGTTACTTGAGTATATTTATGCTCTCTTAAGTTTGGGTCCTTTTATTTTCAGCATGCCTGGTATCCTATCACCCGTCCTTAGCCCTAGTATAGACCCTGGTTTCAAACTTGGGGGCATCACATCCCCTTACCGTGCTCATAGATTTGGGAATGGTCATATTCCACCCTATACTCCATTTGTGGAGGATGCTGACTCCCTTCTCTCGGTCTTTAAACCGGTGGTCACCCTCACAGGTGTGGTAGTGGATACATGAGCATTGGGTCTACACTTTAAATTCCTCTTTATGGCCCATCATCCGCCACATAGTTTCCTTTGAATTTATTTGGCATGACCATTCCTCCCTATTCCCTATAGTTTGGATTCTTTATTGACTATTTTGGGTTGTTTTGGACTAATATGGTTGTCATGTAAGGTCCAATTTTCGTACACTCTCTCTGAGGTTTCAACCCATTCGTTCCTATCACAGGTATTATGTCTGAATTGGCATATAGGTTAGGATTTCACATCCGCTTTCACTTATGCATTTCCTTATGATCATTCCATATTAACCTTAGGTACGAACCCATTCCATGGTATCACGAACTCATTCCATGGTATCTGAATGGCAGCTCTTTCCTATACATGGGTGTCCTAGTTAGCTCCCCTTTGCATTTGGTACCCATGATGTGAGTCCTCTCTTAGATATAGGAGTCCTTTGTATAGTATTGCCATGACTTTGAGAAAGAGCTTCATACTCCTCTTGACCTTTATGATGGCCATTTCTTTGGGACTCCCTTGTATATGTCAAGATGTAATTGCATTATCATTAGTTTTTTCCTGCCTCATTGAGCCTTATGCCGACTTCCCTGACTTTGATTATCATCTATATAGCCCATGATTGCCTCATGTCTAGCCATGCAGAGCCATTTTACATATCCTTTGTAGCTTGATTCCCCATTTTTTGCTGGGAAGGGTCTTTCCCCCGAGTGTTGTTATCCTACACATGTGTCATTGCATTGAGCATAGGTATGTTCCACTACTTGGAACTAGTTTGTTTGCCCCTTGACACTCATCTCCTCCTAGTCTGTAACTGTAAAGCACTTTTATTCTTTTTCAATATTTTCAAAATATTTGAAGAAGTCCAAAAAAATCAAAAAACCAAAAAGTCAGATAGGAAAAGATGTTATCTTTGGCAGCAGTAGAGTCATGTTGTCTTCAAATAGAGCACTGTATATCACATCCATTGGTTGGGTTAATAGTTTGACTTTAGGATCTGTACTTGTTTCTCTAATTTTATCTCCACTAACTGGTTAAGCTTTAAGTCCCTATGGAGCCTCTATCGATGCCTCCTGTGTCATAGAGATGTCCCATTTTTGTATATCGAGTCTATGCTGCTTAAATTTAGTCACCATTCACCTTTATGCTCTTGTTCGAAGGAAGTTGAAACCTGAGTCGACCATTCCTCAGTTCTCTTGACTTTGCATGTTAGCCATTCCCGGTACTGATACTGGTTCGTGTATTTTATGATTGAGTCCTTCCACATTATACAGCCTTGCTGAGTACCTCATGTTGGATGATGAGGGATGCATTAATTCCCTCCTTCCAATGGATTTCATCCCATCGACTCCAGATCATTTATTCTGGGATAGGAATCTAGAGTCATTTTTTAGGGCCTTGAGACTTACAGTCATTAGTGGCAGGTTCTCTCGTCATCGACAGTTTTGGGAATACATTAACGTCCCCTGATCGATGGATCCTTTCAAGTGTTTGACCTCAACACATTTATTTACACTTGTTAGTTTGCACTCTAGTACCTTGTTTCCCATTTTCATTATCGGTGGGTGATCTCGCATATGTTAATGGTATACATCAGTGACCGGTAATCAGACGATGGACACTATGTTCAACCTCGACACCTCTATTCACACAGTAGGAAATGTACTCATAGAGGATTGTGTAGAAGACCTTCCAGATTAGTGGCATTTCATATATGCTACCTTCTTGATCGTGCCAGTGTTCATGAGATTTCAGCTCTCATGACTTGAATCCAATATATGTCAGATGTTTTCAGCCATTATGGAGATCTTGATCCATTGTATATCTTCAGCTTTCATGGAGATCATCATCCTTTGTATATATTCATCATGGAGATTCTGATCCATCTATATTGTACGTGGAGATGACCACACATGTCATCTTTATATCATGCGTATTCATGGCCATTGTAATCTTATGTATCCAGGACTGCTATATCTACTTGCAGTGATGTGTAGAGTTTGATTATTGTATTATACTTTTGGATGGCTAGTTCTTCCACCTAGTTCTTTATAACTCCACTTCTAGGATGGACTTATAATGTATTTCGACCATCGTATCACCTCTCTGACCTCACACATTAGGGGGCATCTGTTACAGCTTATTTTACCACACATGGTAGATCACACCTTTATGGCCTTCCCTGTCCCTCTACAAACTCTTTGGACCCCATGGACCATTTTTTTACCTTTGATGTTTCCAACATCATCCCTAAAAACATGCATTATTTGCTATATGCGACTTTTAAACCTATTCTCGCGTATAAATGTGGATTTGACCCTTAAACCTGCATACATTGGGACATGTGCAAGAGGACAAATAGTTTTCATGTTTTCCTTGATGTGGATCCAAGTCACTTGTCTCTTGCCTTGAGATTGCTCGGATTTGACCTTCCATTGCCCCATTGAAGCACTATATAAGGAACCCTTTGGATACATTGAAAGGAGAGGAATTGAAGAGCAATAAAACTATAGGGCCATTATTGCCGGAGCTTATACTTGAGTTTGCATCCCTTTATCCCTTGGAGCACTTTGTGTTATTCGCAATATTTCCTTCTCTTGTGAGCTTTCTATTGAGAGATGGAGGATTGAAGTGGTGGAGGCCCAGGTGGAGGACTCAGTTTCTTTGATTCGCAAATGTGCCGACAAAGGTTGTCACTATTGTAATCTACGATTTATATTAATAGAAATATCTTTTCCTATCCAATAATGTCTATTTAAATGGGTATTGAATCCATGGATGCTTTTAAATGCTTATATGTTATTGATTATATATACTAGAGTAGGTCTAACACAACTATATATAGCATGCTTTTCTTGTTTGTTGAATGTTGAGAGAGCAAATTATCAATACAAGTAAGAGTGGAAAAAGCACAATGGGGATCTACATCAACTGTCCGGAATAAGGTATGTATCGACATCCTTTAGTGTTAGATGTTTGGTTTCTCTTGCATATATGAAAGGATTGATTTCTATGGTTACTATGTCTGTTGTGGTACCCCAAGCCATAGGAATTTTTCTCTGTAACACTTATAAACTCCCTAATCCCAAATACCCTAACCTATAAATCCCTTAAGTGCTAATTAATGTGACCATTGTGACCATTAGTAACTATGTATTTGGCACAATGCATACATTATAACGTGACCAAAAGGAACCTAACCACTAAAACCCCTAACATATAAGGATTGAATTATGTAGAATCTTATGTCCCAAACTATCAAGATAGGTAAAGAAAATTCCAATCCTAATGAGTTTTGGAGGTGGGTTTTTAAATCCCTCCCCCAAATCCCTAACCCACTAATGTGACCATAATGAACATAGTGACCATAAACTAGTTAAAGCATAACCATGAATCCTTATAAACCCCCTATGCCTAAATATTCTAACCCCTTAACCAAATAAACCCTAATCAAGATAAAAAATTGATCCTCTCAATAATCATTGTCATTGACAAGGCCCTAAATGTTTTCCGTGAATGATACCTCATGCCATGAGAACCATTCTTGGTGCCCATTAAGAGCCTTCGAGTACACTAAAGTTTTGACCCAACAAACTACATTTTTGGCATTGAACTCCACTTCATGTAACAAATTTTAAATGGACACAATATCCTACTCACATGACAGAGCTCCCATTTATAATGCCTACGTAGTGGCTAAGCACCCTACAAATTATGGCTCATGAAACCTTTACTTTGGTATCATTTGTTACCATCCATGTTGTTTTAAACCTCAAAATGGCCATGACCATATCCAAATTACATGCCAAAGAATCCATGTGGAGGGATTGTAGTGCTAATTTGGGGCCCCGCGTATGGAGCATGAGATTTAGAGGAAAATGTTATATCATATGACCATAGTTTTGACTATATTTGAGGTCACACATCAATAGCCACCCCCTATGTGCAAGCTTACAAAATGATTATCACCATATCTCACACGTAGACTAGATATTTTATATGCACATTCATGCGATGTGATGGTCTATGCATTCATAAACAAATGGTTTTAACTTAGGAAATAAATTTAAACCCTACACCTTGGTGTGGGCGAAGAGAACGATTATTGATGTTATAAATCTCAAAATACAAACATATCCCACTTGTAGTTGAAAAAATATTCCCTCCATAGAGATTATGTGATTTCTTAAGGCCTTATGATGCATCACTCGTGAGCCACATTGTTACATGTAGGATAGAGTTTCCATATGTAGTTCTTATGTGGTAGTCTAGGTTAACATGCATGGATGATCAAGTGCATAGAAAATTAATATGTTTGGAAATATCCATTGGGATTCTCCATGAGGTTTTCCTTGGAAAAATGTAGGGGCCATTTAGAGGTTATCAAGGGCTAATTACTGGTACGCATGGATTACTTAGGGGTAATTACTAGTTAATAAGGGGTGAACTATGGGGTAATTAGGAGTTAATTAGGGGTAATTAGGGGTCAATTATGGGTTAAATAGGGGAAATTAATGGTACCTATGGCTCAATTATGGGTAAGTAGGGTCCATTTAAGCCCAATGGCTTAGCTAAACTAGTGGTTGTCCATGATGTTGGTAATTTAGTTAGGTTCAAGGTGGAATGTGCCCATTTCGAATCCTTGTGTGTGAGGCAGACTAGTCTACATTGATGGATTTACTAGGGAATAAGCCATCTATGAATGTTTGGAAAAACCAACAATTTTCTCCACGAGGTTTTCCTTGGAAAAAAGTACGGGTCATTTAGAGGTTATCAAGGATTAATTAATGGTAAGCATGGATTATTTAGGGCTAATTAGTGATCAAGTAGGGGTCATTTTGGTGCAATGAGTGATAATTGGGGGTAATTATCGATCAATTATGAGGCTAATTAGGGGTCATTTATACAAGAATTAGTGGTAAATTTTAGTAG
>LPNX010297448.1:47246-82091 GCA_001517045.1 Pseudotsuga menziesii | reverse complement strand
GGGGGCGTGGTTACCAAAACCTCCCTCAATGTTTTTTGGGGAGGTATTTAAAAAACCCCTTCAATAGTCATGAGAAATGAACTTTTGGGGAGATTTTAAAACAACGACGCAAAATGGAATCCACCCTCTGCGATACAATTTGTCACCGACAATAAGGTAGTTCTTAGAGTTATGACATAGGCGTTGTTGTTGATCCCTCAAGAGGTGAGAGAATACCTTCGAATTCTGTATCTAGATGATAATATCACCATACCTAGGTTCAGTAGTCGAAATGAGGAAATCGCTTGCATCAACGAACGAATCCTCATGAATCCTATATTCCTCTAGAATAGGGATAACATATATAAGCTCCACAAATATTAACGAATTCTTCAAATTTTCCGAAACAAATTCCAGGTCAAATTCTTGCAAAATGACAATCCATTTATTATACTTCCCCCCAATCATTCGTCTGGTCAAGACAAACTGAAATGGATTGACATGAGCTACAACAGTAGTCTAACAAAGCAAGATATAGTGTCTCAACCGCTAGAAGGAATGAACATTCTTAAGGCCCACTTCTCGATGTGACTATATATAAGTTCAACATCAATGAGATTTCAACTAATATAATAGATAACACTCTCTTGGATCTCATCATCTGCTTGGACCATAACCATACCAATCATCTCTTAACATGCGAACACATATAACAAGAAATCATAGCTATAGTTACGTGGAATAAGAACGGGGGTCGATGACAAGGATTTCTTAAGGGCATAGAAGGAATATTGGGATCACTCATCCCAAATGAATGGAGTACCCTTATTCAATAAGCGCATAATATCCTTGTTCACATTTCCATAATTGACAAAAAATCGACGTAAAACATTGCTCATCCATTGGAGACTCTAAATATGTTGAATTGTGTGTGAGGGAGACAACTAGAGTATTTATTCAACCTTTAGTGGATCATCCCAAATCCCCTCTTTCGATATAATGAATCCCAGAAAATGACCAACTTTCACACAAAAGATGCACGTTTGAGGGTTTAACTAAATTTTGTAACGACAAGATCTTTCAAACATTAAGCCTAAATGATCTAGGTGATCCACCCTCAAATGAGAGAGAGAATCTAAATCATCCAAATAAACCTCGATAATATGCTTGAAGTTGTGGAAAGTAAAATTGATAGCCTGCTTAAAAGCAACTCCGACGTTTTTAAGGCCAAAGGGAATTTTTTCGGTATGAAAAAGTACCCCAAGGACAAATGAACACATTCTTATGTTGGTCCTCACGTTTAATTTGTATCTTGTTGTACCCTAAATAGTCATCCATAAACAATAAAACTTCACTCCCCACACACTCATCCAAAGTCTGATCAATGAATGGTGTGGGGAAATTATCTTTTGGAAAGCACTTATTTAGGTATCTAAAATATATGCACACATGGATGGTTCCTTACTTCTTTTCTACCAGAACAAGATTGGATACCCATTCAATTAAGGGAAATAGATAGATGAAACCGAATTTGTGTAGTTTCTCTATATCAACCTTAATGGAAGGCACTTTGCAAGGGTTCATTTCACGTAAGCGTTGTCAAACAGGTTTAGCATTTGGATATGTTTTTATCTCATGATCAAGAATGCAAGGGTCAATTCTTGGCATTTCTTCATATGAACAAGAAAATACGTCACAAAATTATTTAAAAATCTTGGTGTATATCTTGATTTCATCGGGCAAGGAGTCTGTACCGATGTACACATTCTCGATTTTACCAAGAATCTGAGAGATGTTGATCGGAATCGTAGGAGATAATTATCCATGTTCCCTTCTACATATATACAATTACTACCTAATGTAACCATAGGGTGACCAACACTATCACTTAAGGTCGTCCTAAATTCATCATGCTCGACTTGTTCAAGCTTCGAGAGGAAGTAAGATCGATGATTCAACTCCTCCCAAGGCTTTTCTGGACCATTCATGGCCTCGAAAATTTCTTCATATGAAGTAAAAATATCATCGAGGCAATCATGCGAGCATGGTGAGACAACCAGACAAGCAGGAAGTGCAAGGAGATACTCCTCCTCTATCCATGAAGAGGAAGGACCAAGGTCTATAGCAAGATCAAGTGTAGCTTGATACACAAATTCTACTACAAACAATGGAATTCTCATCCTTGTAGGTCTAGAATCTTCATCTAAATTACTCGGGGAAGGAAGATTCCATGGCTCATCCAAATACAAAGTACGAAATGCAACCGAACTCACAGGTAACGAATCACTACTAGGGGTAGATCCAATGGCTAGGATTGATGCTGAAATATTAAAAGTTCCCATTAACAATGAATACATTTCAACACCAACATTCTCAGTTGTTGGATAAGAATTATCAATAGTCAGGATACTCAATCCTGACGATGCAAAGGAACTCGGATTATCGAAATACATCAAGTCGATCGTCACAATCCAATCCTCGAAAGTCAATCATACTACTCACAATACGGATGATACAATCGCTTTCATAGCACAAATCCATTTTTGACCCAGTAAAAGTTTGTATTTGATGGGCATGACAACCACCTCAAGCTCAACCGATATGGTATTACCTCCCAACTAGACTTGAAGAGAAGGAATAATTCCATGCAAACTAAATAATTATTCATTAAACACATTCAACATGGTCATTTATTTTGAGAACATGGGTAAGCCAAGGCCATTCCAACAAGCTAGAGACATCAGGGATATTGCATTGCCTTCATCAATGACTATATGTTTAATGGTGTTGTTGATACACTCCACCTGGAATAAAAAGGACACATGGTAATAAATGCAAGGTTGTACCTCATGGATTTCAAATATGACTATGGTGGCGTAATTAGGATCAACTACTCCAGAGAAGACAATAATACTATCCATTGTGAAGGACAAGTCTGAAGAGATTCCATAGCTAACATCACACAAGGGGTATGGCCTAAATCCTTGACCATAGAGTAATGCAAGGTGGATCAGGTATTATGATTGTTTCCTGAATGATTGAGGACTCCCTTAGGTATACAAGGTACCGCTTCAGGATTATCAATCCGCAACAAAATTTTAGGAGGTACAGTCTCTTTCCCCAGGTTGGGTTTTGATGAACCATAATATTTCAAGTGAGTCACAACATTTTCAGCTGACATCATGTTGATGCAACCATGGCCACCTTCAGCCATCAACAAGTTTTCATACCCACCAGAACTTATTCCAGTGTCCATGGTCCTCAAATCCATGTTTTGATTATGAGGAAATGGGCCAGTCAACACAGTTGGGTTCTGTGCTATGTAATTCAAGGAATCCTAAATATGAGGGAAGAAGTATGTCATATGGTATCCCCCACAAAGTTTTCAAGGGAATTTAACCTTCCACTTAAGATTATTCCCCCCCCCCCAACATTATCCATATTATTTTCATCATTTTGATTTTCCTTCCTATTCCCACCCGTTTATTATTTCTTCCCTTTATTTTATTTCTTCTGGGCTATTGGTTAATATTTCGATCTGATGATTGTACTAAGAGTACATCCATCGATTGGGTGGAAGTGGACAAGGTCTCCGCCTGTTTGCTCACAAACTGATTAATAGAAAATTTTCACATTTGATGTGTAACCTAGACTACGACCTTGGTACCTGTAGATCCATCAATACCATCGGCATGTGGCTCAGTATTAGAATTAGGATTGAAGTTCTACTATGGAGCATTAGGGATAATATCATATAAAATCCTAGACTAAGATATAAAATCCTAGACTAAGAATATATCAAATCCAACTATTGAGCCCTAAAGATAGCATGTCCCTCATTACGCACTCGAAATGTCAAAACATATTTTACGGTATAAGGAAATAAATATTTGAGGAACCATTCCAATAAAAAATTGGGTGGAATGTTGGCCTTAATCAAACTCTTTCCTTGGATCCAGTCTTGAATATGATCATAAATATGTGTGGTTTTATACTACACAAATGTCGACAAGATATCGGTACCGACATCATAACATGTCGGTAGTTGAAAGTGGTTAATAAAGGTCATGACTAAGTCATTAAAAGTATGATAGGTGCCCTAAGGTAGCTCTATATACCATTTCGCAGAAGGACCCATGAGGGTGCTTTGAAACAGTGGTAAATGAATAGAGTCATGGTTCAATGAATTCAAAGAGAAACATAGGTGGAAAGTGTTAAAATTCTCTCCAGGGTTCTCAACATTCTTACCTTCAAACTTCAAAATGTTGGAAGGAAGTTTGGACGGAACAACCGACCACATCATATCATGAGACACCGGTTTGTTTTTCAACTTCGAAAGGATAGGTAGGTTTAAAGTAGACAAAAAGGGGACCCTAGGTTGGTCCATGGGATTCCATGTCCCTTGAAGTGGTTGGTTCAAATAGGGCTGATTGTGATAAATGTTGTAGACTTTACTGATCGTATAATAACATCCTCCCATATGCCCCATCTAAGGTTGCACGGGGATTTGATGATTAGGTATTCCTTGAGAAGGAGGCGCCATATAACCATAGTCATAATATTGATAGGTCAGTTTCTCCCAAGAAGAATAAGGAGGTATGCAACCTCTGGATACAAAAACACCGACTGATGTGGGGGAAACATAGTTATATAGACCAATGCTTCCCAAGGGACCATGCGAGACATAAGAAGGGTACGACATGAGAATGGAATTTGAAGGAACGAGTATGGTGGATAATGGTACATCGGATCAAATGTAATAAGTGGCCCCAATGTTCACCCATCCACTATCACCCCTAAGACAGTGAACCCTAGTGTCAAGACCGGATGAATGGAATGAAAACCCTATCACAAATGCAAAAGAGGGTGCAATATGACCACTCCCAAACCTATGAGAAATAAAAGGAGCAGTGGTGCCCCCAATTCCAATACCAAGATACACACTAGGACCTATGGTGGATGATGGGATAGATGTAGTGAAATTTGAAATGTCAAATGTAAACTAACTTGTGCTAGAGGGATGACACCGAGTCTCAACACCCAACCTCTCCGACGAAAACCTCCTATAATCAGTTGTAAAATATGAGAGTTGGGGTCGTGTAGTATGGGAAGTACTTTCCCCCAAAGGCTTAGAGTAAGCCATAGTTTTGGGTATCCATATCGTTGCTCACCCATTCCATATGATAGAAACAGAGGAAAATATGGGTTCTCAAATGTAGTACCCATAACGATAACCGTATGTGAATCAAAGTGTACTAATGGTTTCTTATAATGTCTAGTCCTCTTCAGAGGAGGAGGAGAAGTGCTCAAGGAGACAATCCTGCTAAACGTCGAGATCTATGAGGTGCCAAAAATTGATCCAAAATGACTCAAAATAAAAAATACCTAACTAATTACAATTCCTAAATACAACTAGCACAAAATGAGCACACCCCGAAGCAAAATAGGCCAGATGCAAACAAGCATAAAGGGAGGATAAGTGAGCTCCCAAATGAAGTAGGTATGTCTCACCTAGAAGAGGCCTGATACTCCCATACACTACAAGAGGAGGTGTGTAACCAATTATAGTGTCCCTTAACTTCAATGCATATAGTGATTGTTTTTTCTAATCACTACTTGGCCAAGACACTCGCAAAATAACCTGTACGAGTACCCCCTATGATACCTAGGTAAGGAAACTAAGGTCACCCCAATATAAACAATGCTCAAGACAAAATTCATAGGTGTGATATACTGTATGGGTAGGGTAACAAATTCTAAAGCTTGAAAGCACCAAAGGTACCTCAATATTCCCCATATATGAATAAGGTCCTGGAAATATCGCCGATGCTCAACAGAAAGTGGCAAGGGGATATCCCTACCAAAAACATGTGGTTTTCATCATGCTTAACTCTTGTGTAAGAGGAGCCTCTTGAGAACACTAATTATACCAAGTATTTAACTTCTAACCTGGATAGACACCTAGTTTTTTTGTTTCATAGTATTGGAAATATTTACTCACGACACCCTATTCCAAGAATCTACAATCCTAAGCTTTTTAGTGCACCTCTATTAAAAAAAAAGTGTAATCAATTTTAATTTAAGTGTAAATTTTGATGGTTATGATTAATCAAAGGTAATGAACGTGTAAATAGTGAGTTATGACTCAAAAATGAAGTAAATATGCACATTTAAAAAACAATTCCAAGTGCAATTTGATTTTAATTATGAAAAAGGGGGTATGCCACTACATGAAATGCAAAATTTTCTTCCGAAATTACCATGTAGTTATTGCTAGATGGAAGTATGATCACTAATTCTATCTAAGAAAACCTAATGCAGGAACCAAATCAATGCAGATGCATAATGAAATAACATGCAAAGAAAAATATTTTTGTATTTTCACTATAGATGCAATGAAAATGCAATAAAAAGAGCCTACAAATTCCCAGAACTCACAGCAAGAAGAAAACAAGCCAAGAGAAGGAGGTGGAAGAGGAAGACCTAGGGATAATGTAGAACTTCGAGAAGAGATAAGGAGACTGCAATCTCGATTAGAAGCCATGGAAGTGGTAATATAGTGAGATCATGAAGGTGGAGATATTAGTGAGCCCGATGAGGTACCTGAAGAAGAAAAACCAAGGAGATAAATGAGAAGAATAAATTTCAAGGAAATTCAATAAAAAATACGTCTTTAGTCACAACAGAGGCAGTCAATAGGACACACGGTGACTAAGGAAGTATTAGCAATATTTACAACCCACCCAAAAACTCCACACATCCAAATATCAGGCCACAAGAGAGATGTACGCGACTATTCAAGGAATAGTAGCATATGTACGTGATTGTGTTTACTACAACCCATGTATATACATGATTGTAAGTTCTATGACCCACATATACAAAGGAATAGGTGGTAAAAAATAATATAAAACTCAAATTACTTCAAGGGACTGTCCATAACTCAAGAAACCACTGAACGCTACACAGAGACACAGAGAAACATAGAGAAAATCAAGCCAATTATGCACCCAAACCCCCACAAAAAGGATATCCCCAATGGAGTCACCAATTCTATTACATAGAATATTTCCTATGGCTTGGGGTGGACCACAATAGACAGGATGAAACCAAATATAAACCCATTTCCAAGCATACTAAATATACAAGAGAATCTAACACTAAGGGACAAAGGGGCATACGTTATTCCAGATGTTCGATGTAGATCCTTGTTGAGATTTCAATCAAACTTGTAACTACACATTGCCATCAACAACAACAAGATAGACAAGTATGATATATGTAAAGTGTTAGAATCTAATATAACATATTATATTCCAATACATAACCAAATTAATTACATCCATGGATAAAATTATTTATAATTACACATGTAATGGACGAGAAATGGATATTTCTATGAATATGAATAGATATAAAGATGACAAACTATGTCGGCACCTCGTCGAAATTGAGACAATTAGTCCCTCCACCTGGGCCTCCACCACTTAAATCCTCCATACAAAGGTAAGCTCATAAAGATCAAGGAAAGCTTAGGAAATATCACTAATGGCTTCTTTAAGGACAAAAGGATGCATACTCAAGTACATAAGAATGGGGCACAATTCCACTACATTCTATTTTCTCTCTAAAGTTCTCCTCTAATGCTTCATAGTAGCTCAATATATATACCTTGAATAGGAAGTGAAGGGTCGAATTGGAGTGTTTCCTGACATATGGAAGAACAAGGGACAAGTCCTTCATTAAGCGGTGGGGAGAAACTCCAAATATTTCTTTTTAGCACATTTCCCGATGTACGTGGGTGACAGTGGTACAAGCTGTGTATATGCGGGTTGTAGACTTGTGACCCACATATACATATAAAAATGTCTTTTAAGGGGTTCCACTAGAGCATCACAGTCATAGTGAGTAAAAAGGGGTAAAATGAGTCTACATAGGGACAGGGACATGCCACCAAAGGATGATGTATCAGGTGTTGGCAATCACGCGATAACAATTTTTTTTATTTTTTATGTGTATATTTTTGTTTAATCTATCTATCTATCTATCTATCTATCTATCTATATATATATATCCATTTGTGTGCGTGTGTGTGTTAAAATTATATATATGTTAACCATTCACAAACCTTCAATGTTAACCAATATGAACATAAATGTTAGATGACCCATCTTGAAAAAATTATCTCATAACACACCCTAAACCCAAACACAATAACACCCTAATACACTATAATACCTATCCATTTTTATTATGATTCACCATAAAAGTTTCCCTAAGATTGCTAACACCCTAACCACTATGACAACTATTCCCTATGAGCCATGAAAAAGTATTCCCTTAAGACATTTTGACCACAAAAATATTAAAACCTTAATACATTGTATTAAGACTGAATATTGTTCCTAGTCTATGTGTGCTATTTTTCAAAGATTGATTTCCTATTACTCTTCATTTGTGGTTTGGTTTTGAAATTTCATAATGATAAATACTTTTTGTTTGATTTTATGATTATAATGGTTTTGATTTATTTCCTTTTATTTATTTTAAATTTTTCCTTTGTATTATTAGGGGTTATATATCTTTAAAGTATGAAAAATATTACATTAAATTCTATTCTAAGCTTTATCTTTATGACCTAACCCTCGTTTTTCAGTCATTGTTTAAAAAATATTCAAAAAAAGAATCTTGTAACGGCTCTATTTTTCCTTTTTTTATCATTATCATTGGGAGACGATTACAAGGTGATGAAAATGAATTATGAAAAAAAGAGGTTTTTGTCCACAACAGATTCATTCACAAAAACCTCTCTCAGTTTATCATTTGAGAGATTCGAAATCATCTTTGTGGCCTATTTTCCGAGGTTTCAATTATTTAAGAGTTTCTTATTTTTGTCACACATTTCCAGCACGTATTTCAATCAATTGAAGGGTAATTTTTAAAAACCAAGAGATATTTTTGTTCATAATGGACTCCTTTAAAAAAACCTCTCTCAGTTTTTGCACATATGTCCTGGATCGAGAGATATGGAGGCATCTTTGAGACCCAAATTTTTCATAAATTCACCAAATTTCCCCAAATCTGATTTGCTATTTTCGGTTAATTAGTATTTATGGATTTGAATTTATTTTGTAACTACTTATTGTAACTATCTCACAATAGACCTAAAAGGTAGTTATGGAACTACTCTATGTTTGTGATGGTAAAAGGAAGACAAACATATAATTTTAGAGGTTTGAATTTTGACTCAAGGAGAGGCTTTTGAGTTGTGGTATCTGAAGCTATGACTAATAACTCTTATGTAAGTTGATGATTGTTATTGATTATATACAAATTGATAAGCCTTTTTACCTGTTATGCTGGTTTCATTTCCTATCCGGTTGATTACTCAACATACAACTTCATTTCTTGTTTAAAGGTTTTATTCATGCAAATGCTTGTATCTTGTGGGTGGAATCAGTATTTCATGTGTAATGTTTATGGTTTATTCAGATGTGTTTGATCCCTAGTTTATTGAACATGTTCATGATTTAGTTCTGTGTTAACTTGTTTATGTTTTACCTCCTTGTTGATAAAGTTTTAAACCAAAACCATTAAAAAACCAATTTCATTCTGTTTTATTTTTGAGATTGTGTTAGCTTGTTCTTGTCGTAGTCTAGGAACAATTTCTAGCACAAACATATTTGGCGTCATTTCCAGGGATGAAGATGAAGTATATCTTCCATGGGATATCATTATTCATCTGATTTTGAGAGGTGAACAAAGTCAAAAAATATTTTAGACTACAATTTTTCACCGTCGACTCCACGGAAGAAAGATTTGTTGGCCACTCCACCAATTCAAGATGTCAATGAGCATGGAAGCCATTGTGGCTGCAAGGTATGCTTTCCATAATTTCTCAAATATTGTTGGTTTTCCACATCCAGTGCTTTCTATAACTGAGTGGGGTGACTATCTTCCTATATTCATAGGAAACAAGTATGAGCATCCTCGTTAGCACTTATTAAATTTTCATAAATGCATGCTTGAACATGATTTTGTTCACAAGGATGTCTTAATCAAGAAGTTCATATTTTCTTTAGAAACACATTCTCGTGAATGGTGTCAATCTCTTCCCGCTACTAGCATTCATTCTTTGAAAGAGTTTCATATTGTTTTTCATCATCATCATCAACGATTTTATTCGGAATATATTCTATTTGAAAATTTTTGTGAGGAATATGAATTGCATGATGAGATTGAAGATATAGATAGAGAAGAAATGGCCCCTCACAATATTCATCAGTTCTCTAATGATATTCAAGATGATAGGTTTTCCCATAAATATGAACTAGAAGTGAATAATGAAGAAGCTAAAGGTTCTTTTATTATCATTACTTTTGATTATTATAAACCTAAAGATTTGGTTTCTTTAGATATAAAACATAATGATCAGTTGTCTTTTGGTCAAGGGCCAATGGAAATCATTAAGGGAAATCTCCAGCTTTCAGATATGCAGACAAAAGAAAATTATGCCAAACATGACGAACTGGATTTGCATAGATCATCTATTTCCAATAAGGAATAGCAAGAGGACTTTCTTTCTCTTTATGTACCCATTACTTCAAATCTAGATAAAAAAATATGATAATGATGAGGAGATCATGCAAAAAAAAATTCAAATCAGCATTTTTATGATGAATATGATGAAGACATTGAAGTTTTAGATCGGAATTTTCATGATCAGCAGAAAATGATTGTAGGTGAATTATATTTCAATCTTTTTATTGAACAAGAAAAAGTTTTGAAATGCTTTGACTCTCAAATTGATAGCAGCCAGAATATAGATACTTTGAATATAATATTAGATGTGTCTAATATCCATGGGTGTGATAACTTTGCTACTCAAAACCATTATGAAAATATGCCATTTTTTATGGATATAAAGAAATACTATAGCCAACCTTTCAGTCCTCATTAGTTAAGTGTCACTCTTCAGAAATCAGTCATCTTGAGTTAGTGGAAGATATTAAATAGGATAAACTCAACAAAGTCGAAGATTTTATATATTGTTCTCTTCTTGCATTATCTCATGGAGTATTGAGAATTGAGGACAACCATTTGCAGTCCATTATTTTTGAACAACATGAAGAAATAATTTTGCATGAGTTTCATGACCCCGTGGCTTCTTGGATGGAGTTGTATTTTTGAAAAGTTTCTAATGCTCCATCTTTTGGCATACTTCCTATTTCTAGTCATAAGTATCAGCTTCCTATAGACTCTTTATTGCATTTATCACATCTTTTGTGGGTCTTCTCAAACAATAGCATGCATGGAATTATGATTCTTAGTCAAATGGTTTCTTGGCTTCACTAGAAGTATGATTACACTTGATTGGGTTGTTTCCTCCGATTAGAAGTAGGAGTAGCGGTAGCAAAATAAGCTCACTATACGAGCATGTAGATTATTTTCAATATGCTAGTTTGTAGCATTATTTTGTCATTTCATAGGTATGTGTTCAGAATTTGAGAAAGTTGCATAGATTTGGGAAATGACTCCATAGCCCAATTGAAGCACTCACGCTTCTTATTATCAGTTGTAGAGTAACTCCAATTTGCAGAACAAGGTTTAGATTTTGATTGGAAAAACAAGTTGCATCCTTTGGTTAGAAGTGAATCATAAGCTAGGAATGAGATACAAATGACTCCATCACCCAATGAATAAGGCACAAGGTCTACAAGTTCTTAAAACCTCAAAAGGAGGCTTTCATCCCACTGAAAGAGAAAGATGTTAAGACTAAATATTGTTCCTAGCCTATGTGTGCTATTTTTCAAATATTGATTTCCTATTACTCTTCATTTGTGGTTTGGTTTTGAAGTTTCATAATGATAAATACTTTTTGTTTGATTTTATGATTATAATGGTTTTGATTTATTTACTTTTATTTATTTTAAAGCTTTCCTTTCGATTATTAGGGGTTATATATCTTTAAAGTATGAAAAAAATTACATTAAAATCTATTATAAGCTTTTTCTTTATGACCTAACCCTCATTTTTGAGTCATTGTTCAAAAAATATTCAAAAAAGGATTCCTGTAGCTGCTTTGTTTTTCCTGTTTTTGTTATTAGAATTGGGAGAATATTATGAGGTGATGGAAACAAGTTATGAAAAAACAAAAGAGGTTTTCTCCAAAACAAAATGATTCACAAAAACCTCTCTCAGTTTTGCAATATCTATTATCGTTTGAGAGATTTGAATTCATCTCTGTGGCCTATTTTTTAGGGTTTGAATTATTTAATAGTTTCCTGTTTTGTCACAAATTTCCAGCACGTATTCCAATCAATTGAAGGGGAATTTTTAAAAACCAAGAGAGGTTTTTGTTTATAACGGACTCATTTAAAAAACAATCTCTCATTTCAATGCACAAATGTCCCGGATCGAGATACATGGAGGCGTCTTTGAGACCCAAATTTTCAGAAATTCGCCAAATTTCCCCAAATCCGATTTGCTATTTTCGGTTAATTAGTCTTTATGGATTTGAATTTAGTTTGTAACTACTTATTGTAACTGTCTCAGAATAGACCTAGAAGGTAGTTATGGAACTACTATACCTTTGTGATGATAAAAGGAAGACAAACATATAGTTTTAGAGGTTCAAATTTTGACTCAAGGAGAGGCTTTTAAGCTGTGGTATCTCAAGCTAAGACTGATAACTCTTATGTAAGTTGATGACTGTTATTGATTATATACAAACTGATAATCCTTTTTACCTATTATGCCGGTTTCATTTATGATCTGGTTGATTATTCAACATACAACTTCATTTCTTGTTTAAAGGTTTTATTCATGCAAATGCTTGTATCTTGTGGGTGGAATCAGTATTTCATGTGTAATGTTTATGGTTTATTCAGATGTTTTTGATCCCTAGTTTATTAAACTTGTTCATGATTTAGTTCTGTGTTAGCTTTTTTATGTTTTACCTCCTTGTTGATAAATTTTTAAACCAAAACCATTAAAAAAACAATTTCATTCTGTTTTCTTTTTGAGATTGTGTTAGCTTGTTCTTGTGGTAGTCTAGGAACAATTTCTAGCACAAACACATTTTAACCAAAGTACACAATTCCTTTGAACACAAAAATTCAGATGGAAGCTTACTAGGTTGTTTTCCATGATATAGTACTTAGTACCCTGGTAATTTTAACATAAAAATATAAAGAATAATAGGTATAGGGAACTATGTATAGTATACAAGAACCAATATAATGTGTTCATGATTGTAATCTTTAACAAGAAAACACCATGATCCTTAACCTTATGACCCTAGACACACTTTTACCTCCATCCACTCTAATCCTTGATATAATCACCCATAGTTCTCACACTTTATCCCTAAAAAAACTTATAAAATGCTAGTACATCGTAATCCATAAACACTATGAGCTCAAACAAACTATCATGGGTAACAAAATAACCCATTAACACACTTTAATAAACTATTTATACCTTGACCCACAATAATATCCTATTAACATACATTTATTTTGATTATTTTGAGCTCCACCTACCTTAGAGCCATTCACACACCTTAACTATTAACCACTATGGTTCCGTAATTATGATCATAGACATAGTATGTCCCCTTACATAATTGTACCACCACACACTTTTACTGCTAACCACTCTAAATACATTAACCCGTTACACATATTGAACCATATCCACTATGACTCGTAACCCTTTTGATGAGAAACATATCTTTTAATGAAAAAGGCATATATGATACAATCATGTGATAAGAAAAATGTTATTAAATTATAAAAAATAAAAAGAGCTATTAAAGGTTCTAGAATGTATTTTCCCATCCTATGAAAAATAATATTTTTTGTTATTTTCAAAGTTAGTGTCCTCATTGTCATCATCATCATCGTCATTGTCACCATCATCATCAACATCATCTTCATCATCACGATTAATTTATGTGATTAGTGATCACCTATACATTAATCCTAGTTGTGTTGTTATATTTAAACATAAATTTCATCATGGAATATTTAATGATACATGTTTAATTCTTTACTAGGGGTTTTATTGACTCTTTTTCGTATTTGCACATTCTTGTCTTAAGATATGGCTCCGATTTTTTTTCCTAGAGTATTTGTTTTTATAAACTTGACAATTATTGCCTAAATATATCTAGGTGCTCCAAAAGTTCCCAAGATAAGAACTTGGGGCACAATCCCAATTTAATATCGATAGATTAGGTGGAAGCATGTTAGATAGTTGAATAATGAGCAAACCAATACACTATCAACCAACAATCAAAGCTAGGAACAATGAGAAATGAAATAATTCATCCATAAATGAGATTATATCTTAAATAAATTTCCAATTTCTTTCTAAGTAATATATAAAACATAGTACTCTATACTAATGATAATTGAATGTGCCATATACAACTCTAAATGGTAGTTGTGAATACAAGACAACAATGAAGTGTTTTTGCACACCAGTAATTTTTTGAACCGAAATGGAAGAATGAGATGTACAAAAAGGTGGGAAATAGTAAAACATACCATCTCCAACTAAAACTATGAAAAAAGACCTATAAATGAGGTCTGAGCAAACATTTTTGTGAATTGGGTTAAATTGGGTTCAAAACAGAAAAGTTGCCACTATGTGAGATTAACTATGGGAAAATGAAACATGATCTTGGGAATATGGAAGAGGGTTTTGTCAAAAATATGTCTAGCTTCAACCGCATGGAATCAATTTCAATTATTTACATATATACGAACTATGGCATGCATTTTTCTATGCCTAGTTTTGAATATTTGCACTTAGGCTTTTACATAACAACTTGTGGTTTTAGTCCCGATTTTTTTTATTTTGACAAATTATGCATAAGAGCGTCAAATTCTTCCATAAATAAGTGAATTGGATGTAGTAGAGGTTCCACAACACCAAAAAACTTAATATGATAAAAAATTGGGATGTTGAAGCATGGCTAGCAATTGGATCAGAGGACAACATTGGCATGTGGTCACACTTGGTTTAAATATCCAAGACTATCCTCTTAATGCCATTCCTCATTGATCCATATCAATATCCAAACCCAAACATTATAGTTGAATGCATAGATTTGATTTTACCGATGAGGGAAAGAGGTTTATAACTTTTTCTATGCCCATAATATTGCCTACTTCTAGTCCCCAAACCTATTGAAGTTGATCCCACAAAATAGTGACATGGTCAATGACAATCAAACACGGTCACACGTGATACTTAAGCATGATTCAGGAACCATTCGTAACTAAAGTCAACCATTGGTAACTAGAGTTAACTAGGATTTGTCACTCATCCTCAACCAAGGTAAATGATGGTCAAACATGGTCAAGCTTAGCTAACTACAATCAACCATTGCCCAAACTATGGTTGACTAAAGTAAAAAAAAATCACCTATGACTAATTAAAGTCAACCATACTTAACTAAATTTAGCCATTGTTATACTAAAATCTACCATGGTTAACCAAAGTAAACCATGGTCACCAATATTGAATTATATTAATTATTTAATATATATTAGAACATAGTATATAACATTTTAATTTATATAAATTTTTATATTATTTTATAATATAATATTATTAATATTTTAAAGATATCTTTATTTAACATTAAATGTGTCTTGGCACATTCTACATTGGAAATCATTATTAATGTAAAGGCTAGACACCAATTTGGTGTATGAGACCCTCTTGTTTCTGGGACATGGGACTTCATTCTGATGAAGTCTACAAAGGTGTACATACCCTACCAACCTCTCAATTTGAACATGTGACCTCTTAGGAGGAAACACATGTTCTTAAGCATTAGAGTCGGCTCTACTAAAATTGCTAATTTACAATTTGGATTGGACTAAAAAGAAAAAGGATCATTTTCCTAGATTGTAGGAAGATGAAGGACCCTCTTGATTAAAATAATATTAGACATTTATTTTATGATTATCTTTTCAAATTCTAAATAAACAATTATAAAAATATATATGAAACATATCCAAGGGCTCCAAGTTACTTAAGCTATATATATATATATATATATAGATAGATAGATAGATAGATAGATAGATAGATAGATAGATAGATAGATAGATAGATAATTTTGGATATTAATGCTTGACACTTCTGCCCCAAGTTACCTAGCTATATATTCTGATTTAAGGCTTTTTGCGCCTTATAGGCGCATTCTACAACCCATTAGGGGTGATGGGTAACTCCTTCCCTGCTCATCCTATGGCCTACACATATCCTTTATAAAAAATAAGAAAAAATATTATAAAAAGTAACATGTCGGCCTAAATTAGATTTAAAATATTTAAAATGGCATATATGTATATACAACTATACATATTATTAGATAACTTAAAACTATAAACTTTGCATTATAGATTTATTTAACATTTCCGATTTACAATTAAGAGATTTAATCTATGTGGATTGCTTGGTAGATCTAAAAACTTCTTTTAAAGATAGATCTATGTTAGTTATAGCAAATTCCATTTCGAGACTATAACCTCCTTGTTCTGGACTGCGATTATCCCATTTATCACACTTCGAATGCATTTCGCGGCCGGATATAGAGCAATAGCACCTTCGGCATTTTGACATAATTGATGCAAAACCCTCAATTCATTAATCTATAGGAGAAATTGATTCAGAGTATGATATGCACAATGCAAATGAGACAGACTTATATGACAGCGAGAGTGAAGGATATGCGATAGAAGAAGAAGAGTATGTTTCTGTAAACGCCAGCGATGACCATTCTGAGGAGAATTCCTCTTCTAGCCATCCATATGAGGCAATGTACACTATTTTGAGTGAGCAAAAAATTCTTCAACGTCAAAAAGATGCTATTACAGTTGTTTCTGAAGTACTTCACTTATTTAAAAGTGAGGCTGGTATTCTCTTGCATCACTTCTAGTGAAGTGTTACGATGACCTACACCACCTCTCCCCATAAAATCCTATGATGTT
This sequence comes from Pseudotsuga menziesii, assembly GCA_001517045.1. Classification (NCBI taxonomy): domain Eukaryota; kingdom Viridiplantae; phylum Streptophyta; class Pinopsida; order Pinales; family Pinaceae; genus Pseudotsuga; species Pseudotsuga menziesii. The sequence goes on along the minus strand of LPNX010297448.1, from coordinate 65,100 downwards.
CGTCGGCTATATGATGAGCTCCTGCCCTCACACATCAGGGGGCAATCTGTTAACCCAAAAACCCCTCAATGAGCTCTACATGACCTACACCACCTAAGGACATCCATGCACGACCCTCATTTGACCTCCACACCCTTAAAAAGGCTCAAAAATATGCAAAAGGGCTTAAAAACCCCTAGAAAGAGCCACAATAGCCCTCATAGGGGCTAAAACCTCCAAAAGGGGCTAAAACCCCTCAAAGGAGCTTAAAACCCCCAAAAGAGCCAAGAATTGGGTGAAAGGGTCAGTAGAATCTATGAGATGATATATATTTGGAGACATTCCCAAACACATAATTCCATAAGCTCTATCACAATTATTAATACAATCAATCTTCTCTTCATAAGACTCAAATTCGCTCAATGCACCAATGGAGACATCAAAGAGACATCACCTCTTCAAGCATGCACTCATCTTTGGCTTCCAATCAGCATAGTTGAAAGGAGATAGTACAAGAAATTTTGAATGCATATTGAATTTGTTTATATGTTCTAGGAGATACTCTTTGCAACTTGCAAAAAAAACTAGGAGAAAATCTTGTAAGCTAGAAAAGCTCTTCTTCAGAGAGGGATAAGAGACTGGATGCACTCCTCAACTCTATAGAACTTGATCAACCTTGTTGTTCTGTATAATATGGCAAGGTTGTGCTCCCTGTAGCTCTAATACGATGTAGAAATAATAGATCAATGCTATGAGTAATGATGCTAAGAATAAGCACATGAAATAGATCTTGCTACTAAGAATTCTCACAAGCATGAACAAGAAAAATAGAGAGAAGAAAAGACACTGAATCACATGAATGAAGAGATGAATATTGGTGTGTATCCTTCCATTGAATAATGATGAATAATAGTGTACATAAATAGTACATCCCTCATAGGAAAATTGAATTGTATGGAAACAACTCATAAAGCTCAAAAAGGCTGACTTACCAAAATATAGCAAACCCCCATAGGTGGCTAAAGCACTTTCAAAATCTATCAAGGACCTCACGAATTGGAAAAAGCATGAGTGAGTTGTCAAGGGAGATGGAAAAACATGTTAATCCTAGAAAATGGAGAAAAACTAATGGAGGATGGGTTGGAAACAAAAGCTGTCAGTTTCCTAGTTGACTAGCTTTTATCTTATCCATAGAAAAGCAAAAAAGAAAAAGAAAAGGCAGAATAAAGTAGAATCTATTGTAAAGTGCTATATACTAATTTTGGATGGTCAAAAGGTGGTCAAGATCAACCCAGAATTAGAAATAAATCATTCCTAGGATATAGATGGTATGTATTGACTTTAAGGTGCAAGTGGATGCCAACTAATTAAGCTAGTGGGTGAATAATTAATCAAATAATGATTAATTATTTTATCCTAAGTTATGAGTGGGTTTAATATATTCCAACACATCCTTTTCTGGATCGAAAAAAAGTGTCCATCGGTTGAGATATAGACCTTGGGGGCCCATAAAATAAGGGCCACTTCAGAAGATAAGATCTTTATCTTCTTTGTTTTTCGAACAGGAAAGTGTAAAAACCCTTGCCATAGAAACATTGATGCAAACCCCCAGTGATGAGAGGCATCCAGTTTTTGGAAATCTAGATCTCCATGGATTTTGGAGATGGCCAAATCCCAGATAACTTCCTGATTAGACCTCTCTCGTTCAGAGCTAAAGCTTTCGTTCGTGAAGCTACCGACATGATTTGAACTCTTGGGACAGCTACTCGTTTCACAAAGTTTGAGACCGGCATTATCCCCGCAGAGATCGGGGTGGCTGTAACCATGGCTTGAAAGGCTAGATCAATGTTACTTCTTGGTTCATCCCGAGGAGGATTTGGCGGTTGAGATGCCATGAAGCCAGCCCAGGGAGCACGAGGGAAAGGGCTGCCCAATAGATGAGCAGCTTGCAGACAGACTGCCCCAGCCCATGGCTACGACCTTCACAAGACCCTACAACACGATCGGCCCTCGACCAGTCACGACCTCGATCCCCTGGTCGTTCACGTAGGCTCTACTAAGCTTGCTAATTTACAATTTGGATTGGACCAAAAAGAGAAAGAGAATCATTTTCCTAGATTGTAGGAAGATGAAGGACCCTCTTGATTATAAGATTAGACATTTATTCTATGATTATCTTTCCAAATTCTAAATAAACAATTATAAAAATATATATGAAACATATCCAAGGGCTACAAGTTACCTCTCTCTCTCTCTCTCTATATATATATATATATAATTTTGGATATTAATGCTTGATGCTTCTGCGCCAAGTTATCTAGCTATATATTTGGATTTAAGGCTCTTTGGAGGTGCATTCTACAACCCATTAGGGGTGATGGATAACTCCTTCCGTGCTCATCCTTTTAGAGCTTACAGGTATCCTTTATAAAAAAAAATAGAAAAATTATTGTAAAAAGTAACATATCAACTTAAATTAGATTTAAAATATTTAAAATGACATATATATACACAACTACACAACATAAAACTATAAACTTTGCATTACAAACATTTTGGGTTTAAACTTAAAAACTATAAACTTTGCATTACAAACTTATTTACCATTTCCGGTTTAAACTTTAGAGATTTGATCTCTGTCGATTCCTTGGTAGATCTCAAAACTCCTGTTAAGCTAGATCTATGTTAGCAAATTCCATTCATAGTTGAAATTTTTTCGGGACTATAACTTCCTTTGTTCTGGACTGTGATTATCCCATTTATCACGCTTCGAACGCATTTTGCGGCAGGGATAGCATCTTCCGCATTTTGACGTAATTGATCCAAAACCCTCAATTCATTAATCTGTAGGAGAAATGGATTCAGAATACGATATGCACAATGCAAATGACACGGACAGCGAGAGCGAAGGATATGCGATAGGAGAAGAAGAGTATGTTGCTTTAAACGCCAGCGATGACCATTCTGAGGAGAATACCTCCTCTTCTCGCCCTCCATATGAGGCAATGTACACTATTTTGAGTGAGCAAGACATTCTTAAACGTCAAAAGGATGCTATTACAGCTGTTTCTGAAGTGCTTCACTTATCTAAAAGTGAGGCTGGTATTCTCTTGCGTCACTTCCAGTGGAGTGTTACTAAGCTCCATGACGAATGGTTTGCAAATGAGGAGACGGTCAGAATGGATGCGGAATAATGTTGGAAAATCCTGTTCATGTGGAGGTTGTACTGTATCAAAATGACTTGAAATGTGGGATTTGCTTAGATTATCACCTGCGTAGCAGAATGAAGGCGCCTGCTTGTGGCCATCACTTTTGTGATGAGTGTTGGACAGACTACATTCATACTTCTATCAATGATGGTCCTGGATGCCTTACTTTGCGCTGCCCAGACCCATCATGTAGTGCAGCCGTGGATGAAGGTATGGTTCTTTCTTCAGTCTCTGATGAAGCTGATAGAGCAAAGTATACACGCTATCTTTTCAGATCATATGTTGAAGACAATAGACGGACCAAGTGGTGTCCGGCTCCTGGCTGCGAGTATGCGGTGGAATTTGTGATGGGAAGTGGCTCTAATTACGATGTTAAGTGCAAATGTGAACATAAGTTCTGCTGGAATTGTTGTGAGGAAGCCCACGTCCAGTAGACTGTCATACGGTGGAAAAGTGGATTTTGAAGAGAGAATCAGAAAGCAAGAACTGGATATTGGCAAATTCAAGGCCTTGCCCAAAGTGTAAACGGCCAATTGAGAGAAATCAAGGGTGTATGCAAATCACTTGCAGGCCTCCATGTAAATTCCAATTTTGCTGGATATGCCTTCGTGCTTGGTCTAAGCACGGAGAAGTTGATTTTGATTCGTGTGACCAATATGAAACTGGACAACAGAAAAGAACCGATGAGTCAAAACGGAAAAGGGATATGGCCAGAACTTCACTGGAGAGATATGCCCATTATTACGAGCGATGGGAGACAAATGAATCTTGTAGGGCAAAGGCACTGTCAGATCTGCAGCAAATGCAGGCAGTGCAGTTTGAAAAGTTAATTAATAGAACTAAAGTTTCAGAACTGAATTTTGTTAGTGACGCATGGTTGCAGATAGTTGATTGTAGACGTGTTCTGAAGTAGACATATGCATATAAATATTTTCTTCCAGAGAATGAGAATGAGCATGAGCATGAGCAACATAAAAGGCAATTTGTCGAGTACTTGCAAGGTCAAGCTGAATCTGGTTTGGAACGACTTCATATGTGTGCCGAGAAAGAGCTGCAAGGTTTTATTGATGGTGAAAGCCATGCAAAGGATTTTAATGATTTTCGCTCAAAGCTTGTGGATCTCACATTTGTAACGCGTAATTATTTTGAGAATCTTGTTCAGGCTTTTGAAAGCTGGCTATTAGATGTGAAAAATCGACAATCTGGAGGTAAAGGCAGCAGTTCAAAAGCTTCTCCCAGCAGAAAAACGACGAGGTGCAGCAGTTCAAAAGCTTCAGCCGGCAGAAAAAGGAAGAGGTGCAGCAGTTCAAAAGCTTCTGCCGGTAGAAAAAGGAAGAGGTAAATCAAAGTTTGTTAAGTCGAATATTAGTTCCAACACAGATTTGGTAAATCAAATTTGTTTTCCAGGTTAACATTAAATTAAATTAATAATGAATTCTATGTTTTCAAGTTTTATAATAATTTTTTTTATTGTTTAGTTATGCAGCTGAAATGTATACGAGATATAAATGAGAATTTGATCAGCTGATATAACGAGTTGGCTTTGGGTATCACAACACAAAGTGAGGAATAAATCTTCTTTTTCAATCTCTAGCCATCTCAAAATCAAATACTTTGTTGACATGCTCCTTTTATGGAATATTAGGTGATCTCGTTTTTCACATTTTTTTTTTGTGATTTTTTACTGAAAAAGTTTTGCTCACTCATACTAAATTTGGTTCATCCAAATGAGGGAATAACAAGTGCTTGGAGATAGATTCCAATTCCTCCAAGATGTTAACATTATAATAAATGTGTTTACATGTATCACCTACAACTTACCCTCCACATACATATAATCAATTTAGATAACATACTTGTCTCATCCTCAAGTACAAATGAAATAACACCATCTTAGATCCAAATCCTAGGCTCTATCAAACTTCCAGAGGGATCAAATCTTTGGAGGTGCAAACCTCTTCTTAGGTATTGCACTCAAGGAGCATTTTTTAATTAAAACCATATTTTTGCAGAGAATTAAATTTTTATTTTTTTATTATTTTGTTAGGTAGGAACATTACAACATCTCCCCCATATTGTGTTTTTTTCTAACCTGTAATTTTTTTGGATAGTTAAATTTTTTATTTTTTATTGTTTTCTTCGGTATGAACATTACAACATCTCCCCCAAATTAAATTTTTTTTAGGTAGACATTTATTTTGGCAGATAGTTAATTTTTTTATTTTTTATTATTTTGTTAGTGAAAAACGTTACTACAAAATAATCTTGACAAACGTTACAAGATCTCCCTCATACTGGGTTATAGAGCGCCTCTCGGCACAATAAATGGTAATCCACCCCTAAAAATTCTAAGATATTTACACCTATCCACCTAACTAAAATAATTGAACAAGACTTATATCTATTTTAAGGAAAACTCGTTGTAAACAAATATATAATATATTATTTTTCATTTTCTAGTTGTCACCATTAAAAATGTAACACCCCGGTTTTGACCCCATGGTATTAAAATTGTACATGATGTATATATTGTATTTAAATCATGGCAAGGAGCTCAAGGCCAAGGCCCTTCCATTCATTTGGTGTTTTGTGTATAGGTGACGAAGGTTGATGCCTATGGTTATAGTGCTAGCCAAACACAACACATTTTGATGTTATCGTGTAAACACACAATTTGATAAAATACCACAGCTAGCTATATACACTGCAACGTGAAGAGATGGGGTCATGATTTCACAAGGAATAGGGGGGGACTTAGTCAAACTCCTCAGTTGTAGGTTGAGATGAGATGTCGATGGGGGAACCCATGTACCCTCAACCTCCTTTTTTTGTGTGCACTCAATCATTAAATTCTTCTAGAAGAGCGATTAATTTCTTGGGAAGAGCAAGGAATGGAAGTTGGATTCATAACTGAGCCTGCTTGCGACCTGCAACCTGCAGTCTCAGGTGCCGCATTTTTGAATCTGAAGCAAGTAGTCATAATAAGTAGTCATATTATGATGTTAAGTGCCAATTGAGAGAAATGAAGGGTGTATACATATCACTTGCAGGCCTCCATATCGATCCAAATTTTGTTGGATATGCCTTTGTGCTTGCTCTAAGCACCGAGAAGTTGATTTTAATTCGTGTAATGAATATGAAACTACAGAACAAAACAGAGAATGTTATTGTCTTTTCTTATCAGTTTCTTTTGTCAATGGCTATTTTTTTTTTGGTTTCTTTTGTTATCATAGGCAATCCTGGATTACACTGCCCGAATTCAATCAACAAATATCAACCAAAATTCCATTGTTACACATTTTGTTTGTGTAATTTCCATGTAAAATTCAAAAAAGGTTGGGATAGCTAGGTTTGTACTAGTATTTTGGAATGTAATCAAATTTGAACCTTTTGTACAATACTCTTACTATTAACATCATCATCATGCCTCATGAAATCAATGATGATTTGTAGCTCTCTTCCAGGAGGGTTGGATCAGTAAAAGAATATGTCCTCAAGCAGTATCATATTTTCATCTTGGACAAGGAGACGGGTTATAATTAACGCACGCGTTATAATTTTAGAGTGAAATAATTATACTAATAATGCCAACAAATGACCAAAAATAGGTCAATCGTATTGAAAAGTACAACTAGCCAAAATGAGCAATAGAGGAGTGCAAAAGTCATATCCAAAGGATAAACAGAAAACCCCGATTTAAAGAACAAGAATAAAACACTACATATTGTAGGGATCCAACTCTCAATACAATCTCAAATATTGAAGGTTTGAAGTAGGAAGCCTTATGGATCTCACATGGTAGACTCTTGATGCCTATTGCCTACCACTAGCTTTTGCTTCCGGGTGATTCCATGAAGATGGGTAACACTTTTTGGCCAAATTTGGCGATGAAAACCTGATTTTTTACTCATGTGCTAGATAGAAGCCCTCAAAACGCATATATGCCATGTGAATTTTGACTTGCAGTAAAAAAACAAATTGTAGAATATTATGTTGGCTTCATAGTGATATTTTTTTTAAAATATTCCAATGTCATTTAATGTGTGAATTTTTGCATTTAATGAACTGTGTGACCTTAAAAATTTGAAGAAGCTAATAAGTGGCTCGTGTCCACGTAGAGTAATTCAATCTTGCATTAATAATTTTAAAAAAATAAATATATGAGCATGATCTACATAAAATGCAGTGTGATGTGCATATTTTTTTGTTAATTATTTTCGCATTATACAATTATTTATTGTTTTTCGAAAGTGACCACATTCGATTTCAGCATCGTTTTAAACACATATTTGTCCACGTAAAGGAATTTTTTCTATTTTTTCAAAAATTGAAAAACCAAAGATACCCTTTTGAAGAGGACACGTTGATATGTGATGTGTGCATTTTTAAGAATTTTTTGGCCGTGTATTTTTAACTCTGTGGATTTTTCTTTGAGCTGATTCGAAGTTGCAGTGTGGTTTTCTAAGTATAAGTTTTAGAAGTAATTAAAAAATAAATTGCATATGAATGCCAAAATGCATGTATGATACCTCAATGGATAGAAGATTCGTTGGTGAATTTATGGGTGTCAACTCCGCTCAGTTATGTGCTAGGAATGGCAGGGTTTACACCTCTGCAAGGCACGGGAAATTTTTCATTTGTTTGAATGAGGGTTGAGTTTGTTTTTTTAAGCCCTCGACCAAGGTATAAACCTCGATCGAGGTATCTAAATACCTCGGTCGAGGTATTTAAATACCTCAACCGAGGGTTTGTAAAGCCCGCAATACCTCGGTCGAGGTATTTAAATACCTCGACCGAGGTATTTAGATACCTCGGTCGAGGGCTTGATAAAACCTCGGTCGAGATATTAAGACCTCGGACGAGGGCTTAACAAGCCCTCGACCGAGGTGCATTTTTCTGTTTTTGCCGAAATGCGCTTGCCAAAAAGTGTTACCCAGGTCCGCGGATTCACCCTTCCCTACAATTCATGTAAATTGGCTACATTATAGTTACAATGGTGAAAACAGGACATGTCCTCTAATCAAGTCCATCCAGAGCCATGTTGAATTCTAAGCTCTAGCCCCTTAATACCAAAATCTTATAGATTGTTCTCATCCAATTTAAGTATCTCATCAAGCACGATCTTGGTTAAATCCTCATTTCGACAGAAACCCATTATAAGGTTGTTCTTTCTTTGTTTTGGTAGAAACCCCTTTACTAAAGAAGTTGTTTTAAGAAAAAGGTTCTAAATCAAAAACCATACTAAGAAGTCCTAACACATCGGCATGCTCATTGGATTGGGTCCTTCTCTTCTTCACTTAAGCGATTTTACCTGGGCCAGTTTTGTGGCTGCTCTCATCAAGTTTGGATTGAGATGGATCATTGCATTCCTAGAGATTAGAAAAGAAATGAATGTAATTTATTAATAATCATTGTCCCCCAAATACCAAAATAGGTTAAAAGGACTAGAACAGGGATGATTTTAAGAGCTAATTTTAAGGGGTAGCCAAAAAAAGGTGGGTGAATTTTTTGATTAAAATGTTTTTATTTTATTTAATAAATTATCCCATTATTTATTTTATATATAGTTGGCCCAAGTTAAATCTCCTTCATCGCGAAAGAGGGAAAAACTGGAAAATGAAATTTAGCCCAAGAAAATACTAATATTTGCCCACATTCGCCCGAATTTTTTTGATTGGGAGGAGATATTTGCCCACATTCACTCGAATTTTTCCAATTGGGAGGAGATATTTTCCCATATTCACCGTATTTTTTCGGTTGGGAGGAGAAATGAAGATGGTTCGCCCCGGATTTATGGATAATAGGTTAAAAATTTGATATTTTGTCGGGATTTATGGATCTTTGGGTAAACTGGTCTTACTTCGACCTCGATTGGGGTGAATTGGACATAGTTCATCTTGGATTTGGGTTTGTGGACAATTCTTTGAGAAAAACGTGGAGATTGAGTCAATTGGGCGAGGTTTTTTACTGGATTTGGTCCCTATTTGAGAAAAACATGGATACATTTAGTCAAGTGAGGACATTTTTTATCAATATAATGTTGCAAAGGTCAGGCTCAACATCAAGCTTGATTTCAATTGCAAATCACATCTTTACAGTGGCTGAGTGGATTCATGGAAAGCAATTTCACAAGGTTTCTTCTATATGCAGGATTTTTACAGGTTAGTTTACTGAATCTTCTTTAAATTATTTCTTCTCTGGTTTATAGTAGAAGGTTGAAGCTGAATCGACATGAAATTTCGCTAGTCTCGACTCTCAAACCATCACGATTCCCATCGACAATAATTCACCCACTGTACTTTGCCATGATTGATTATATATTTGAATATCTCGAATCTATTCACCATCTCTAATTTTCTAAAGCATCTGGAAGTGAAATGCCTTGAATTTTCACTTAGGGATAGGATGAATCTAACAAAAATCCAAGGGCATGACCCGAAAATACATATAGATAGGGTGTGAGGGGGAATCCCTACCTAATAGATTGGTGGAGAAGAATACCAAGAGATAGCTTTTCAAGCCCTCTACCTTTGTCTAATTATTATTTTCATAGCTTTATAAAAAAGAAAATGAATTACGATATTGTTTTGGATATGATTTCCCATATGGGTGTCCTTGGTTCTACGGAATCACCAGCAGGTTCTAGGTACGAAACTCTTGGAAGGCTCAAATATTTTTCTATTCGATTGGTTTTATAGGATTCTTGCCACTCTAGGGCTATGGGAGAAAGAGGCCAAGTTTATTTTTCTAGGCCTAGATAATGCAGACAAGACTACCTTGTTGCATATGTTGAAAGACGAGGTGAATCTTTTCATCCTTTTTATCCGATGTTAAAGCAAATTTATCAACATAATATATTGTTATTGATATTGGTGAAACCAACATGAATTCCATTACGTTAATAGTACTATTACAATCTGGAGTAGAATAAGCAAATGCTATGAATCCACCTTGTATTGCCCTTTAGTTCAAACATAACCATATGCAGGATTGTGCTTTTGAACCACCCTTATCTAGATGTGATTACTGAACTCTAATAGGTGTTTCTTTATTAGTAGCAAAGTTAGATTTGATAAATTCAATTGGGCCTACCATTAGGTCTGTGTGGAACACTCATGAAAATTTTTCACCTAAGACATGTCAATTTAGCAATTTCATCCCTCTAATTCTTTTGCTCAATCCTTCGTCCCTCTAGGTAGACATTGCTATAGCTCTTATCATTCATCTCTCTAGATAAAAATACGGTAGTAACCCTTCATTCCTCATGAGTGAGGTGATTTCGAGAGTGTACAAGATCTTTATGGGGATTGCTAGAAGCAAAATCATGAGTGGGAGACCTATATCGTTGAAGCATGAAATGGTGAGATGTGGTTCCTACAGAGTTATGTTTGAACCATGAGCTTTGCTAGCGGAATATCAGAATGTGTTTCGAAGGCCAAAACTCAATAATATGCATGGTATCTACTTTGTTTTTATATAAATCCTGCATACACAATCTTTTTGATAGACTTTTGGATATATAAAAGTACATATGCACTGTTTCTTCTTGTATGTTCAGGCATGAGACTAAGTATGAGGCCTTAGCTGCTTAATTTGGGTCTATGATTTATTGTTAAATTTTAAGGATCTGATCTTTAGATTTTATGAAATGAACTTGTAAATATTTTTAGGCACAAATTCCAATACAAGTGGGTTTAGTAAAATGTGTCTGTAATAGATTCGTATAAGTTAGGGATATCTGTTGCAGTAAGTTTTGGAAGGCCACCAGGGAAAAGAACTAACTCAACTATTTAGATTTTAAGATTAGGATCGTTATATAGGTTAAACAGTAAACTTTGGAGTATTTGGTACAAATTATTCCTTGAATATGCAATAATTGTTATGGTTTGAGAGAACATTGGGGAACATTTTGATAATCTCTTGCAGTGGGTATAATTTTATTTAAATCAATTCCTTGAATATGCAATCACTGTCAAGGTTTGGGAGAACATTGGGGAACATTTTGATAGCCTCTTGCAGTGGGTATAATTTTATTTAAATCAATCCTCAACTTAATCAATACCAAAAACTTTCTTCCTTTGAACTCTTCTATTTGTTGTCCGCAAGCATCTTTTGAATGATAATGTGACTTGTAGAGAAGTTTTGGAATAGTTGATTGACTTCTCTCTCTCTTATAATTTGTTTTATATGATTTTGGTTGCAGAGGTTAGTACAACATCAACCTGCTCAGTATCCTACATCAGAGGAACTAAGTATTGGTAAGATCAAGTTTAAGGCCTTTGATCTGGGTGGTCATCAAATTGCTAGAAGAGTCTGAAAATACTATTATGCTAAGGTATGGGTTATGTTTCTATTGTATTCAAATGAGTTTTTGTGTTCTTGAGCTCTATTTTTCTCTATATTCCATTTGTTTATATCTTTAACATGGATAGTGGTTTCTGATAAGATTAGTATTTGATTTTTGTGTTGATGGGTTGGTATTAGACAATAGTAATGCAATCATTGTGGAGGAGTAGGGATTCGAAGCCACATAATTGTTTCTGATATAGCTTTGAAACATTAAATACTTACAGGATGCTTTCTCCATTTTGAATTTTAATAAAGATAATCCTGAAGCCAGAAACCTAGAGTTCTTCATCTTTTAGTGCCAATATATATATATTTTTCTTTTGCTTTTACAACAAAAATTCAAGTAATATTTTAATATCTACTGAGACCACATCTGTTCAGCATTCATCTAGAAATCAGGTGAGCAAATCAATTTTTCTTTGTACTTTGTTTCAATTATTTATATATTTTACATGGATAGTGGTTGTTGATAAGATTAGTATTTGATTTTTTGAGTTTTACTTTGAAAATTTTGGGAGCTGGTGTCTTGATATTGGAGAGTTCTTTCTCCTTCTCCATTCCTTCCCAAACTGGACATTTCAACAAATAGGGTTCCCAGATCTATTTGTATACATTGGTTGCTAGTCTATTATACTATGAGGTCATTCAGTCCTAAAGGTAAGTGTGGTCTTAATTGCGAGACATCCCTTGTATTTTTTGGATTACTAGTAGCTTAAACTTTCATTCATTTTTGTGTCATTCTTAGTTGCTTTCTTTTTTTGGTTTGTTTTCCTTGGCCGAGTATCTAAAAATTGGTGGTTGTTCATTTTTCATGTTCTTATTTACCTTCAATGCACTAACTTAGTGCTCACAAGAAGGATTAGAGCATCTTTTTTGTAAAAAGTAAATTTTCATTATTTTTTTTCTCATGTTTTGAGAGAGACATTACCATCACATGTTCTACAGTGATAATTATATTACCAAATGTCAACCCTATTTTCACATGCTACAATCCCCTACAAAACTTAAATACAACTTTGGGGTGTTTATGAGTGATGTTTTTGTTGTGTCAAGTTTGGTTGATTAAACGCTTAACAAATTTATTTATAACTGTAATTTTTAGTAAGTTATCGATTCTCACGATTAAAACTTAGCTCTGGACTTTGATAAGTATGGAAACTTGTGGAATTCTATTGGTAGCTGTTGGTGTGCTCTTCTTAAGAGTGGGTAAGAAAGTGATTATAATTTTATATAAATCAATTCCTTGAATATGCAATCACTGTTAAGGTTTGGGAGAACATTGGGGAACATTTTCATAGCCTCTTAAGGTGGGTATAATTTTATTTAAATCAATCCTCAACTTAATCAATACCAAAAACTTTCTTCCTTTGAACTCTTCTATTTGTTATCCGCAAGCATCTTTTGAATGATAATGTGACTTGTACAGAAGTTTTGGAATAGTTGATTCATTTCTCTCTCTATTCTAATTTGTTTTGTATGACTTTGGTTGTAGAGGTTAGTCCAACATCAACCTGGTCAGTATCCTACATCAGAGGAACTAAGTATTGGTAAGATCAAGTTTAAGGCCTTTGATCTTCGTGGTCATCAAATTGCCAGAAGAGTCTGGAAAGACTATTATGCTAAGGTATGGGTTATGTTTCTATTATATTTAGGATGAGCTTTTGTGTTCTTGAGCTCTGTTTTTCTCTACTTTGTTCCATTTGTTTATATCTTTAACATGGATAGTGGTTTATGATAAGATTAGTATTTGATTTTTGTGTTGATCTGATATGAAAACAAGATCTTTTCTACTCTATGACATTAACATTAATTGCATAAAGAGCATGAATGAAGCTCACAAATCCATAAGAAGAGAACCAAACAGCATAGACAATACGCACATAAAGACAACAATTCGATAATGGAGTTTGTCCAGGATGGATTATGTCTCTGGGCCTACTTCTCAATAGGAGAGCCGATCTATAATCTTAGCATGAAGGAAAAATACATGGCAATGATACAATGATACCTTGGCGACAATGGTCAGGAAGAGAACCGCTACCCAAAGCACAATAAGACTGCTTCCAGCAACTCTGAAGCCTGAAGACGGTGTAAAACAAGTATAAACACTCGTACCTTCCTCCTGCAGAGCTACCCAATCTCCCTTCTCTCCTTTAGCTACAAAGTCTCCACTCCAAAGTATGAGTGGAAAATAAAGAATAAGAGGGTTTATATAGCTTGAGAAGACCCCCTTCACATGTTTCTCATGAATTCTTAGTTACAACAAATTTGCCTAATTGGGCATATGGTTGAAAACCTCCAAGTTTGTTTTGGTTTCTTGTTAATGTGTTTAAATCATATAGTTAGTAAGTTGTGGAACTATACCAACCATAGATATAAACATAGCACTTTTCATTTAGTTTAAACCCAAACAATTCATAACAAAGTTTGTTTATAACCCACTTTTGTAACCATTCCCAAAGTCATTAAAGAGCACGTGCTAAATGCGTTGGGCTTCAAGTGCTGGTCGGAGCTCCCGGTCATGCGGGAGGAAGAACCACGGTCAGGGCTAAGCCCCGGCCCCTTTAGGGCTCGAAATGCCAAAGCACACTTTAAATAAATTTAATTCCATGCCTTATACAAGGAACACCTTGTGGGCTAACGGTAAGGCGGAGCGCTTATGCAGGGGAGGTCGCAGGGTCGAACCCCATGGAGGCCACAAACATTTTGAAATTTCTATTTCCCAATCTCGTTCTGCCACATGGCGTCCAGTGATTGGTTCACCTTTACCACCATATTGCCACTTGGATGCTGACTGGACGTGTCATACTACTGGTTGGACAAGCCGTACTGCCACGTTGTGTGCCACATGTCGTATTTTGGTTGGTTTGTACACCTACCATGTCATCTTGTTCATACTGTACGAATGCCATGTGTCACCCTACCAGTGGTGCCATGTGGCACCCCCATTTTTCCAAATTTGCATGTTTCATCAATACAACAGAACGTGATAACTTTCTCATATGGAGTCCGTTTGAGGTGAAATGAATGCCATTGGAATTGTCTCGATGAGCCCTTTGATCTACTGCCAGTTTTGCTGAGATTGGAGGACTTCAAAAAAATTTCCTTCTTGGATCCTCTTGGATCATTCCTCCCCACTAAGAAGCTTTTGGCCTCCAAAAGCCTATACTAATCAACAGATATGTGAGGGACTTGCTCCCTCACTTTCTCCTTCTCGATCCACTTGGATTTGCTTGGATGAGTGCCCCTGATGCCCACTCAAAGATAATCAACATCACCTCTACGAGAATTCCTTGTCCTTTTGTCCAGGATGACATCTTCCTGTAGCTCATCCATGTACTCAGGAGTAAATTCATCAACTGATGGCAATGAGACATTCTCCCTTTCATCCATGACCATGGGAGGCTCATAGAGTTTCAAGTTCTCCACATTCACCACTGAGTAGATATACATGTATGGCGGTAGCTCTAAGCGAAAGGCATTCATCCCAATCTTCTCCAAGATGGTGAAGGGACCATATCTAATGGGCTTGAGCTTCTTGCCTTCTCCTTTCATCCTCTCCTTCCTGATGTGAAGCCACACTTGATCTCCTACCTGAAACTAATGATCAACTCTATGCTTTTCATGGAGAGCCTTGTACTGGGCTTGACTCTTCTACTCTTGCACTGCTTGATGTACATGTTGAACTCTCTAAATGAACCTGCGGGCTTTGTCTTCATCCTTGGAAGCACTTGAATCAACCTCTCTCCCATAAGTCAAGTCCAATGGAGTCTTTGGCAAGTACCCAAAGCATGTCTCAAATGGTGAGCTCTGAGTGGAATAATGCATAGCCCTGTTGCAGGCATGCTACACATGCTGGATCTGCTCATCCCATAACTTAGGATGCTTGTTGCAATAACCTCGAAGCAAATGAACAACTGTCCTGTTGACTACCTCTGTCTGTCCATTAGTCTGTGGATGGAAAGCGGTGCTCCTCTTCAACTTGGTTTCCATCATACACAATAATTTTGTCCAAAACTCTCCAAGGAATCGGGAGTCCCGATCCGAGATAATGGACGTAGGGAGTCCAAAGTGAACCCATACATGCTGAAAGAAAAGAGAAGCATCCTGCTCTGTAGTGACCTGTGTTTTACATGGCATAAGAATACACATCTTGCTAAACCTATCCATGACCACATACAAGTAGTCATGACCCCTCCTAGACATAGGAAAACCCCCCACAAAATCCATGGAAATGCTTTCCCAAGGATGGGAAGGAACAGGAAGTGGTGAGTACAGCCCTAATTTTCTATTAGTGGGCTTACAAGTAGAGCACATCACACACCCCTTTACATATTTTGTTACAATTTCTTTCATGTGAGGCCAATACATGAGTCTTTGCAAATGGGCCAAAGTCTTACCTACCCCAAAATGCCCTGATACAAGAGAAGTATGAGCTTCTCATATTACATGGACTCTTTCACTGATAGGAACACATAGCTTGCCCAAATGATAGAGCAACTTTCCCTGCAAATAGTAGTCTTCTACCTGTGTGCCATTGGTTAGCTTCTCATAAATCTCCTTGAAATCATCATTAGTAGCATACTGCTCGATATAACTTTCATGGGACAAAGAAGCATTTTTCAAAACAATAGATGCAACAATAGGAGGTCTAGAGAGCATATCTGCCACTTTGTTACTAGTACCCTTCTTGTACTTGATCACTAGATGGAATTGTTGAAGGAATCCCATCCACATGAAATGACGAGCTTGTTGGAGCTTAGTCTGGGACTGGAGATACTGCAAGGGCTGATGATCGGTATGGATGATCGTCTCCTTACCCATCAAGTAGTGTTTCCACTTCTTGACACTCTGAACCAAAGCATAAAACTCTTTGTCATAGGTGGGGCAGTTGATCATTGCTTGAGTAAAAGTATCTGAATGGTAGCAAATAGGCTTGTAGTGCTGCATCAATACTACCCCTATGGCATATCCACTGGCATCTGTCTCTATCTCAAATGGTTGTTGCAAATCAGGAAAGGCTAGGACTGGGGCGGTGCTAATCTTTCCCTTCAATGTGTCAAAGGCTTTCTACTGCTTACCTCCCCACTGGAAGGCTTTCTTCACACTTGTTAAGGCATGCAAAGGAGATGCTATGTATGAGAAGTTTTGAATGAACCTCCTCCAATATTGAACAGCTCCTAAAAATATTCTCACTTCAGTAGTGTTAGTAGGCTTAGGCCAATTAACAATTACATCAACTTTTGAAGGATCAATTTTTAAATTTCCACCTCCTACAATATGACCCAAGTAAACTAATGAAGTTTTGCCAAATTCACACTTTGACAATTTTACATACAATTTCTCCTTTTTCAAAGTATCTAATACTTGCTTTACATGCCCCACATGTGCTTCCCAAGTTTTGCTAAAGACCAAGATATCATCTAAGTATACAATGACAAAATCATCTAAGAATGGTCGGAAAAAATCATTCATTACCCGCATGAAGGTTGCAGGTGCATTGCAAAGCCCAAAGGGCATCACCAACCACTCAAATAGGCCTTGCCTGGTCTTGAAGGCCATCTTCCACACATCACTTTCTGCAATTTTGATCTGGTGGTAGCCACTGTGTAAATCCAACTTGGTAAAGAACACAGCATCTTTCAACTGGTCGAGCAAGTCATCTATGTGAGGAAGCGGGTATCGATTCTTGATCGTGATCTTATTGAGACCCCGATAGTCAACGCACATCCTCCATGTGCCATCTTTCTTCATCACCAACACAATCGGCGAACCACATGGAGAGGAGCTGGGTCTGATCACTCCTTGGTCCAACAAGTCTTGAACCTGCTTCTTAATCTCTGCCATTTCAACTGCGGACAACCTGTACATGCCCACATTAGGAAGAGGGGAATCCTACTAGAGATGAATCTCATGTTGAATCTCCCTTTTGGGAGGCAAACCTGTAGGTTCCTGAAATATTTCATCATAGTTAGCCACAATATCAATCATAGCCTTTTTATGAGAAGGATCACAACCTTTGAAAGCATCAGATGCTTCAACATCTTTTTCTCTCACAACCATGAGCATGTAGTGATGAGCCATTTCATCTGTCCTGCACTAACAAGAGTGGTGTTAGTCTTCATACTGTGAGCTCTCACAATGTACTCCACCCCATTTTTGGTGAGATGGTACTTGTTTTCATGACAGAAGAATACTGCTTTTCGATCATACAAGTATGGGCTTCCCAATACGATACCACAGATGTCAAGAGGAACAACATCTAAGTCCACCTCATCGATCAACTTTGAAGCAATAGCAAACCTTAACTTGCATTT
>LPNX010297448.1:13644-46992 GCA_001517045.1 Pseudotsuga menziesii | reverse complement strand
AACTCACTTCTTCTTTTATCATTTTCTTTAGAAACATGAGCAGAACTTGAACCAGTATGAGGAGTTTTGTTACCTTGCATTCCCACGGCTGTAATCATGGTTTTGTCACCTGAGCCGGAACCCAAATCTTGTTGCACTGTTGCAACAGTATTTTTCTTCTTTTTGCCTCCATAATGCTTTGGTCTCTATTCAGGATGCAACTTCCAACAACTTTCTTCATCATGCCCATTAGTGTCGCAATGTTTGCAATGGAGCTTTCCTCCTTCCTTCTTGGCAGTAGCTGTCTTCTTGCTCTTGTCTTTGTTTTTGGACTTGTGGTTGTTGTTGGGCTTGAAAGGCTTCTTCGGATGGTCTTCTTGCAAATGCTTCCCCCTGCTCTCAAGATGAGTAGCCTGAACACTTGCTTCATCCACACTAGTAGGATTCAACAATAGAAAAGCATGGCATAGATAATGATGAAGAGCACCAATGTACTTCAAAAGAGTGTCAGGAGAATCTAAAGAAATATTCAACTCTAGAGCTTTCTTTCTAAATTATTCAATAAAATTATGAACACTCTGACCCTTTCCTTCTCTAAAAATTTTCCAATCCATCATAGCCTTTTGAACATAACCCAACGGATAAAATTTCTTACTTAAAGCAGAAATGAAAGCAGACCACGATGAGAGAAGATTACCCATTTGTTTTCTACCTTGCTGAAGCTTGCTTTCCCACCATACAAGTGCGGTGCTTGTAAGCTGAAGTGAAGCCAACTGAATCTTCACATCTTCTTCTTGATCTGTTGGACTCGGCAATAGACCTCAATTTTCCTTATCCAATTGTTCAACTTCTCTGCATTAGCCTCCCCATTGAACATGGGAAAATCAAAATTCACATCGAGCTTCAATAAGGGCTTCTTTTGAGGCTCTTTGTGAGGAACCTTGGAATGCTGAGAATGAGATGAGGAAGAAGCACTTGAACTTGTGCTTGAAGCTGAAGGTGAAGAGGGAGGCTCAGGAGGCTCTTCACCACCTCCTCCTTGGTTAACTGAAGCATTGCCTTCGTCCTTCACTTCTTTGTCTTCCTTCTTTACTTCACTGCCTTTTCTTTCTTTTGCCATGCATTCTTCATAGTCTACAAAAAACTTGTCTACCTTGTCTGCCATCATGTATAAGACCTTGTGAAAGTTTGCCTCCATCTCGATGCGGGCATCATTAGCATCCATCTTCCTCCTTCGGTGTGCACATCCAATCTCAGGATTGTACGGCTCTAATGTACCCTCACCATCTTGCAGTTTAGCCCTCGTGAGCATCCACACTCACAATCCAATGTCAAATAGTCCTGCTCTGATACCAGATGATTTGAAAACAAGATCTTTGCTACTCTATGACGTTAACATGAATTGCATAAAGAGCATGAATGAAGCTCACAAATCCATAAGAAGAGAACCAAACATCATAGACAATATGCACATAAAGACAACAAGTTGATAACGGAGTTCGTCGAGGATGGAATATGTCTCCGTGCCTGCTTCTCAATAGGAGGGTCGATCTATAATCTTAGCATGAAGGAAAAATACATGGCAATGATACAATGATACCTTGGCGACAATGGTCAGGAAGAGAACCGCTTCCCAAAACACAATAAGACTGCTTCCAGCAACTCTGAAGCCTGAAGACGGTGTAAAATGAGTATAAACACTTGTACCTTCCTCCTACAGAGCTACGCAATCTCCCTTCTCTCCTTTAGCTACAAAGTCTCCACTCCAAAGCATGAGTGGAAAATGGAGAATAAGAGGGTTTATATAGCTTGAGAAGACCCCCTTCACATGTTTCTCATGAATTCTTAGTTACAACAAATTTGCCTAAATGGGCATATGGTTGAAAACCTCCAAGTTTGTTTTGGTTTCTTGTTAATGTGTTTAAATCATATAGTTAGTAAGTTGTGGAACTATACCAACCATAGATATAAACATAGCACTTTTCATTTAGTTTAAACCCAAACAATTCATAACAAAGTTTGTTTATAACCCACTTTTGTAACCATTCCCAAAGTCATTAAAGAGCACGTGCTAAATGCGTTGGGCTTCAAGTGCTGGTCGGAACTTTTGGTCACGCAGGAGGAAGAAACATGGTCGGGGCTAAGCCCCGGCACCTTTGGGGTTCAAAATTCCAAAGAACACTTTAAATAAATTTAATTCTATGCCTTATACAAGGAACACCTTGTGGGCTAACGGTAAGGAGGAGCGCTTATGCCGAAGAGGTCTCAGGGTCGAACCCCATGGAGGCCACAAACATTTTGAAAGTTCTATTGCCCAATCTCGTTCTTCCACGTGGTGTCCAATGATTGGTTCACCTTTATCGCCGTACTGCCACTTGGCTGCTGACTATACATGTCATACTCCTGGCTGGATGAGCCATACTGCCACGTTGTGTGCCACGTGTCATCTTTTGGTTGGTCCATACACCTACCATGTCATCTTGTCTGTACTTTACGGATTCCATGTGTCACCCTGACAGTGGTTCCACGTGGCACCCCCATTTTTCCAAATTTGCCTATTTCATCAATACAATAGAACGCGATAACTTTCTCATACGGAGTCCATTTGAGGTGAAACGAACACCATTGGAATTGTCTCGACGAGCCCTTTGATCTGTCGCGGGTTTTGCTGAGATTGGGGGACTTCAAAAAAATTTCCTTCTTGGATCCTCTTGGATCATGATGGGTTGGGATTAGACAGTAGTAATGCAATGATTGTGGAGGAGTAGGGATTCGAAGCCACATAATTGTTTCTGTTATAGCTTTGAAACATTAAATATTTACAGGATGTTGTCTCCATTTTGACTTTTAATAAAGATAATACTGAAGCCAGAAACTTAGATTTCTTCATCTTTTAGTGCTAATATATATGTTTTTATTTTTCCTTTACAATAAAAATTCAACTAATTATTTAATATCTAGTGAGACCACATCTGTCTAGCATTCATGTCTAAAATCCTGAAAACTGTTAAGTCTCTTGAATTTTGGATGGGATTTAAAATTCTACGTTTTGCATATTAACTCAATGAGTTTGGAACCACTCTTAAACATCCTAAAACAATTAATGGTAATGGTAAAACTTTAAGTAAAATGAAAGAGAATAAAGAGAAGGAGAATGCCTTATTTAATATGAGAAGGAGCCTTCTTTACTTTAGTTCTGGACTCCCTGGAATTGAATCAGTCCCTTTTCATATTTGCATTTTCTAGAGCCCTAGTGTGCCCAAAGTTTAACATGGTGGAGTTTTACTGCTAATCCAAGTCAAATGTGTGCCCAGGGGCCAGAACCTCAGTAAAATATCAAGTGGGTTATTTGCATATTATTATTTTGGATCTGATTTGCCATTTGGGTGTCCTTGGTTCTACGGAATCACCCGTAGGTTCTTGGTACAAAACTATTAAAAGGCTTGAAGATGTTTCTATTCGATTGGTTTTATAGTATTCTTGCCACTCTAGGCCTATGGCAGAAAGAGGCCAAGATTCTTTTTCTATTCCTAGATAATGCAGGCAAGACTAACTTGTTGCATATATTGAAAGAAGAGGTGAATCTTTTCAGCCCTTTTATCCCATGTTAAAGCAAATTTATCAACATAATATATTGTTATTGATCTTGGTGAAACCAGCATGAATGCCGTTACGTTAACTGTACTATTACAATCTGGAGTAGAACAAGTAGATGCTATGAATACACCTTGTACTGCCCTTTAGTTCAAACATAACCAGATGCAGGATTGTGCTTTTGAACCACCCTAATCTAGATGCAATAACTGACCTCTATTAGGTGTTTCTTTATTAGTAGAAAAGTTATATTTGAGAAATTCAATTGGGCCTACCATCAAGTCTGTGTGGAACACTCAGGACAAATTTTCACCTAAGAGATGTCAATTTATTAATGTCATCCCTGTAGTTCTTTTTCTCAATCTTTTGTCCCTTTAGGGAGACATCGCTATAGCTCATATCATTCATCTCTCTAGATAAAAATACAGCAGTAACCCTTCATTCCCCATGACTGAGGTGATTTTGAGACTGTAATGGATCCCCATGGGGATTGCTAGAAGCAAAATCATGAGTGGGAGACCCATATCATTGAAGCATGAAATGGTGAGAATGTGTTTCCTACATAGTTATGTTTGAACTATGAGCTTTGCTAACGGAAGATCATAATGAGTTTCGGAGGCCAAAACTCAATAATATGCATGGTATCTTCTTTGTTTTTATATAAATCCCACATACACAATTTTTTTGATAGACTTTTGGATATATAAAAGTACATCTGCACTGTTTCTTGTTGTATGTTCAGGCATGAGACTAAGTATGAGGACTTAGTTCCTTAATTTGGGTTTATGATTTATTGTTAAATTTTCAATATTTGATCTTTAGATTTTATGAAATGAACTTGTAAATATTTGTAGGCACAGATTCCAATACAAGTGGGTTTAGTAAAATGGGTTTGTACTAGATTTAGATAAGTTAGGGATATCTGTAGCAGTAAGTTTTGGAAGGCCACCAAGGAAAAGAACTAAATCGACTATTTAGATTTTAAGATTACGATCATTATATAGGTTAAACAGTAAACTTTGGAGTATTTGGTACAGATTATTCCTTGAATATGCAACATTGTTAAGGTTTGAGAGAACATTGGGGAACATTTTGATAATCTCTTGCAGTGGGCATAATTTTATTTAAATCAATTCCTTGAATATGGAATCGCAATTAAGGTTTGGGAGAACATGGGGGAACATTTTGATAGCCTCTTACGGTGGGTATAATGTTATTTAAATCAGTCCTCAACTTAATCAATACCAAAACTTTCTTCCTTTGAACTCTTCTATTTGTTGTCCACAAGGATCTTTTGAATGATAATGTGACTTGCAGAGAATTTTTGAAATAGTTGATTGATTTCTCTCTCTATTCTAATTTGTTTTGTATGCTTTTGGTTGTAGAGGTTAGTCCAACATCAACCTGCTCAGTATCCTACATGAGAGGAACTAAGTATTGGTAAGATCAAGTTTAAGGCCTTTGATCTTAGTGGTCATCAAATTGCCAAAAGAGTGTGGAAAGACTATTATGATAAGGTATGGGTTATGTTTCTATTGTATTTAGGATGATATTTTTTGTTCTTGAGCTCTATTTTTCTCTACTCTATTCCATTTGTTTATATCTTTAACATGGATAGTGGTTTCTGATAAGATTAGTATTTGATTTTTGTGTTGATGGGTTTGGATCAGACAGTAGTAATGCAATCATTGTGGAGGAGTAGGGACTAAAATCCACATAATTGTTTCCATTATAGGTTTGAAACATTAAATATTTACAGGATGATGTCTCCATTTTGAATTTTAATAAAGATAATCCTGAAGCCATAAACCTAGAGTTCTTCATCTTTTAGTGCCAATATATATGTTTTTCGTTTTCTTTTACAACAAAAACTCAAGTAATTATATAATATCTAGTGAGACCACATCTGTCCACCGTTCGTGTAGAAATCAGGTGAGCAAATCAATTTTTCTCTGTACTCTGTTTCAATTGTTTATATATTTACATGGATAGTGGTTTCTGATAATATTAGTATTCGATTTTTTGAGTTTTACTTTGCAAATTTTGGGAGCCGGTGTCTTGATATTGGAGAGTTCTTTCTCCTTTTCCAGTCCTTCCCAAACTGGACATTTCAACAGATAGGGCTCCCAGATCTATTTCTATACATTGGTTGCTAGTCTATTATACTGTGAGGCCATTCATTCCTAAAGGTAAGTGTAGTCTTAATTGCAAGACATCCCTTGTATATTTTGGATTACTATTAGCTTAAACTTTCATTCATTTTTGTGTCATTCTTAGTTGCTTTCTTTTTTTGGTTTGTTTTCCTTGGCCAAGTATCAAAAAAATGGTGGTTGTCCATTTTTCATGTTCTTATTTACCTTCAATGCACTAAATACGTGCTCACAAGAAGGATTAGAGCATCTATTTTGGAAAAAGTAAATTTTCATTATTTTTTTCTCATGTTTTGAGAGAGACATTACCATCACATGTTCTGCAGTGATAATTATATTACCAAATGTCAACCCTGTTTTCACACGGTATAGTCCCCTGCAAAACTCAAATACAACTTTGGGGTGTTTATGAGTGATGTTTCTGTTGTGACAAGTTTGGTTGATTAAACACTTAACAAATTTATTTATAACTATAATTTTTAGTAAGTCATCGATTCTGATGCTTAAAAATGAGCTATGCACTTTGATAAGTAGGGAAACTTGTGGAATTCTATTGGTGGTTGTTGGTGTGCTCTTCTTAAGAGGGAGTAAGAAAGTGATTGAAATTTTATTTAAATCAATTCCTTGAATATGCAATCACTGTTAAGGTTTGAGAGAACATTGGGGAACATTTTGATAGCCTCTAGCAGTCGGTATAATTTTATTTAAATCAATCCTCAACTTAATGAATACCAAAAACTTTCTTCCTTTGAACTTTTTTATTTGTTGTCTGTAAGAATATTTTGAATGATAACGTCACTTGTAGAGAAGTTTTGGAATATTTGATTTATTTCTCTCTTTGTTCTAATCTGTTTTATATGCTTTTGGTTACAGAGGTTAGTCCAACACCAACCTTCTCAGTATCCTACATCAGAGGAACTAAGTATTCGTAAGATAAAGTTTAAGGCATTTGATCTTGGTAGTCATCGAATTCCCAGAAGAGTCTGGAAATACTATTATGCTAAGGTATGGGTTATGTTTCTATTGTATTTAGGATGATATTTTGTGTTCTTGAGCTCTATTTTTCTCTACCCTATTCCATTTGTTTATATATTTAACATGGATAGTGGTTTATGAGAACATTAGTATTTGATTTTTGTGTTGATGGATTGGGATTGGACAGTAGTGATGCAATCATTATGGAGGAGTAGGGATTCGAAGCCACATAATTGTTTCGATTATAGCTTTGAAATGTTAAATATTTACAGGATGTTGTCTCCATTTTGACTTTTAATGAAGATAATCCTAAATCCAGAAACCTAGAGTTCTTCATATTTTAGTGCCAATATATATGTTTTTCTTTTGATTTTACAACAGAAATTGAAGTAATTATTTAATATCTAGTGAGACCACATTTGTCCAGCGTCCATGTCTGAAATCCTGAAAACTGTTAAGTCCCTTGAATTTTGGATGGGATTTAAAATTCTACTTTTTTCATATGAACTCGATGAGGTTGGAACCACTCTTAAACATCCTGAAACAATTAATGGTAATTGTAAAACTTTAAGTAAAATGAAAGAGAAAAAAGATAAGGAGAATGCCACTTTTACTTTAACAATTTAATAATACCATTACTACTGAACACCTCCAACAGATATACTTATAAGCATTTAATGATTATTTTTCAAACTTTGCCAGCATTGGTTTGTTAGAAACTACTTTATTGGTAAAAATAATTGTGACTTATGTCTTTGTTATTCTAGATTGATGAAAATGTTGTGTTTTTTATTGTTAATTTTTTATGAAGTTCCAACTTTCCAAATCTATGTTAAATTTGTCGGTATCAATTTGATTACTTCCTAGAAAAAAATTTCTTCATATTTTTCATAGTAGTTCTGTGTATATGATATTTTTGAGGATTTTGTATATAATATGAACCATAATAATATGTACAGACTTTACATCACCAAACAATAGTTAAAGGGATGATATGAACATTCTATTCCAATGCTTTGATTAAGAATACTTTGAAAATGGACTCATGGCATACAAGGATTATATAGAAGAGATGGCACTTGACCTTGTATGGGGTTAAATTGGCTAAGGATAATATTCCCATAGGTTGGAGTGACTTTGAACCCTTGTACATATTTAGGGGAATTTAGAACTGACATGGCACCCTCTCTTTGTACACATGTTGAGGCTACTTTATACTAGAAGGAGGAAGACCAACGTTGTTTAGGGAATCCTTTTAATAATTAGATGTGAACCCTTCATCACATTTAAGGGTCATAAGATGGCATGGTGGCACATATTCCCACTAACTGGTATAGAGAACACCCTATGAAAATAGGGGGGTAATAGGAGGAAACCCTATGTTTAGGAGGCAAAATTTCATAGCATGTCGCACTAGGGATGCCTATTGCTTGGTACTGGTTTTGCAACTAGGATCCAAGGTGCATAAGAATAAATTTCCCTTGGCTGACCTCCTAGTTAATTGCATCAACAGATCATAGGATCTTGTTTACATGTTCTTTGTATGAATTCCCTCACTCTATTTCATCATCCACCAATTCATGTACTCCTTGCATCATGAATTGATGTTGGCAATCAATAAATCTCTTGGTTAGTTTTTTATGGAAAGTAACTAGAATCATTTTGTTATTACAACAAGCAACACTTACGGCATAAATTAAAGTGTTGAAGTGATTGCATAGAGTATAAAATGGCATTTAGGTAAGAATTTTGCAACACACCTGTATAATTATTAGGAGGTTGAGGATGTGATTAGATGGAGAACTACAGAAGGAGCTTTGTAGCCATGTCTAGCATGTGTATCACTCGTGTGAGGATGCTCTATGATTCAGCAATTTGCATAGTTTTGCATTTCATGATTGATAAGGCAGAGTAACTAGTAGTCAGACAGCCTATCTTCAAGTACCATCACACATTAATTCACAGGAAATTGATATATGTGGAAACAAATATGGTAAGCACTGGAAAATGCTATATTTCACCCGTATAATGATTAGGAGATTGAGGGTGTGATTAGATGGAGAACTACAAAAGGAGCTTTGTGGCCATGTCTATCATGTGTATCACTCATGTGAAGATTCTCTGCAATGCAGCAATTTTGCATAGTTTTTCATTTGATTATTGATAAGAGAGGGAAAATAGTGGTTAGGCACCCTATCTTCAAGGATAATCAAACGTAAAATGGTTGGCAAAGTGATATATGGAAAAACAAATATGTTAAGGCTGGAATTTGTTGTAGACAACGACAATTCGATTTGGCATGCCGCATGATATTTGAAAATCCAATTCTGATTGGATTGATGGAGGAAGATATTTAATTAAATACATTAATTAGTGGGTTTGATTTAGATAGTGTGTACTGTGTGTTTTATTATGACCATCTGTTTTTTCTTTAATTATTTTCAAGTTATGCTGGTAGCTTGACACTTATATGAGTAAGATTTCCATGAATCCATCCCTATGCAAAAAATGGACCCTATCCCTTATCAAAGTACCATTGACTTCCAACTTGAACTTTGATGTCCAATTGATCTAAAGTAGAGGGGTTAGCAGTAGATACATGCTTACAGAGCTAAATCAATTTAGTTGATGTGTAATTCTCTCAAGTATTGTTTGCTCTGGTGATTGTCAAGGTATGTTGGGCCCTAGAAATTACCTAGGTAAGAAGATTTTGGGTATTTCTAGCGTCAAAATCTTACTGGAGATGGAAACATAGGATTCTGAACTGCGGTTTGAGTCTAGTCTTTGTAATATTTAAATTGTGTCCCAATCTATGTTTTTCTAGTTGAACATGAGTCATGACTAAGCTATATGAATAGATGTTGCAAGCCTTGTAGAATGCAAACAAGACAAATTTAATTGGTGCTATACAAACTAGGCAGAAGTCAATCATAGTGTACACAAATTAAAGGTTTATCCAAAATGCAACACTGTAAATGTGAAGAGGATATATGGAACATAAAAAATGGAAGAAGTACAATTTGTTATCAAAGAATGATTAGAAGTGTGTTTTCTTCTTTTCTAAATCATTATTCCTGTGATGTTTTAAAAAATTGTTAGTTATTCCCTTTTTACACAAATTAATAGAAATTTGTAGATTACTTATTAAAACATGTACTCATTTTTAATTTCATTTATCATCGTAGGGGGCCTCTTGTACCATAAAACTCAGAAATAGCCAAAATTGAAGTTTAGATGATTTTAACTGTTGTTTATGCTCAGAGTTTGGTTTTGATGGTACTTCTACTTTCAATCTCAACCCAGAATTTGCTACAGCCTTCTGGTCATTACTATTCAGTGGCTGCAATATGACTTTTGGCCACTTTTGTGCTCAAAACTGCCCATATTTGAGTACTAGGGAATTTTTTATGGTGGAATTAAACTCAATACCCAAGATGAAGAGTGTTTACCTCATGAATGATTCCCAAAATTGCTATAGGTCTCTTTTCAATGTTTTCATGCCTAGAAAGCGCATAGAATTAGGAATTTAAGACTGCTTGTTGCTATTATTCATGCCCAAATCTTAAATTAAATATGAGAGGCTCGATATCTACATTGTATGACAGGATCAAAAAATTAAATAAGAACCAGAGTGATTTTCTATATGAAGTATTTGAGTTGAATAACAGTGAAAATATAATCTATTAGCTTGTTTTAATCTGATGGAAGAGTAAGTCATCTTTGTAAATATTTATCTTATATGGAATTGAATTTGAGTTTAGCAATCGAAATCCAGATAATCAATGGGAATCTATAAACACAAGAATTGTGTGCATAGATGTTGAAGGGATTATATGTATAGAATCTATGTTATGTATAGTGATTGATATTATGCTCGACATTATTGTTCTAATTTCTATACATTGTTAGCTTTGTATAACAAAGAAAATATGAAGGATAAGTGTTCTATTTAATGTGTTTTGTTGAAGATAGAGCATCTCAGTTTCCTTTTCAAAAGGATAGTTTATGCTAAATACACAGATTCATTGAGTGGATCTTTCAAAAGCTAGGCATTCTGGCTAAATATACAAAGGATCATTTGCAAGTTATACAACTTGGGCTTAGAATTCATTCATATATTATTCATTTATTTGTTAATGTGATGTCAATGCTTGTTATTTCAAGATGGTGAAAAAGAAATTATAGAAATTGTGTTAAAAATGGGTCATTATATACCTGTTCAGTACACACCATTGGAGACATTTTTCCTCATCTGAGGCAATGATCCTTTATGTTACATAGAACAAGGTCTACATATGTGTATGTCATGAATCTTGGGATTTTATGACATGATCTATGCATGGGGTCTTCACTTAGTGAAACCATGCCATAGCACGTTCGTTCGTGGCATATGAAACAATACCCCTATTTTCAAAAAATATTGGAAAATACCTCAAAAAATCGTTTTTTTAACCCCCTCCCAATATGCCTTCCCAATTTAAAAAAACCCCTATTTTCACTATATATTGCATGTATTCATTTTTACATTTACATTTTTTATACCCCTTTATATTTCTACCTAGTATATTGACCCCAACAAAGAAAAATAGCAGTGGCCTTAAGAAAGATCATGGGCAGTGTTGCTCAGAGAAGTTCAACCAAGGGCAATTAGCTCTACAACCGTGTCAGGCACCTTAGGTGATGCAAAAACTGAGAATGTAAACATCATCCAATCCGGGTACTCTTCTCTGATTTTAGATATAATGCCCCAACCCTTATGGAGAAAAACAGAATTAATGTTTGTTTAAGTTTCAAGTTTGGGGTTAACTTCTTAAACAAGTAAGTATAAAGTAGTTTGTTCTAAAAGTTTTTTTTTAAAGTAATTATCTGCTTAGGAAGAATTGGTGGTTTGTATATTTTTTTTTTATTCCAAATGAATATTAAGAAACATTTTTTCTTTGGAAAAAAGATTCCAATTTATTAAACACAATTTTTAACCATCTTTTTTCAAAATAAATTCCATATTTATCACACTAAATACACTTCCTTTCTTTCTTTGAATTAAAATTACCATTTGAATCTTCATATATAGTTTGCCTTGTCTTTGATTTCCTCTTATGTCACATAGATGAATCTCTATATGCTTTCCTTATGCTTTGCTTCAAGAGGATGACAAAAATTGTCATCCTCATTTTAAATACTTCTTTTTTTATTTAAGTTAAAATTGTCATTCTAAATATTCATGCATGGTTTAGCCTTATCTTTTATTTCCTCTCACACAAATCTCTACCTCCTCTCTTCTTCTATCACACAAATCTATATCTCTTGTCCTCTCCTCTTCTACTGCATAGACAAATCTATGTCTCATTTCCTTATGCTATTCTACGAGAGGATGGTCCAAATTGTCTTAGAGTCTATTTGAGGGATGCTCCTACAAAATTAGCCCTCCTAGTTCATCAAATGTCCAAGGGTCAACTCTTCCTGATAGACTAGAGATTCTTAAAAGAACTTTGAAACACTGGGACAAATGATTAAGTATATAGAGATAAGATCCTTATTCTCTGGTTATGGTTTGACATCCACTAACTTAAGAACCAGTCCCTTAAATAATCATGGTTCCATTATAACTCTTGTACAAGGAGGTCAATAACAATCATATATCAAAGAATCCAACCATACTAGATAAATCCCAAATTCCTTATATGTCGCGAATATGAGAAGCAGTTTGATTGTGATGGTTGAGGAGAATTTGTTAAGGGGCATTGACAGTCATGGCTCTTCCAACCCATTTAATTTCCAGAATTGCTCCTTGGGGTTTAACGTCGAACAATCCAAGACGACCATATTCCTATGGAAGGGACTAAAAAAATTCCTTTGTCTTTATTTTTCACTTATCAGTGATCACTACTCTGTGGCTTTGGAAAAAAAGTCCAAGTACTACATGTTGGAAAATATCTAGGCACTAAATGGTACCCTCAACCAAAGTTTTGTTGAGTTCTGAAGTGAGAGTTGAATCATTTGTGAAGTGATCACTAAACAGTTTCCCACCACCAACAGGTACTAGGGATATCTTGGATCTGCCCTGGTCACTAAACAGTTACCCACCCCTAGAATATAATCGAAGGCATTTGCTGCAATGACATAGAATTATGGAGCTAAGGGGAATCCTTTTGGAGTTATGGAGCTAAGGGGCATAAAGTGTGGAGTGGGAAAGAGATATTTGAAGAAGTATTGCTTGGAAAATTCTATCCTTAACATACACTCTGGTTGAGGCATGTGAGAACAGGGTTCAAATTTCTTGAGTGAAGAAGTTTCCCAATCCTAGTCACTAAAGAATATTAAAAATGAAGTCTCATTCAATCATGTCATAAACCATGTCAAAGTTTATTTTGAGAAAGAAAATTTTTCCTAGTTTCCTTTGCTCACTTAATACTTTTTTAAATGAGAAGGCTATTCAGAATAAAATAACCTTTCCTAAATCCAATATGTTCAAAGTATTCTTGAAGCTGTTATGTTCAGGATGAAGTATTCTTGAAGCTATATTTTCGGTTCTGCAGTCAAAACACCCATGGGATACACCACAACACTACTCACGTAGAGGCCAAATCAAGTAGGAAACCTTGTTGAAATTGATAGATTTTCAAGTTCCAATATGGTATTGCATTGTGTTCACATGGAATTATCCACTGCTTTAAGTAAATATAGGCTGATAACTTTAAAATCAAAACTTAGGATTCCAAAATTGACATCCTTACCATTTTATCACCTGAATTGCTCTTTCATGGTATAATGAAGTTCTTCAACTGAAAGCATCGATAAAATTTGAAGATAATTGTAGCCAAGGGCCCTTTGGAACACGTTCAGTTAATTTCTCCGTGGGGATCATGTTTGAGGCTCAAATGTCTATATAGTTATAATATTAGTTTCGCTATCTAAGCAAAGAAATTTCCTTACAACGAGACACGTGAATATACACCACTCAAACTGTAAAAAAACATGTTAATAACCAAGGGAATTACCATAGCTACTTGAGATTCAACAAAACTTGAAAGGTTAGAAAACCATGCAATGCATGCACCTTGGATTGATCTACATTTTTTCATGTAATTTACTGAGCAAGGCATAGGTATTAGAACATTAGTGAGCAAGGCATATGTATTAGAACATTCTTGCATATGATTTATGTTTCATTTGTTCTAGTACGAGTACTTATTTGAATGTGAATCAAGGCTCTTCATGAAAAAGACCATTCTAGGAAGAGACTGTCACGAATGCAATTCTTTACTATATTTGCAGTGGCCATCTTTTTATACTACACACTCCCTGGATACATATTCACAATTCTGACATTTTTCTCATGGGTTTGTTGGATATGGCCACATAATATCACAGCTAATCAAATTGGTCCAAGATACAAAGGCTTGGGTATTGGAGCCTTCTCCTTCAATTGGGATGGAATTTCAGCATATCATGGAAGTCCCACTACACTCTTCTTCCACTCTGTCCATGAGGAATGATCGATACTATAAAAAATAATATTCATATTAAAATAAAATTGACTATCTATTATGAGGCATGACTTGTTTTGTGTAAAATACCATCGATCATAGTACTACAGTACTACCATTTTACTATTTAATTTCATTTAAATGTAGTTGCATGTAGCTCCAATAGCTCATGTAGCAGACTACAGGTAATATGGTGAGGAATAGATAATTGCTATGCTCCTATCACCACATCGTCATTTCTGCTAAATGAAGAACCTAGAGAGCAAAGATGAGAATCATTCTTCCTGTTTCAAAGAGTACTTTCCCAGTATAGAAATGCAATCATGTGTTTTCCAAAAAATGTCAAGTCCATTTCAATCATGCAAACATTTATTAAATGTGGGTTTCTGTTCAGACCTGTTCTCACCATGTTTCCATCCCAAAGGCATGAGCACTTAAAAAATAGCTCGAGATGAGGAATATACAGCTTCCTCCATTGTTAGGCCTTGGAGATCTCCTACAGACTAGAGCACATTTTTGTTGCAAAAACCCCATAGATACGACATTCCCTTTTGTACCAAATTCAATCATTAGTATTCAGTGCTTATTCAAAATTAATTCAACCCACAAACATTCCTGAAGAAGAAAAGCCAACAGCCATGGATGCAAAAAATATATACAACTGCACCTTAATTTACTTTTGAGGTACCACCATCTCTCCACTATACAACTAGGTGACTGCCATAGTGGACAGAGATGGATTTCAGGACTTAATTCTCTGGGTTACACAAAAGTTGAATAACCGATGTAGCACATAACAATGAATATATCATGGTCATTACAATATACCTACAATCATAGAAGGTCATGAGATACCATAACCAATACCGGATTTCAATAGGATCAATACTTAATAACAACTGTAAGGACAAGACAACAATCTCTTCACCAAATCATGGTTTACTCACAGTATAACATATAAATCCATGCTAAAATAATGTCCAAATATCCACAAAATGTCTAAGCCTAAACATCCTTACAAAAGCATTAATGCATCTAAAAACAAATATAAAACCTAATTCCTGCTGGATCTAGTGAAAAAAATGATTAATAATAACTAGATTCAGCAAGCTAGGCATGTTTGAGGGTATGTTAAGTTCTATCAAAAACAGATTAAGCTACCTCTGGGAATTACCAATCCCTCTGGTGCACATTTACAACTAATCTAAACAAGGTTCAGTTTCCTCAACATAAACCAATATCTCTATGGAAATCGAGTCTTCCTTTGTATAAAGTGTACACCTATTAGGCTGAAAATCATAAAGAAAGAACTCTATGGGAATGAGGAATCACCAGGAGTGCTAAAATCTAATGGGAATTTATAAGCTCTAAAAATTGCAAAGCAACTCCCTGGATCTGCACGATGCATGATAGAGCTAAAATGCAACACATAAACCAAGGTGACTCCAAAGTTGGTGAATTTTTCCATATGACACCCTTTCAATGGCTGGAACTATTCATTTTGAAAGGTATGCAAAAGAATGGCATTCAGTATAGCATTTTGCTAAGTAGTCCAGATTCCAGAACTAGTGGTTTTGTAAATGACAAACTAACAGCCACTAGAAAGCAATTTAACCTTATTTTTTGACAGTAAAACCATTAGACATATCCAACATATGTTATTACCTTCCTGTGAGAAGTCCATGGCCATGAAGCGAAAACAACTGCTAAAGTTTAGCTGGACATTTATGAGGCCTAAAAAATGGAGCATAGTTTCCTGGGTCTTCCAATGTATTAGATACAATAAGATAAGATTCAATAAACAAAGCAAGGTACTAATGATATTAAAAATAGATTCAATAAACAAAGCAAGGTACCACTAAGGGTATTTATTATTTAATTAGCTTAGGATAACAGACATAGTGATATAAAGAGAATACATGCATCCCAATGATGGTCAACTTGTGACATCCTTTGAGGCCGAAAAACACAAATGTCTGTAATGGCATGCCAAAAGAAGCTACTTACTATTTCGTTCAAGTACTTCGGATCAAATAGTATCATCAATGCCAACATTGGATCCTACCAAACACAATCTGACCTATATTCTGTGGAGAAAAAAACATTTCACCAATCAAACATTTAATATTAGCTATCTGCAGTTAGATTGGTTCTCCCACGGAATGAAGGAGCTTTCAAAAGAACTTGTCTAATTACTGTCACTCATGAGACAACTAGATTATTTTCTACCATAGGAACCTAATCATGATGACCACAAGGAATTTCAATGATGGCACAAAGACTATACAGTATAAAAGTGTAGATGAGAGAAAGAGAAGTTCTGAAAATAGTATATGCTATAGACCCAATCAATTTTATTTCAGGCTAATCTTCCAAGTTACTTAAACTTGAAGGAGACAAGTTGTATGAGTTATCATACTTCAAAAAATGGAACTCTCAGAAACACACACCCATTCTGCTTAGAAGTACCAATAGATATTATATTTATAGGAGTTAAAACTAACCGGTGTACATCTACTTTAAATTTATTCAAGATCATTGTGATGATGCAAGAAATCTAAATAGGCAAGAGTTCAAAAATGTAATTGGCTCCCAACCAACTAAGTTTTATGCATCAAATTCAGATTAAGAAGGAAAAATAATGGTGAACACGGGCTTGGTAGAATAACTCCAATGCTTTTCATTCTAGTATTCTGCAATCACTCAAATTTAGAAAAACGTTTATGCCATGCTCTAGTCTCACAAGCTAAACTCCCACCTATAGCTATTTGTGTGTCCCAATTTAAATTCATTTATGGTTATAAACCTCAACCATGACACATAATTAGAAAAATATATCCAAAATTTGTTATATGATTATGTTCCAAATTGACAAACATGGCTTTTCCTAATTCAAGAATGGTATGTTTGTGAAGCCATATTCCATATCAACTGACTCAAATTTGAGATAGATATAAATAGAAAAAGAGATTTAACTACATGAAAAATGTGCACACAAATCAATTCAATCCTAGCTGCATGATTCATTTTTCCACAAGCCCAGCAATCTAGAAATTTGTCAACCTGAGGAAATACGAATACACAGCAAATAGTGCAACAGACCAATCAGACGTGAACATGAAAGTAGGTCTTCACCGCTTGGCCTAAACCCTCTTTCCTGCATCATTCCCTTGAGAACAAAACCAAACCCAAGAAGGATTATTAAATGGGCTCAAATTTAACAACAGCACTAACATCAAATATCTATGAGCTAGAAGACACAAGAAAAACATATCACAGAACAAAACTCAACATAATGTTTAAACAAATCTAACTGGAAACCAAAAAACCAGTTACCCTCTACAAGACTCAATAAAACCCTAAAATATCTTTTCAAATAATGCTGCAAAACCACTTACCAACTTAAACAACACTTCCTTAAAACCTAAGATCAGAAACACAATTAATGTAAGATCAAATAAATAATACATTCAGTTAAACAACACACAATCACACATCAAATTTTGACGTCAAACTATTTTCTCCAAAATCAAAATCTGCTCTCAACCAAATTCCTCAGCACTCTTCAATTTTTCTACTGAAACCAGCACTCTACAAATTTTTTGCTAGAACCTACTCTCAAATCTCAGTACATGTACTCAAAGTCAATAGAACAAGTTACAATCATGATCAGCTATGATACATATACTTACAAAATTCCAATTTTTGCAGACTCAAAACTATTCCAAAACAGCCATGATACATAAATTTACAAAATTTCAATCTTTCCAGATTCAAAACTATTCCAGAATGCAGAATAGGTATGATACATATTTGACAAAACCCAACACAAACACTGCATATCATTTAAAATAAGCCCCACGTAGACAAAATCATGAACAAAACATAAAATCATTCACTGCACACTGTGAGGAGATGTCTTTTACCATAAAACAAACATTTGCTTGTAAAAGATAATTCTGTATTCTTCAAATGAAGAAAATACATTTGGGTTTTTACAGGGAGGAAATATAATCCAATTGAATAGGAGACATGCATAGGATATTTGTCACTTCTGTTCATAAATCATTTATTTATTGCTTTGTATTGTAGAGGATGGCTTCATATTCACTGGATGAGGAAAATTCATATGGAATTTTACAGAAGAAAATATTGTCAAAATGAACAAGGAAATATGGTATTTCCCATTTGTTTGGAACACATCAAAACCTACCTCCAACTGTTCACAAAAAATTTACTGCATAATGCAATAGGATGTCTTGACATGTAAAATTTTCTTATTGGAAAATATATTCAGAAATGTTCACTGAATGAAGAAAATTCAGTTGGGATTTTACAGATAAAATATAATCCAATTGAACAGGCTTCCAACTTGTTTGGGACACATATCAACACCTGACTAGTTCTACCCTCATAAACAATCATTCTCATATGTTGATCAAATAGCAAAAAGTTCTACATTCACTAAAGAAATGTGGACATGCATAGCATATATGGCACTTCTGTTCATAAATCATTTATACACTGCTATGTATAGTAGAAGATGGTTTCATATTCACTGAATGAGGAAAATTCATTTGGGATTTTACAGAAGAAAATATAGTCAAAATGAACAAGGAAAACTGGCATTTCCCATTTGTTTGGAACATATCAAAACCTACCTCTTACTGTTCACAAAACATTTACTACATATTGCAATAGGATGTCTTGAGATGTAAAATTTTCTTTGCAGAAGATATATTCAGAGATGTTCACTGAATGAAGAAAATTCATTTGGGATTTTTACAGATGAAATATAATCCAATTGAACAGGGCATCTGGCATTTCCAACTTGTCTGGGACACATAAACATTTGACTAGTTCTACTCTCATAAAGAATCTCTCTCATATGTTGATCAAATAGCAAAAAGTTCTACATTCACTAAAGAAATGTGTCACAACCTTTATCATCCTCCACTCGGCTTTTGTTTCCTTTTTGTAAAGTTGAAGAGAATGGTCATACTAAAAGTTAATTTGGCCAAGTGCAGAAAAGAAAAAGAATGACATGACTATAAGTTCTACATTTACTCAAGAAATGTGACACCAAATACTCTATCAGTGTAGACACCCATATTTTCTTTCTTTATCATCAACTTGTTTGGGACACATATCAACACTTGACTAGTTCTACCCTCATAAACAATCTTTCTCATCTGTTGATCAAATAGAAAAAAGTTCTACATGATGTAATGCATGATGTAATCCAATGGCCAACCTTCAAACTCAAACCGATATACATAGTGTTTCGATAGGCCTTAATTTTACTGTAGAATCCTTGAGATCCATCTTCATAATGAGGCCACTGTTATCAGTTGAATCTTTCTTTTAATTTTTACCCAAGCCAGGGTAATACAGAAAGAGGTGCTAATTACATCATAGAAGAAATTGCCAATAATATGTTGCTTTAG
This sequence comes from Pseudotsuga menziesii, assembly GCA_001517045.1. Taxonomy (NCBI): domain Eukaryota; kingdom Viridiplantae; phylum Streptophyta; class Pinopsida; order Pinales; family Pinaceae; genus Pseudotsuga; species Pseudotsuga menziesii. The sequence goes on along the minus strand of LPNX010297448.1, from coordinate 27,360 downwards.
AATGTGTATTAAAGCCCCAATAATCCATGTTAGAGGAATTAAGAGAGCCTTCTACCTTAAATATTTGGTCCACCCATTACATCCATAGGTAGTAATAAGACTATTAAAGATAGTCTCTACTTAAGGAACCTAGTTTTCCCTTTCCTCCTTCCAACCCATGAGGCTAATAGAAGAATGGATTGATTGTGGGTGACAACTTAAAAAATTGGATGAAAAGAAGTGAGTAAAACAATTTCAAAACACTTCCTCTCTTTAACACATGGGGTATCTTGTTAGAATTGAATGCAAACATTCTTCAAGACATGGAAGTGCCTTATTTATAATGTGCATCACAAATCATAACAATTAATAAGAACACTAAATTTCCAGTCATGCATATAAAACAAAGAATATTGGAATAACCAGTTATCAAGAAGAGGGGCACTTGGTGTTATTTCAATAAATATAACTAGATACACCAAGAGATACGTTGAGAAAAAAATACTGTTTTTATGTATAATTCTTATTATTTTCAATTGAAAGCAAGCCTAGGGGGGTGGGAAGGGGGGGAGGGTCTCTAACAACAACTCTGAATTTATGCCACTAAAACTCAACATAATAGCAGAGTCTCTGTAAAAAAAATATTACTGGACTACAATGCTGGATTGCAAGTGGAGTTTCAAGACATATTCCAACCAACGATTCCAGTGGTAATTAATGGAACTTAAAGAAAAGAAAATGTTCTAACCTTAAGAATTGTCTAAAATTGAACAAATATTTTTATTTCAATCTAATAAGTGCATTGAGAAGACACCAATCTTGCAATGCATGTATAAATTTCTATAGGTGAAAGACTGTATAATAATTTTTATGACCTTATGATTGATATTTTTATACAAGACACGCTCTCTTTGTATCCGGTATGGTTGTGGTGGTTATCCTAAAGAGTACATATTGTTGGTCAATTACAACACTAATAAATCATTTATGGGTTCGTTGGTTTTCTATATAGGTTATAGTGTTGTGCAATAGCATGCCACAACCATATATCCTCATTTCTTCAAATGTGGTGTAGTGGAAATTATTACTTTAGTGATTTTTTCAGACTGTTCGATCCACCTTGCTAAGTCTTTGACCAATGGAAATAAAAGAATGATACCTATGCTCAACCACTCCAATTATGATTGTCACAATTCTTATGGATAGCAATGATAGGGAGTACTCGGGGTTCCAATAGAATATGTACAATAAACTGTCATATGTACCTACTCGCCAAGATTGCACTGTTGCAAGAATATATGGTCATATTTCAGATACTTGGTCCAATATTGTTTGTATTTTGCAATTCCAATTTCAAGCCATGGTTTCATGTTTCCATTGTAATGTATCAGTGATGCCTTTGCAATGTCTATTCGACTAACACTAGGATTATAACCAAGGCCTAGAACATGCCAAGAATTATCTAGTGCATAATTAAGGTTGTAAAAGCTGATCATCCCAAGTGGCAGGCTGCCCAGTTTCCACAGCTGTCTGTCCTTGTTCTAAGATAAAAAGCATCACACAATAGTCATTTTTAGACAAAACCAAATGCTAATGTCACTTCATTGCAGAAACCACAAATAAAGCACCAGGAAACCAAAATCAAAATGTCAATGTATACTTACTTGTACATGCATTGCTCCTTTATTCTATTGTACCAACAACATTGAAGCTCAACACCTTCAGGCCTATCCAGTGGCAGCAGTTAAGACTATTTAGGCTACTCTGGGGACCAAAAGAGGATTGCCCACTGCTGCCATAGGAGAGGCCCAAAAAATTAGAGTTGTTGCAGTTGGGTAGAATAGACTGACCCCCATTCCTTGCAACTTGTTGGATTTTGGAAAATGCTAGACTAGCTTCAGTGGACCCAGCAGTACTATGTGCAGAAAGATTGAAATAAGAGCTTGAATTAGTAGCAGGATTAAGGTCATTTTGATGGTGATCCAAGGAAATTGGTAGGGCACTTGTAGAGGGTCTAGTAGACATGGTTGAATCATTTTGTGTGTTGAAGACAGGTTGTTCTGCAGCTACAGTTCTCTTGGCCCTCTTATTCTTTCTACAACTGCCACCAACAGGTACAGTCCTCAGAGTTCCTCCTTTGTTTCGGTACCTTCTGCAGGTCTTGCAAAAATGACGAGGTTGTGATAAACTATAGTTGTCATAGTAGTAGAACTTGGTTTTGGTGGACTCACATCTAAGGCTTGTTCGATGAGGTTTCAACCTTCTCTCAAGCAATGGACGTGAACATGAAAGCAGGTCTTCACCACTTGGCCTAAACCCTCTTTCCTGCATCATGCCCTGGAGAACAAAACCAAACCCCAGAAGGATTATCAAATGGGCTCAAATTTAACAACAGCACTAACATCAAATATCTATGAGCTAGAAGACACAAGAAAAACATATCACAGAACAAAAATCAGCACAATGTTTAAACAAATCTAACTGGAAACCAAAAAACCAGTTACCCTCTACAAGTGTAATACCCCGGTTTTGACCCTGCTCGCCTTAAACTACATGATACATATATTGTAAATAATCTTGGTGCGGAGCTAAAGGCCAAGGCCCCACCATAGATTTGGTTATGTTGTGTGTCTGTTTAGGAATGGTCACCAATGGTATGTCGGGACATGCGGCATATATTTAAATTGTGACGTCATGTAAATGTGAATTTTAATTAATAACCCAGCTAGCTATGTTCACTGCAACTAAATTGAGAAGGGGCATGATTCCAAAGGATAAGGACGGGGAATGTTGAACATTGAGTCATGGGAGAAGAGCCATGTGTCATCACCACCCTTAGTTGTTTCGTTGCTAGTTGGGATAGCGGATTGGCTGGCAGGAAGGCCACGCCCACGCCGCTCACACTCTCTCCACTACGCTCTATTGGTTTGTCCACTCACCATATCATGAGTCTGTTTGTCTCCCCTCACGCGAGCTGAGTAAAAGAATCCACATTCCATTGTTGGGGGGTTCGCCTGCTCTCTGGGGGATTTGCTAGTCTGTGGGTTTTTTTTTTTCCTATTCACGCAGAAGATAGTTCTTTTGCCTCACAGATTTGAGGACTGTAGATTGATTCTTTACCTGGGATTCATGCAGAGTTTGTGCTTTTCCCATCATTATCAGACATCATATTGTCCTATTAGTTCCATCGTTGAATTGTAGCTGGATATTCTGGATAGTTCTGTGGGCAGCATTTTTGTCTCTCATGCATAGTTGGAAGTCGGGACCTGTTTCATTCCTGGTCTGTATAAGTTTTCCCAGTGACTGCAGTGCGATTTTTGTGTTGTGGGCTCAGGTTTGATCATGGGATGTCATTTGCCACAATTTGTTTAACTGTGTTTTTCCCTGTAAACACTTGAATAGCTGTTTGGCTGCTTGCATGCAGTGGATTTGTCCCCAAACTATTTGGGGTTGGTGAATGAGGGCCTAAGGTGCTTGATAAACCTGGTGGGTTGAGAACCACACGGATAGAGCCACTGAGCTGGATTTCTTCTCCATAGCCCCTGAAGAGCACTGGAGGGAAGATCAGGGTCTAAGGGACTGCGTTGCAGAGAAGGGACTGACTTCCTTGTGTTGGGTGTGTGTGGGTGTTCTAGAATCCAGGCTGGTTCTGGTGTTGGTGTCTGCAGCTCTTCAGTGAGCTCACCAGCTTAGTATTAGCCTTTCCCAGCTCCTGAATGGCCTGATAAACCCAACTCTATTGGCTTGGCTGATCTGTTTTTCACCTGATAAACCCAACCGTGTTGGCTTGGCTGAACTGTGTACCCTTGTGGTGTTGTTACCTTGGCTATGTATAAGCCTGTTAATTCCTTATTCCTTGGGGAATCATGCCCAGCTCGGGGGTGGCAGCGTTGCTGAGATATTAAGGAGCACGCGGGCCTATGGTTCAGTGGAACTTTGCAGCGATGTAGCTGGTTGCGGAACAAGCTCCTTATAAGATAAGTAAATTTTTCTATTTTACTTCTGCAATCCCATTTACTATTAATGATCATGATGAACATGTGAATGCTTGTACAAATGTATGTTGCTTCTGCTGTGTATGATAAATAATCATGTATGCATGTTTTAGTTCAAGCAATTTATTTCAGCATTTCAACAATGATTATGAATGTACATGTTCATGGGGCTAGATGCCCAAATGTTTTGGCGTGTAGTAGCATCCTCTTCACTGGTCGGAGGGTCAAGGACGTTACAACAAGACTCAATAAAACCCTAAAAATGTAGATTTGAACAGGGTTGAGCATCATTGTTCTTTAAACCAAGTACTCTAAACTCACCTACTTCTCCACAACCACACTACTGCAAATTATGATCAAAAAATACTAGCCTTATAATCTCATATAAAGACCACTCAGAATACAGAAATTGCAGAGGAAAAGAACAAAAGAAATGATGGAGGTGGCTGGGGTGGAACCCGTGACCATTGAGAAACAGTAAAGACAGTGCAAGGAAGTCCCACACAGACAAAATAATGAACAAAACTACAAGCAAAAACCAAATAAACAATCATTCTGACATGTACATGTATATACCTGTGGCCAATCGGTGGAATCCATGCAGATTTGAACAGGGCTGAGCATCATTGTTCTGTAAACCAAGTACTCTAAACTCACCTACTTCTCCACAGCCACACTACTACAAATTATGATCAACAAATACCAGCCTTATAATCTGATATAAAGACCACTCAGAACACATAATTTGCAGAGGAAAAGAACAAAATAAATGATGGAGGTGACTGGGGTGGAACCCATGACCACAGCAACAGCAAAGATAGTGCGAGGGTGATAATTGGTGGCGAGGAAGAATAAGAATGCTATGCAGTGGCTCTCTAACACTGCTATGCACCAGATAAACGCTATGCACCAAAGAAACTCAGCATCATACGCAGGGTGCACACAGGTTTATGGTGGAGCACTGGTGGTGAAGGGCGCGAGCAGAAATTTGGAATAAAATAACCCCAAACATATTGGATATTTATATAGTTAAAAAAAAAACCCTTATTACCCCTAATATACCACCAATATATTGACTTTTAATTTTTAAATTTTAGCCACCCCAATATGAACGGACGTGATATCATATTGGTCCCTAGGTGACGCCCCCGTGGATCTATGCCATGCTTGTTTAAATTATGTCGATTGTTTTCCAAAAGAATAATGTGGAGCATAATTTCTGATTCTATTATTTTATTGATTTGTCAAGACCCAGGTCCCCACATGTCCACTGGACCATTAAGGGACGAGATAACAAGTGCAGTTTCCACTTTCCCTGAATCTAGTCAGCGCAGTTGTGTTTCATTGACACCTTCCATTTGTATTAGTGTTATGCCTCCTTCAAGGAAAGAGTCAATTAAAAGTCATTGAAAGAGTCAATGTAAACACTCATTGTAAGTCAGGTCAATATAAATTAATAATGTGCCATTGTGTTAATTTTATAACATTTTTCTCACACAAGTGTCACTTATGGTTTCTATATCGATTTGGAATTTCAATTTTAGAATATTAAGTAAGATGTCAAACATGGATTGTGGAATTAAAAATAAAACATCAAAACAAAAGGATGTAATATCATATTTTCAAAATCCTCAATCCAATAATCCACATCCTATTCATGCTTCAAGATCTCTTGAGCAAGGTATCGGTGAGAGAGATGTCAATACTTTTGAGAATGCATCTACAACCCATACAATGGATGGTAGAATACATTCCTCTAATGATAAAACTAAGATAAATGCATTTCCATCTGAAATTGGTAGTTCAAATGTTAAAGATTTTTCATTGCAAGGTGACACAGTGCATTCACAAAAAAGGAAAAAGGGCCTATGGGACGCAGGGAGAAAATTCAAAGTTGATTGGGTCTCAAGATACCCATGTATTGAACCAATACCTCTAGCAAATGAGAATGAGACCTCACAACAATTTAAATGCATTTCTTGTAGTTGGAAAGTTGGCAAGGTAGTGAAATTGCAGATGAAGTTAGACACAATCGAGAAGGATGTTGGGAAGGTGTATGATAAGAAAACTGCAAATGATGAGAATAAATCTACTTCCAGATGGAAATCCATTAGCGAATGTCGACATCTCCAATTTGAAGTGGAATATAATGAATTCTTACTAAATAAGAAAAAACTCGAGGAAAGTGGAGAAAACATCACATCTCAATTTGGAACGATGATGGAAACAAATTTGTTATCAAAGACAATACAATTAAGCACTGTATTTCACCTCCTATCCAATGGTCATCCTATGACAGATTATCCAAAAATGAGGAAATATCTACATTTTATTTAAGTGCCAAATTTTCCATCTTCTCATTGGTCTTTATCGAGTGTTTGGGAATGGGGAAAATATCTAGCTCAAGTATAAAAGGATGATATGAAAGAGAATATTGCAAATGATACATTTTTGTCCCCGTCTTTGGATGAAGTTACGACTATTGATAATACTTCATGGATTTGCATAAGCATTTGCATGGTCAATGACCATATGAGGCATTCCTATCTACTTGGAATTCATAAAATGACCAAAAGTTATACAGCAAAAAATATTTATGAACTTGTTATTGATAGTTTGAAGGAAATTGGTGATATGGATCATTCCATGATTGCAAAAAAGCTAGTATGTGTTGGAGCAGATGGATCATTAGTAATGCAAGGACAAATGAATGGCCTTTGTGATAGAATACAACTCTCGGCTTCACCATATATGCTTAGTATTCATTGTATGGCTCATAGGATGAATCTTGCATTTAAAATAGTGAGCAACTTTTCATTGGTTTCAAAGGTTGAATATCTTGTACGTAAGGTTCATGCATACTTTTGTCGGAGTCCCAAATGATTTTTAGAGTTTAATTTTTATTTTTTCTGATGGTGTTACAAATGGAAAAAAACTACTAAAAGATGTTGATACAAGATGTATATCATTGAAGGGACCAGCTGAAAGACTATTCAATGAATATGCATCCTTGGTGGGGGTGATGTATGGACATCACTCAAGTGTAGAAAAAGATCAAACTCTTCTATTTCTACTAACTGATATAGAGACATTATTAGCATTGGATGGAATTCTTCATATGCCTCATGAAATGAATAACCTCGTGAAGATGGCTTAGAGTCACACGATGTATATTGCTGAATATAGAAGAGCAAGAAAATTAACATGTCTTGCATTGGATAATTTGTATATTATGGAAGAGTCTTTTACATATTTAGCATTTACAAATTGGAGGAATATAATCAATATAGAAAATGATGATTTTTTTTTTTAATTTTGATGAAAAAGGAATGCTATGTATGGTAGTTCGTGGGCATATGGTTCCCTTTTATTATAATGAAAAGATAGGAAGATCCACCAAACAATGCCCCGTCTCAAGAGAACGATTTGACAATGTTGTAATTTCAGTGAGAGACAACTTGAAAGAAATTGAAAAATCACTATCATCATAGATAAGAGAACAGTTTCCCTGATATGAATTGTTGGAGGCCATGTCTATCATATACCCTCAATATTGGGACCATAGTCAAAATTCAAAAATTGTACAAGTTGACTTTATAAAGAAAATCAAGATTTTGTAGAGCCATTTTTGTTGAGAGGTCGAGATACAAGGAGAACATATTCAAGGTATTTTAGATAAAGAAAAAATGATAGATCAATATGAATGCTTTGCTAGAACAATGTGGGGCCAATTTTCTCCGTCGGATAGTAAATAATATGGTGCAATTACAAGATTATAGACTAAGCTCAGTGGTAGTGAAATGCTATGGGAAAGAATTTCAAAATATTTCAAATTAGTGGATTTATGTCAAACCATAATTTTGGGATCAGTGGAGGATGAGAGAACGTTTAGTGCACTGACATTCTTGAATTCAAAGTTAAGGAACGAGCTTGATAAAAATGTGGATACATGCTTAATATGATAGAAAATTGGGATGTTGAAGCATGGCTAGCAATTGGATCAGAGGACAACATTGGCATGTGGTCACACTTGGTGTAAATATCCAAGACTATCCTCTTAATACCATTCCTCATTGATCCATATCAATATCCAAACCCAAACATTATAGTTGAACGAATAGATTTTATTTTATCGATGAGGGAAAGAGGTTTATAAATTTTTCTATACCAATGCCTACTTCTAGTCCCCAAACCTATTGAAGTTGATCCCATAAAATAGTGACATGGTCAATGACAATCAAACACGGTAACACATGATACTTAAGCATGGTTCAGGAACCATTCGTAACTAAATTCAACCATTGGTAACTAGAGTTAACCAGGATTTGTCACTCATCCTCAACCAAGGTAAATGATGGTCAAACATGGTCAAGCTTAGCTAACTTCAATCAACCATTGCTCAAACTATGGTTGACTAAAGTCAAACACAATCACCTATGACTAATTAAAGTTAACCATACTTAACTAAATTTGGCCATTGTTATACTAAAATCTACCATGGTTAACCAAAGTAAACCATGGTCACCGATATTGAATTATATTAATTATTTAATATATATTAGAACATAGTATATAACATTTTAATTTATATAAATTTTTATATTATTTTATAATATAATATTATTAATATTTTAAAGATATCTTTATTTAACATTAAATGTGTCTTGGCACATTCTACATTGGAAATCATTATTAATGTAAAGGCTAGACACCAATTTGTTGTATGAGACCCTCTTGTTTCTGGGACATAAGACTCCATTCTTGTGAAGTCTACAAAGGTGTACATACCCTACCAACATCTCAATTTGAACATGTGACCTCCTAGGAGGAAACACACATTCTTAAGCATTAGGTTCGGCTCTACTAAGCTTGCTAATTTACAATTTGGATTGGACTAAAAAGAGAAAGGATCATTTTCCTAGATTGTAGGAAGATGAAGGGTCCTAGATTGTAGGAATATGAAGGGCCCTCTTGATTAAAATAATATTAGACATTTATTTTCTGATTATCTTTCCAAATTCTAAATAAACAATTATAAAAATATATATGAAACATATCCAAGGGCTCCAAGTTACTTAATGCTCGGCACTTCTGCTCCAAGTTACCTAGCTATATATCCTGATTTAAGGTTTTTTGCACCTTATAGGCGTATTCTACAACCCATTAGGGCTGATGGGTAACTCCTTCCTTGCTCATCCTAGAGCTTACACATATCCTTTATAAAACATAAGAAAAAAGTATTATAAAAAGTAACATGTGGGCCTAAATTAGATTTAAAATATTTAAAATGGAATATATATATATACAACTATACATATTATTAGATAACTTAAAACTATAAACTTTGCATTACAGATTCATTTAACATTTTCGGTTTACAATTAAGAGATTTAATCTCTGTGGATTGCTTGGTAGATCTCAAAAATTCTTTTTAATATAGATCTATGTTAGTTATATCGAATTCCATGCATAATTGAAATTTTTTTGGGACTATAACCTCCTTGTTCTAGACTGTGACTATCCCATTTATCATGCTTCGAACACATTTTTCAACCGGATATAGAGTGATAGAACCTTTGGCATTTTGACATAATTGATACAAAACCCTCAATTCATTAATCTGTAGGAGAAATGGATTCTGTAAACACCAGCGATGACCATTCTGAGGAGAATACCTCTTCTAGCCGTCCATATGAGGCAATGTACACTATTTTGAGTGAGCAAAAAATTCTTCAACGTTAAAAGGATGCTATTACAGTTGTTTCTAAAGTGCTTCACTTATCTAAAAATGAGGCTGGTATTCTCTTGCATCACTTCCAGTGGAGTGTTACGAGGACCTACACCACCTCTCCGTAAAAAATTCTATGATGTCCGTCAGCCATATGATGAGCTCCTACCCTCACACACCAGGGGGCAATCTATTCACCCAAAAAATCCCTCAATGAGCTCTACATGACCTACACCACCTAAGGACATCCATGCACGACCCTCATTTGACCCCCACATCCTAAAAAAGGATCAAAAATATGCAAAAGGGCTTAAAAACCCCTAAAAAGAGCCAAAATAGCTCTCATAAGGGATAAAACCTCCAAAAAGGGGCTAAAACCCCTCAAAGGAGCTTAAAACCCCCAAAGGAGCTAGGAATTGGGAGAAAGCCTAGGAATTGGGAGAAAGGGGCTAAAAGCCCAAAAAAGAGCCTAAAGCCCCAACCAGGGGCTTAAAACCCTAAAAATCTCAAGAAAAAGTATAAATAGAGGTGTGGGGGTCACTCTCAAATCACTTCTCATCTCCCTATCTTTATGCTTCCCATGTGAGTGCATTGAGACCCTTTGCCACTCAAGTCATTCACTGTCCCTCTCCTCCATTCCTCCATTGAGCTAAATCTCCCCATCCATTGAGAGGTGCTCCCCCAAGCTAGGGCATGGTGGCCCATTTCAACCAGAGAAGGTATAATATTTATTTCATGTCATTTTTCTTATAGTTGCACATCTACATCTACATCTACCTTTCTGAGTGGCACACATTTTCCTTATTTTTAGTTCATCTTTTTCCTTATGAATAAAACCATTCATCTTCCTTTCTATGACTACATTTATCCCTACCATAAAAATTGTTTGACCATCATATCTTTCATCTATAGTCCTACCAGTCATTTTGTATAACTTGTGTTGAATGATGTGGGATTCCTTAAGGCCCACCTTTCAACAAGTCTTGACCCATTGACCTCAGCACCTTATCTGGGATAGAGACTAGATTTCATTTTCAGTACCTTGAGGCTTGCATGCCTTAATGGAAAGTTCTCCCACTGACAATCATGGGAATACATTAATTTCCCTTAATCATTACATCTTGCAAGTGGCTCAACATCAACTCCTTTATTCGCACTTTGCATGATGTACTTAGGTACCTTGCCACTCATTGACATCAATAGTGAGATTTCCTCACATTGGTTAGCGACATTCATCAATGGTCAGTAATCCAATGAATTCTTTCCATGTTCGACATCTACACATTTATTCACATGGTAAGAATTGTACCATCGAATTTTGTAGCAGGTGAAGACTATATACTTTGCATGACTCCATCAGTAGTTTTACTGTAGCATATTCCATCCATATGAGACTACCACATTTCTACTTTCATCTCTCGTCTTTTACTTCATCCAACCAAGCAGCAGTTCGGATCCTTCACTTCACATTTTATGATCCAGCAGTAGCAGCCACATTCCTCTTGCATAGTTCATCAACTTTTTGGGTAAGTGGAGGTATGTTGTTTTCTAATCTTTAATCATGTAATTCCTTAAATTCTAGAAAATGAATGAATTTGGAAAATTCTCTCACTACATTCCCTTTCTCCTTTTCATAAACCTAATCTATGTTGAGTTGGGGGGGAACTATTCATTACCATTTTTACATAGTCATCATCTTATTTACCCTTAATCAACATGTCTTTCCCAAACTATGATGGCATGATTCATAATATGAAGAAAAGGCTTTCTAATATACATTGATAGTTCATCATTTCTAATGCATAAATCTTATATATCGCAAAAAAAATACAAGTAAAAGAAATGAATGTTGTGACCACAAGAACCAACATTTATGATGGTTGTTAACACAAGAAGCAACCATAAGAAAAAAATGCTACCACTCATGCATTTCAAAATCATGGAATGATTTACTGTTACATGCCATCATCATGTAAAGCCTTAGCTACAAAGCCAAAAGTTTTCAAGAGAATCAATGCATAGTTGCATGAGGACATGCAACCAGTCAAGCTGGGGGGAATGTTGAGCCGCAAGAAGACCACATTTTATTCATCTTTATATACCATTTGCCACCATATTCCTACTTTATCCTTCCATAAAACCATTAATATTCACCACTTACATAATAAATATGAGTTTATTACCATTTTCCAAATCATTTATTTTTGAGTATTTTGAGTGAATTTGTGGTTAATTATTAAGAAAAATAACGTATTTTCATTATACTTTAAAGTTGGGTGAGTTTGGTGATGTTTACAATTGTATTTGAAGACTTTAACAAGATCAAAAGTGGCCACCTAGCCTCAGATTCGAATTTCATCTTCTGGATGTGAGCTAACTTCAAGGAGAAGATCATGGAGGTGTGGAGATAATATCTCATCCAATTTTTGTTGAGAATTTAAAGGGATGAGTTGTATATTTGTTGAGAATTTTTAGGGATGAGTTGTAGATTTGTTGAGGATTTTGAGGGATAAGTTTAGAGAATAGGGGATCTGTAATTATGATAAGTTATCTTAAATTTATGTATAAATAAGAAGGCTCTCTCCTCATTTTGGTTAGAGGCCTCTCTAGTAGTTTGGAAGTAGATAATAGTTCAAAGTTAGTCATAGAATAGATGTTGAGTGTTATGTAATGGAGATAATGCTTATTGCACCTCCTTTGACTCCCTTATGTTAATATAGATTTCGAGCAATTTCTTTCTTATGAGTTGTTAGTATAGAATTTCAGTTATTTCTTTCTTATGCATTTTCAGTATTGATTTTATATGAGCTCACAAGCTAATGTCGATTGATTTATACCAGTTTAGTTCATGTCATCTCCTGCTTTTATAAGTTTAATTCAGTTTCAGTCATGTATTTTCAATTTCAGTTGTAGATTAAGTTCATCAACACTCTGCCCCTACATATATTTTGTTTGTACCTCACAAGTTTACGCTCTCTCCGGGTTGAGAATTAAATCGCTGGATATCTGTTATAATTTGTTTAATATTTTTCCCAACACCAACATCCTGGAAATCAGTGGATTGCGCACCATCAATGAGAGAGGTATGCACAAGGTGTGAAGAATCTGGCACATAGATCTCAGAATCTAAAATAGGAGATTTAGAGAACAATGAATGGGTTATAGGATCATCATCAATATCAATAGAAGCTCCATATGTTAGTTCTTTTTCATCGTTAGTATCACAATAAGAAAAATCACCTTCAAGAGACACAGTAAAAGATGGCTCGTCAATATTTGCTTCTTGATTGAAGGAGGAAGCATTTGAATCAAAGAGGGTAGCAGCAACATGAACTATATGAGAAACATCTTCATCATGATCAACTTCATCATAGAATGTAGACACCAATAAATCTTGAGAGAGAGAACAAGAGGAGATGCTGGGTTCGTTCCATTCTTCATCTTCTATTTCAAACCAAAATTTTTCAAAGCTCAAATGGACACTCAGTAGAATCTATGAGATTATATATATTTGGATACATTCCCAAACACATAATTCCATAATTTCTATCAATATTCACCAATGGAGACATCAAATTCAATCTTCTCTTCATAAGACTCAAGTTCTCTCAATGCACCAATGGAGACATCAAAGAGACATTACCTCTTCAAGCATGCACTCATCTTTGGCTTCGAATCAACATAGTTGAAAGGAGATAGTACAAGAACTTTTGAATCCATATTGAATTTGTTGATATGTTCTAGGAGATACTCTTTGCAACTTGTAAAAATAAATAGGAGAAAATCTTGTAAGCTAGAAAAGCTCTTCTTTAGAGAGGGATAGGAGACTGGATCCGCTCCTCAACTCTGTAGAACTTGATCAACCTTGTTGCTCTATAGAATATGGAAAGGTTGTGCTACCTGTAGCTCTAATACCATGTATAAATAATAGATCAATGCTATGAGCAATGATGCTAAGAATAAGCACATGAAATAGGTCTTGCTACTAAGAATTCTCACAAGCATGGACAAGAA
>LPNX010297448.1:0-12622 GCA_001517045.1 Pseudotsuga menziesii | reverse complement strand
ATTTTGGATATTAATGCTTGACACTTCTGCTCCAAGTTGCCTAGCTATATATTTGGATTTAAGGCTCTTTGGAGGTGCATTCTACAACCCATTAGGGGTGATGGGTAACTCCTTCCCTGCTCATCCTCTTAGAGCTTACAAGTATCCTTTATAAAAAAATAGAAAAATTATTGTAAAAAGTAACATGTCGGCCTAAATTAGATTTAAAATATTTAAAATGACATATATATACACAACTACACAACATAAAACTATAAACTTAGCATTACAAACTTATTTAACATTTCCGGTTTAAACTTAAAAACGGTAAACTTTGCATTACAAACTTATTTAACATTTCCGGTTTAAACTTAAGAGATTTGATCTCTATGGATTGCTTGGTAGATCTCAAACTCCTGTTAAGCTAGATCTATGTTAGCAAATTCCATTCATAGTTGGAATTTTTTCAGGACTATAACTTCCTTTGTTCCGGACTGTGATTATCCCATTTATCATGCTTCGAACGCATTTTGTGGCAGGGATAGCATCTTCGGGATTTCATTTTTCTCCTCCTTTAGCCAAACATAGAGAGAATGAGTGGCTTTGGTTTCATTTTTCATTGACTAATGTTGGTAGGCTTATCATGGCTAGATATAATTGCCTTTTCCTTTAGTATAAAACTAAGAAAGTTGAAAATTCATCGTCTCTATGTTCCCATATGGTTAGGAGACAGAAGGAATGTTCACATGTCTGAACTCTCTCGAGATGAAATCTCCTGAATATTCCAAAATCAAAGCATGTGACTCTAATACCGTGTTGTAAAACAAGACAATTATAACCACGAGAAATGTTTCATTATAAATTATAACTAGGGAATCAATAACTCACCAATTAAAGGCTTGAAGTATGTTTCCATACGTTTAGGTTGATTTGGACCTGTAAAAAAATTAACTTCAGTTTGTAATTTTCATCATTAATTACTTACCATTAGCACATGGACTCAATAATATGCATTTCCATAAGGTACAACTTGGTATGATCAGTGTCAACATAGCATTTTACTTTTTTGTTGAAAAACATGAGGGTATGTTGTTGTTGATAGCATGTATTGGACATGTATACCATTGTGTTGATTGATTTACATAAGGATTCACACCATCCAATGCTAATGATATTCTTTCATTCTATGGTTCATCTATGAAAACTTGCCACTTCTCCTCAATCTTATGCCATACCAATCCATAGCTGGCATCCTCATAACACCATCTATGATCCTTCTACTCACATGATAATCCATGAGTTCTTACATTCCCTTGTATCCAAATAACCTCTCAAATTGTGGGGCTAAAGTTATCTAGCAAAGTACCTTTTGTCCTACCTTTTTTGATGATGCACTTATACAATATCTCTGCTCAATACATTTCTGGGCACTAATATAAAGATTCCTTACCATATCCATAATATAGCATGCAGTCATTGGGACATGCATCATTCAATTTGGAAACATCCATACCTAAATCCTTTTTTAATGACATGATCTTATTGTGATTTACACATTTTGTTAGTAATTGGAAGGTGTAGCCCTAATAACAACCTCTAACAATATCATCAACAATGATACGATATAGTTTAGAGTGACATTAAATTTTTGAAAAGTATTATTGAGGATAAACTTGAAATTTCCATTTGGTTGAAAAACACACTTACTGTAGAAGGTCAGCGAAACTATTGCTTGTCCATCCATGGACAACTTTTAAGTTAAGAAGGGATAACAAATATTGCAATATGGAGCATCGTGCACCTTACTAAACTTGGTGTCATTGTCATATGTAGAATATTGTTATCATGAAGTTATTAATTAGTGCCATATTAATGAAATTTAGAATCTTTATTACATTTGGTTCCATGTTATATGTTCTTGTACATGTGCATGTCATCATCAGAACAATGATTTTCCATACAATCATTATGTGTACTCTCATTATGGGAGCTATGATTAACGTTACCTTCACCAACCATGTTGGGTAAACCATTACCATTTCCAATTGTTAAATCATTGTTTTGAATTTATGGGTCCTAAATACTTACACCTAAACCACACACATAAATGGTCCACCTAATCCACACTCATAAATGTTGCATTGATAGGTCTCAAGGACTTAAAAATGGTTAGGGATGAAACCTGTGATTTAGGCCCTAAAGGACTCTCTAAGGCATTCAATATGATGAACAACACCATAAACCACCAACATATCCCACTTTTAGTTGAAATAATATTCCCTCTATGGAGATTATGTGATGTCTTAAGACCTTACAATGCATCACTCATGAGCCACAAAGAATTATTCTTACATGTAGGCTATAGATTCCATACATAGTTGTTATGTTGTAGTCTAGGTTAACATGCATGGAACATCAACTCCATAGAAATCTAATGTGGCATTAGACCTTAAATTTAGTTCACAGTCCATGGTATAGGCCACAAGAACCATCATGATCAGTATTACAAATATTGAAATGGCTACCACATGCGTAGGGCCCTACACATGGACCATGACATGAAAAGGTCTTATATTTTTCCTTATATCATGGAATGGTCCTCAAGATCCATACCTAGTGTTCCCCTACTCAACATGGTGGCCATATCACATGTAGGATAAAGATTCCCTTCACCAGCTGTATGCAATGATATGGGTTACTGTGGAAAGACCATGAGCCCCATAGAAAAATGTTAATTGGAAGATGGGATACATTTGTTCAAATTATACATATGTTATAATTTTTCAAAATTAGATTTGAAGAAGATATATTGATGTAGTTTAAAAACCCTACTAATGGAAGCTACATAGTGTTTTTTAGGCATAGTTCCATGTTTTTAAACAATTGAGCGATTGAGGGGAATTCATGGTGGTCAAAGTTTACAAGTCATTATCGAAGGCCATAATATTTATGTGTGTGGACCTATAAAAAAAGTAATCACATGGGATGTTTTAATGAGATGCACATGGAAAGGTACTAGCATGTGTCCTCTCTGTAAGAGTAAATCAAAGGAAATATAATATTTTCTAGTTATATTTCGTTACTCAAGGAAGGCCTAGGAAACATCAACGTCATTGACTGGTGGAGTAGGTGTTTGAGAAGGGTGACTCAAATGGAGACTATTCACACATAACCTAGTTGGATGAAAAAGGTGGTTTCTAAACATAATATTGCTCCTCTTAGAATTTTCTAGGCACCATGGCTATCTAGGAACAATATGATAATCTAAAACCAATTCACATCTCCCTTGCAACTTTTCTATAGTATTTAGCATGCATATGATGGAATTATGAACATTTTGAGAATAAATTTATGAATTCATGTTGGGAATTTGGAAATCGACAAAACATTTTTATAGGGTTTTATTAACAAATCTTTCCTAGTAAATTTGGACCTATTTAAAGTGTGGGGAATTCATTTACTTGGCCAAGGATAGCCAATTTACCTTCACTTGATAGCATGGAAATGGGTGTAACAATATGGAAAAGATTAAGACCTTACTTATCTTTATGGGTATAGCTACAGACAAAGGAATATTAGATCCACAAATGATGATGAAAATAATGACAATGATGATGACGACAATGATGGTGATAATGTATATGAAAATGATAAACCCTGACTTCTTATAAACCCCATAACTAAAATCCCATGCCCACTTAACCCCTTAAATCCTAATCCCTAAGGCCCCTAACTATTAAATGTGACCATATTGACCATAGTAACCATAACCCTATTAAACCCTAATCCTAACTCTTTATAATCCCCCTAAATTACCCAAATCCACTAATCATTTAACACACTAAAAACTAACACCAGAGTCCCCTAAACCCTAACGCCCCTAACCACTAAATGTGACCATAGTGACTATGTATATTATGTAACACATTCATATGATATAACGTGACCATAAGGACCCTAACCACTAAAACCCCTAATAACTAATCCCTTGACCCCTTAAACCTAAACTTCCTTATACACCTAACTCCTAAACTCCTTAATGTGACCTTAATGGCCATATTGAGGATAACCCCATTGAACTGTAACCCTGACTCCTTATTGTTACAACGTATTTTACCACACATGGTAGATCACACCTTTATGGCCTTCCTTGTCCCTCTACAGACCTTTTGGACCCTATAGACCATTTTTGTACCTTTGATGTTTCTAAGATCATCCCTGAAAACATGCATTATTTTCTATACGTGAATTTTAAACCTATTCTCACGAATATATGCGGATTTGACCGTTAAACCCACGTACATCGAGATGTGTGCAAGAGGCCAAATAGTTTTGGAGTTTTCCTTGATGTGGATCCGAGTCACTTGTCTCCTTGCCTTCCATATTCCTTGAGATTGCTCGGATTTGACCTTCCATTACCCCATTGAAGCCTTATATAAGGAACCCTTTGGATACATTGAAAGGAGAGGAATTGAAGAGCAAGAAAACTATAGTCCATTGTTGCTGGAGCTTATACTTGAGTCTGTATCCCTTTGTCCCTTGGAGCACTTTGTGTTATTCCCAAGCTTGCCTTTGCTTGTGAGATTGCTATCGAGAGATAGAGGATTGAAGTGGTGGAGGCCCAGGTGGAAGACTCAGTTTCTTCGATTCGTAGACGTGCCGACAGATGTTGTCACTATTGTAATCTCTGATTTATATTAATAGAAATATCTTTTCGTGTCCAATAATGTGTATTTAAATGGGTATTGAATCCATGGATGCTTTTAAATGCTTATATGTTATTGATTATATATGCTAGAGTAGGTCTAACACAACTATATATAGCATGCTTGTCTTGTTTGTTGAATGTTGAGAGAGTAATTTATCAATACAAGCGAGAGTGGAAAAAGATCAACAGGGATCTACATCAACCATCCGGAATAAGGTATGTATCGAGATCATTTAGTGTTAGATGTTTGGTTTCTCTTACATCTAGGAAAGGATTGATTTCTTCGGTTACTTTTTCTATTGTGGTACCCCAAACCATAAGAAGTTTTCTCCTAACAGAATTGGCAACCATACTGGGGATGTTCTTTGTTTTTATTTGGGGTATGGGGGCACAATGTGCTTGATATTCTTGACTTGCTCTTTGTTTCTCCTTGTTTCTGTGTTGCATTTTATAGTATGTTCATCTATTGACACTCCCCTTTATTGGTTTGACCCTTGGCCTTCTTTTTACCACTGCCTTCTCTCTATATGCAAGTTTTTGGCGAAACGTCGCGTACATATGTGGATTTTTGGCCAAAAGTCGCGTATACACGTAGGTTTTTGGCCAAAATTCGCATATGCATGCAGATTTTTGGCCAAACATTAGAGAGAATTTGAGGTCAAAAATGGGCCTCAAAAGGACCAAAATGTACTATAAAAATCAACCAATTACATTCTAGTAAATGACATCATCCCCCATGGTTGAGGTGGCATTGCATGAGTTAAGAATGCTTATTTGTCACATTTTCTATGGTGGATGAAAACCCATAGTTAACCAAGGTAGTGGTACAAGTACTTTTAAGTCATAAAGTGAAGTACTCACAATAAAAGTCATTTCACACTTTCTCATAAAATAATATTATTGTTATTTTCAAGTAAAGTACTCACAATTCTCTTTTTCATAAAATAATATTATTGTCATTTTCAAGTAAAGTACTCATAATTCATAAAAATGTCTTTTTACATTTTTTTATAAAATAATATATTGTCATTTTCATGTTTTTTAATTTTAAATTATATATTCACTCAATTGTATTTAATATCATAATGTCAAATTAATATATATATATTAAATCTTGTACTTTTAAAATAAATTAAATTCATGAATGATATTTATATGAAAAAAATATGTTATTTATGCATATAAATTAAATTCATTTTTGTTTAATTTTATTTACAAGTTCAATACAAATAAATGCTAAAGGACAATAATTTTTTGGGAATTTACAATGAATCTTAGTCACATCATTGTAGAGTTATTTTATTAATTTTATTTATAGTCAATTTAGAAAAGTAACTCAACCATGGTTATTTATATTGTGCATAAAAAGTAGTGTAGGAGATGAGTTGTCATATATACCTACCCCATAAAACCCCTAACTCATAATATTTTAATATATCTTATATTTTTGTAGTACATCTCTTAGGAGGCCCATTTTTTACCTCAAATTCTCTCTAATGAGTCACGTATATATGCAGTTGTTCTTTAAACAGTCGTGTACATCCTTTCTTTTGGTGAATTTGATGTTGTGGGAAGTTGTTGGGTGGGTTGTGAGTGTGGTTGGGTCTTCCTTGGGTCTGATGTTTTCTGTTGGATGCTTCTTTTGTGACCAGAGACCACTTTTTCATTGATTTTTATTTGAAAGTAGTTTTAGTAATTTATGCTTTTTGTTTTTCCATTAGTGCATTACTCTTTTTTGTCTCAATTTATTTTATACTTGATGCAGAGACTAAGAGTTTTAGATGAATTTTATTGCATTTTTCATTCTTTTATATTGAAAAATACAAAGTAGTTGCACTCTTAGTTGCATTTTAGATATGTATTTGAGGAGGTTCTTGCATTGGATTTCTTGGATGAGAGTTGTATTTAGGATTTCATATAGGAAGGATTGCATTGGCATTTAGAAAGGAATATATATTTATGCATCTCATGTGGCAGCATACCCTATTTTTCATTCTACAAGATTCCACTTTCCATTGTTTGTTAGGTGTGCACTTTTATTTCACTACTGAGTCTTCATATCATTAGTTGCACGTCCATTTACATTTGAGTAATTACAACCATTAAAATCAACGCATAATTTAAAATGAGCTACACATTTTTCTTTTATAGGGTGCAGCAAGAAGATTAGGTTTTAGAGTCTTGGAATAGTTCATTGTGAGTTAATTTTCCAAGACTACTAAAAAAAAACATGTAGGTGTCTTTCTAGGTAAGAGAGTGAAATCCTTGATATAATTAGTGTTTCTCAAGATGCTCCTCTTAAATGGGAGTTAAGCACGAGGCAGTGTGATCGGTTCTGATTGGGATGACCCCTGGTCATAACTGAGTAGCACCAGAGATATTTCCAGGATTGTATTCATACCTGGGGGCTCTTTCGATAGTTTTGGGCTTTGATACCCTGCCCATACGGTCAATCTCACCTGCGACTGTCCACCTGAGCATTGGTTATATTGAGGTGACCTTAGTTTCCTTAACTAGGTATCATAGGGGGTACTTGCAGAGGTTATTCTCTGAGTGTCCTGGCCAGGTAGGGGTCAGACAGCACACTCGCTATATGCATTGAAGCTAAGGGCCAGTATAATTAGTTACGAACATCCACTTATAGTGTATGGCAGTTTCGAGCCTCTCCTAGGTGAGACATACCTGCTGCATTCGGGAGCTCACATATCCTCCCCTTGGTTTGCTTGTATTTTGGATGTATATTTTCTTAGGAGTGTGCTCTTTGTGCGCTAGTTGGCCTTTGGGATCATGGTTACTTGAGTATATTTATGGTCTCTTGAGTTTGGGTCCTTTTATTTTCAGCATGCCTGGTATCCTATCACCCTTCCTTGGCCATAGTATGGACCCTGGTGTCAGACTTGGGGGCATCACAACCCCTTACCATGCTCATAGATTTGGGAATGGTCATATTCCACCCTCTACTCCATTTGTGGAGGATTCTAACTCCCTTCTCTTGGTCTTTAAACTGGTGGTCACCCTCACGGGTGTGGTAGTGGATACGTGAGCGTTGGGTCTACACTTTAAATTCCTCTTTATGGCCCATCATCCACCACACTGTTTCCTTTGAATTTATTTTTCATGATCATTCCTCCCTATTCCCTATAGTTTGGATTATTTATTGACTATTTTGGGTTGTTTTGGACTAATATGGTTGTCATGTAGGGTCCAATTTTCGTACACTCTCTCTGAGGTTTCAACCCGTCCGTTCCTATAATAGGTATTATGTCTAAACTGGCATATAGGTTAGGATTTCACATCCGCTTTCACTTATGCATTTCCTTATGACCGTTCCATATTAACCATAGGTACAAACCCATTCCATGGTATCACAAACTTATTCCATGGTATCTGAATGGTAGCTATTTCCTATACATGGGTGTCTTAGTTAGCTCCCATTTGCATTTGGTACCCATGTTGTGAGTCCTCTCTTAGGTCCAGGAGTCCTTTGTATAGTACCACCATGACTTTGAGAAAGAGCTTCATACTCCTCTTGAACTTTATGCTAGCCATTTCTTTGGGACTCCCTTGTATATGTCAAGTTGTAATTGCATTATCATGAGTTTTTCCTACCTCATTGAGCCTTATGCTGACTTCCCTAACTTTGATTATCAGCTATATAGCCCAAGCTTGCCTCATGTCTAGCCATGTAGAACCATTTTACATATCCTTTGCAACTTGATTCCCCATTTTTTACCGAGAGGGTACTTTCCCCCGAGTGTCGTTATCCTACACATGTGTCATTGCATTGAGCATAGGTATGTTCCGCTGCTTGGAAATATTTTTTTTCCCTTGACACTCATCTCCTCCTAGTCTATAACTATAAAGAACTTTTATTCTTTTTCAAGATTTTCAAAATATTTGAAAAAGTCCAAAAAATAAAAAAATAAAAAATTCGGATAGGAAAAGATGTTATCTTTGGCAGCAGTCGAGTCGTGTCACCTTCGAACAGAGCACTGTATATCACATCTATTGGTTGGATTATTAGTTTGACTTTAGGAGCTGTACTCATTTCTATGAGTTTATCTCCACTGACTGGTTAAGCTTCCAGTCCCTATGGAGCCTCTATCGATGCCTCCTGTGTCACAGAGATGTCCCAGTCTTGTATATCGAGTCTATGCTGCCTACATTTAGTCACCATTCACCTTTATGCTCTTGTTCGAAGGGATTTAAAACCTTATTCGGCCATTCCTCAGTTCTCTTGACTTTGCATGTCGGCCATTCCCGGTACTAATACTGGTTCATGCACTTTATGATCGAGTCCTTCCACATTATACAACCTTGCTAAGTACCTCATGTTGGATGATGAGGGATGCATTAATGCCCTCCTAGTGGATTTCATCCCATCGACTCCAGATCATTTATTCTGGGATAGGAATCTAGAGTCATTTTTTAGGGCCTTGAGAGTTGTAGTCATCAGTGGCAGGTTCTCTCGTCATCGACAGTTTTGGGAATACATTAATGTCCCTTGATCGATGGATCCTTTCAAGTGTTTGACCTCAACACATTTATTTACACTTGTTAGTTTGCACTCTAGTACCTTGTTTCCCATTTTCAATATCAGTGGGTGATCTCGCGTCTGTTAACGGTATACATCAGTGACCGGTAATCAGACGATGGACTACTATGTTCAACCTCGACACCTCTATTCACACAGTAGGACATGTACTCGTATAAGATTGTGTATAAGACCTTACAGATTAGTGGCATTTCATATATGCTACCTTCTTGATCGTGCCAGTGTTCATGATATTTCAGCTCTCGTGACTTGAGTCCAGTATATGTCAAATGTTTCCAGCCATTATGGAGATCTTGATCCATTGTATATCGTCAGCTTTCATGGAGATCATCATCCTTTGTATATCTTCATCATGGAGACTCTGATCTATCTATATTGTACATGGTGATGACCACACATTTCATATTTTGTATCATGCGTATTCATGGCCATGGTAATCTTATGTATCTGGGACTGCTATATCTACTTGCAGTGATGTGCAGATTTTGATTATTGTATTATACTGTTGGATGGTTGGTTCTTCCACCTGGTTCTTTATCACTCCGCTTCTGGGATGGACTTATAATGTATTTCGGCCATTGTATCACCCCTCTGACCTTGTTAGAATAATCAACCCATAGTTAGCTACCTTAGAAAATAATTAATCCATTTTTGTCTTATTTGCCTAGTTTCCATATTCCACCTTATGCAAGTTGTCATCTACACATCCATAGTGGTCCAACTTGATAATTTTGAGTCATGGAGCACTTGGGAAACCTCCTGGAATCAAATATGCTTTATTCTTGGCCTCCCTAGTGCATGTCTGCTTTTTCTGCTTTATTGCCTGCTTTTTTAGTGCTTTAAGGCAATTAGGAAAGTTTGACTAGGTGAAATTAACTTGTTTTTTGTCCTCCACATCCTCCACTCTTTTCTCCTATGAAAAGCATGTATGAGTTTTCCTTCCATCCACTATTATCTTTCCTAATTTATTTTTCCAATTCGTGAGATCCTAGACAGTTTTGGAAACTGCTTTATGCACCTATGGGGGATTTGCTTAGATTTAGTAAGCCTGCTTTTGACTAGATTCGAATGGCATCTTCATGCATTCAAATCCCTCATGTAATTATTTATTGTGGAAGCTTATGAATTCATAGGGTTTTCTATTGTACACTTATTCAATACAGTTTAGTGTTCAGCTCCATATTCAGTCTCTTTTATGAGTAATTTTGCATGTGCAATTGGCAACTGATGTGAGTGTAATTGTTCTAACACTGGGTCCTATTTCCACATGGTATAAGAGCCTTTTTATATTGATTTATATCCTTCAAATTTTTTTTACAGGTTCAACATCATTGACTGGGAGCCTTCTACTGACTGCTGTGACAATTTCTGAGCTATGGATCAATCTCAGAAGATCATCTTGACTCCATTTAACTTCTTTGAATGGAAAGTAGAGATGGAGATACTATTGATAGCGGAAGGCCTTTATAGAGTGACTATGGAAACAGAAGAAGATCCCAATGTAGTTGCAGAGAAGATAAAATGGCACAACAGGAGGGATGAGGCCTATGGTCTCTTGTGTCTGAGTATATCCAGAGACCTCCTTTTCCATCTTGATGGATTGACATCACCGAATGAATTATGGGAGAAGCTTGGTGATATTTTTGTAAATATGGATGATATGAGGGGACATCAAATCGAAAATGAACTGATCTCCCTGAGTCCAAATAGCTTTGAATCCCCGCAACTCTATTTCTCCAAGTTCAAAGCACTTGTTTTGCAGCTAAAACAATGTGGGATTGAAAAGAAGGATGATCAGCTGGTCTTGGCCATACTCTCAGAGCTTGGCCCTGACTATTCATTGTTTGTTTAGACCTTCTATGCCACAAAGTTGATAGCTCGAACCTGGAAGATGCCTAGCCTTGCATATTTCATGGAATCTCTCACACAAGAACAAGATAAGTTGGTGATGATGGGCACCATCAAACCATCCAAAGACCAAGATTTGGTTGCTAGAGACTTGAGGGTGGATTCAAAAAGCAAAAAGAAAGCTAAAAATCCACTTGAGAAAAAGAGAGACAAGAACAAGTCTCCAGAGGAGCCTCAAGGTTACAAGAAGAACTACCAGAAGAAGAAGAACAAAGGAGAAATGAGCAAGTGCACATATTGCAGTAAGGGCAATCATTCTGAGAGCTCCTACATGAAGAAGCAAATAGACATGCTGACCCAACTCTTGGAGAAGAATGGCATCTCCCTTCCAGACAGCTCAAAGAAGAGGGAAGGAGGATCAAGTTCAGAAGACAGAGAGAGAGTTCATGCATTGGTTGCTGGCACATCAAGCTCACCTAGTTTCATCATTGATTCTGGAGCTTCAAGAAATATGGTTTCGACCAAGGAGGCATTCACCTCACTTGACGTGTCGAAAGGTCCACCAATAGTACTGGGAGATGACTCTCTCATTGAAAGTTTGGGCAAAGGGAGGATTGATCTTGACCATGGTAAGTTTAGCAATGTGTTGTATGTTCTAGGTCTTGCCTCTAACCTCTTCTTAGTGTATCAGATGACCCACACAAGGTCTCCAAATAAGGTCATATTCTCCCCTGATGAAGTTGAGATCATAGAGATCTAAAGTGGTAAATTCATTGCAAAAGGATTTGCAAGTCATACTTCGAAGGTATACATGTTCTCACACTTCCTACCCTACTCAAACCCCTCTGCTCTTCTAATTCATGCCAATGAGGCAAGCAAGATTTGGCATGAAAGATTTGGCCACCTAAATTACAAGTATATTTCTTATCTTAGTGAAAAATAAATGGTCATAGGGTTACCAAAGATAAAATTTTCCAAAGGAGTCTATCAAGGTTGCATCCTAGGAAAACACCCAGAGCATAAATTTGAGAGAGCTAGTCATGAGAGAACCTTTGCACCTCTTGATTTGATCCACAGTGATGTTTCTGTCCCATTCCCTCATATGTCCATGAGTTAGGACAAGTATGCATTGACTTTCATAGATGACTTTTCTAGGTATTGCTGGGTTTACTTCCTGAAACATAAGTCTGAATTTTTTGGCCTCTTCAAAGTCTTTAAGGCTTTGGTTGAAAACCAGTCTAGGAGGAAACTCAAGGTCCTCAGATCTGACAATGGTGGTGAGTATGTCAAGTTTGAGTTTATTCAATATTGTGTAGATGCAGGTATTTAGATGCAGCATTCTATCCCTTACACACCACAACAGAATGGTGTTGCAGAGAGGAAGAACAGATCACTGAAAGAGATGGAAACCTGCATGATGGAGGCTAAGACTTTGCCACCAAAGTACTGGGCCGAAGCTATAAACTATGCAGCCTATATCTAGAATAGGGTGCCTCATAAACATCTTGATGGTATGACTCCTTTCGAAGCAT
>LPNX010297415.1:5265-38238 GCA_001517045.1 Pseudotsuga menziesii | reverse complement strand
TATATATATATATATATATATATATATATATCACAAACCCGTAAATACCATTAAAAAAATTGCTTTGTTATTTATTATTCAATCTTGTCACCACATCACTCTATTGGTCGTAGCACATTTATATTCGTGGTTACATATTTTATTCACGTGCATGGATAAGTTTAACTCGATTTATTAATGTTTGAATGGCAGGTTGTGGCTTCCATTTGGCACTGTTTTCATTTGTAGCGACAACTTGGTCGCAACCTTGCCAAGGTGATGTTTAAGTCTTTATTATTGTAATGGTTTGGTTACTTGGGACATAAGCCTAAACCTACGGCTTAGTCGTAGTTATGATTATTAGCCCACCCTTCATATAACATTCTTTGGAAAAAGTGGTTGCATAGATGTTTATTAGCTTGATGGCTTGATAAACTAAGTTGGGAGCTTGTAACGACCATAAGTCTTAATTCAAGGTTTAAGGCTCTAGCTCACGTGCTTTACACAACATGGGGGTGATAGTTTATATTATAAGGTTTGATATATATAATTATATGTTGGAGGGGATACAAGTGGATTCGAGCACTACGGGTTTAAATGGATTGTATTAAAATTTAAGTCATATCCCTTGCTGCAGCGTAATAGTGCAACCAGGAACATTTACTAATTTGGCTAAACGCATGCATTGTGGCGAGAGGTAGATATCGACCCTCCGCTTATCATGATCTCATTCAAGGGTTTTCGTTGGGTTTTAATGTGGCTTTAAGTTTTTGTGAGTTTTTTTTCTACATTCATTAGGTTTGTTTGATTTTTATGTTAATGTTGCTCAGTTGCTCCATGGCTACGCTGCAACAGTCTTTCCCTTCACAGTGTGTTAAGAGAATGTCTAGTTTATTGTGTGTAATTTTTGAGTTTGTTTGGAGGATATGAGTGGTTAATAGAAAATGTGGTCACCATTTACATCCTTGACCTTCTTGGCTCATCGTAAGGTTAAAAAGAAGTTGGTCACGATTCACCATCCTTCAAATTTTGGTAAATATTTTGCAGCCTGTAAGGATCGATCTAATAAGTAAGAAAGGAATTACTTATTAGCTCACTTTGCAATTTCATTTTTAAAGGTTTTTTAGTTGGATATAGTGTTGACCTAAATGCTTCTTGTTGCACATGTAGAGGAGGATGAGGGATGCTAGGAGGTGCCAAACATTGGCCCTCTCCATGTCTATCAAAGGTAAGTTTATCTCTTTGTCTGCAATACTTATGAAAATTACATTTCATTTATATAATGGGGGTTTTAATAACTTCGTTATTCCATTTGGAGGTGAAGTTATGTTTTCATTGAAGCTTTGGATGAGCTTAGATTCATCCTTATGGCCCAATCTTCGATTTGCAAGGTAAGGGTTACAAAAATGTGTTTTCCTTTTCTTTACACAAGTTATAGTATCTAATGCACAGTTTTAACAATACAGAAATGTGAAATGCAAGTTTCCAAAGCATGACCTGGCAAGAGTGGTGATAGGGTCACCTCCTCTCAAGCTTCCTTTCTTCTGTGTCCATAGGTGAGGATTTTAGCCCTCTCTCTATTTAATAGGAATAATATGAATAAATTTAGATTATCCTAGTTATACTAACACCAATAGGTCATCTGCATGTGACCAATGACATGGCATGTAATTGTAATACCCCCCAAGCGATAAATTTATTTGTAATATTTTTTTTAAAGGCTAGTTTTTTTTTAATGTGATTGGCGGACCTCGAATATGCCGATCAGTCCTTGGAGGACAAATGTAGTTGAAACGTTATGCTTGTAATAAAAATATGAATGATAGGGACATCCATGTTGAATGAGGAAACTATGTATGTGAGAGTGGAGAATGTGAAGGTCACTCTCGGGGAAGTTACACCAGGCGTGGGAATATGCCAGTATGGCACTAGAACCACCATGGGGAATCAAGTAGTGGAGCGGAAATTCCTGTGGGGGATTGCCCGTTCACTTCAAAAAACCTAGGAAAAATAAAAAATATAAAGAAGGAAGCAGATGCGAGGAGGAGGGATGTTGCCGAGTATGCTGGAACAAGGAATACTTGCTGTGTGAGCACTCTGTGCTAGGAAAGATGAAATAGATACTTGTTGTGTGAGAAATCTATGCTAGGCAAGTTGAAAGAGATACTTGCTTTGTGAGAAAAGTGATTTGTCACTGGAGAACTTGGCTAAGTTTGATTGTCACCACTCTTAGCATGCATAGTTTAGCTCAGGGGTGATTGAGGAAGATAATATATGTGCCTAATATACAGTTGGGTGGAACGTGGTTGTTCCCTCTTCATTGCGGATCACTTTACAAATAGGTTTCATTATTGGTTTTGTTTCTACCATTCTATTGAACTCAGATTATGATGTTTATGGACAAATATGTGTTTCATTGTCAAGGAAATGATAATTAGTAGCTTCAGTTTCACTGTTGAAAATAATGCTTATGAACTATTGTTCTCATGTTCTGTTGTCAAATGATTGTGCCTTGTATTGGGGTAAATGACAACTCAAATGGTGTAATAGTGTGTTGTATAGAGTCACCAGTATATTGCATGATTTCCTCTTATTGATGAGCTTAGGGAATGCCTATAGATATATGAATGTATGCTTCAATGTTGCTAAAAGAATAAGAGAATGCCCTTAAGTTTGTTGAGGAAAAGAAATTGGGTATGCTCATATGATTAGGATTGCATTGGTTATGTATATTATTAATGGTATGGAATGCACCTACTATATTTCCAATCCAATAGAACTTATAGGTTGACTTAGTTCCTAGAAAAGGATAAATCCTACTCTTTGTGAATGACTGTGACTTGTATTTGATGATTATGGGTTGCATAATAGGGTCACAACGTTATGTAAAGAGTTACTTTCATACTGTATGTTTCCCCTAATTTAAACACCCATGATATTTGTTCTCTGTAAGGAGGCTTGAGACTTGTTATGGGAGGAACCATTCCAGGATTAATGAAGTTCATGGATAATGCTCATAGTGTTGGATTGAGATTTGTTACACTTGCATCTACCCCTTTTCCCTGCAAAAATTCAGGCCAGTGAAGGGAATATTAAGGAAAGGAGGGTCGATATGGGAAAAGGGGAAGATCAAAAGCTGTAGAGGGTTTCGACAAGGGAAGATGCCTAGCCTTATGTTTGTCTTTTAGTAATGGTGAAATATTGTATACCACACATGTTTCGACGGTTGAGATTTGATGATGTTGGAGATTGACAGTGGGAGTGGAATTCGCGAACCCAACATGCACGAATAAATCAAGTTTTCATATTGGAAAAATATTATATACCCCTCATGTTTCGACGGTTGATATTTGGTGATGTTGGAGATCGAAGACGGTAGTGGATTTCGAGAACTCAACATGCACGGATAAATCAATTTTTTGGATTGGAAAAATCTAGTATAGCCCACATGTTTCGACGATTGAGATTTGGTGATGTTTGAGATCAACGGCGGGCACGGATAATTTTAGGGGTGAATTTTAGCCCAGTGGGCTATTTTTCCCTGTTTTCCTCCCAAAAAGGATTCACCATTTTACATTTTTTGAAGCCCTGTTTCACCCAATTTTGATGGGGTAAAATTTTTTCATGCTAAAAATCGCCAAATTATTATATAAACGATATAAAATCCTTGTAAATTAAAATATTTTTTGAAAAATATCGCCAATCATTTTATAGTTGACATTTTAAGAATTGGTAATATTCGCCAACATTTATACACTTTTAAATAAGTAGGTTTCCTTAAAACCATCCCTGATGGTGGTAGTGGATTCCACGAATTCAACATGCATTAATAAATTTTGTTTTCAGATTTGTGAAATCTTGTACACCCTACATGTTTCAATGGGCATGATTAGATGATGTTGGATATCAATAGTGGAAGTAGATTCTGCGAACTCAGCAAGCGTGAATAAATAAACTTTCCATATCTGCGGAATTCGGTAGACCCGACGAAGATAAATGGTGAATATTAACCAAGGATTTATATCTACGTCAGAGGTTCATTTCACAATGTCAAAAAGTGCGGGGAAATAAAATTTCTAGATCTGTGAGATACAGTAGGCTCGACGAGGATGGACAATGGAGATCTGAGCCACAAGATCGACTATTGTGATTGACCTCGCAAGAATCAATGGTGTGGAAGAAGTCATGAAGAAAGCGAATGGGTAAAGGTATTGTACTTTAGGACTTCCAATCCCAAAGTCAGAAGTTGGAAGTCAAAAAATGGAAAGAGCCGAAGATTCTAAGGAAAATGTATGTTTTCTGCACCCCAGAGTTCGGAGCGGAAGGCGGAAGGCAGGAGACAGAAATCAGAGAGAGGAATTAGGGCAAGAGTTGGTTTTTCACGATCCGAAGTCCATGTACGGAAAGCGGCAGGTGAACAAATGAAGGTGCCTTTTTTCAAGTTTCTAATTCGCACAGTTTGCAGTGGAAGGAAAAAAGGGAAGAATGCGGAAGGCATAAATATGGATAAATGACTCCATCGTTTGTTAAATGTTTGATTCACGCAGCCGACAGTGGAAGGTGGAAGGGCGGAATGCAGAAGGCGGAACGTGGTGAGATGATTCCTTCGTATGTTAGAATTTCAATTCCCAAGGTCTGCAGCGGAAGTAGAAAGATAGAATGCAAAAGGTGAAAGTCGGAAAGTCGGTTTCAGTGCGGAAATGAATTTCTGGTTGCAGAAGTAGATTTACTTGCGGAAATTAATGTTGTTTATTTTTTTAAGCTTAAGGATGAATTGTTATGAAAGGTTATAGCCAAATTTCATGTGAAAGAAATTATAATTGAAATTGTTTTCTTATATGCATTTTTAGCAGGTTATTTGGGTATGCTACATATGGTATCAGAGCTACATGTTTCAACCCTGTCACCTTTTTGGGAACATCTAGGTTCTGCTGGAGCACACCAAGGTATGGTTGTCTTTGGTGGACATTACATGATTGATATAGGGCTGAAATAGGTTAAGATATTATGAATTGATGATCAGGTATGATTAAGGGTCTTTTTATGATTGATTTTAGTTGATGAATAATGGATTCTTGAATGATCTCTAAGAAGACTTATGCTTTGTGATGAGGTCAAAAGTGATATGTTGTTATAACCCTTTTTTATTCTCAGTTAAATGGGAAATTTTGCATATAACTTAACTTTGCATATTGCAGTATTTTAGGTGATCTGTGAAGATAGTTTCCCTTGGGATCTCCACTAGAAAGGTATCTGGTGGTAGTATTGAAGGAGAACTAGTAATAACTAAGTGATAATTCTTATATCGCTCTTTAAAAATGAGTACTAATCGTGTAACTGATTAAGCATGAATTAGGTACCCTTATTGAAGATGAAATTCAAATATAATTATCAAATACAAAAGAGGTAGAATGTGGTTCTAACACCTTCATTATGCAATCCATCTGGGTCTTGTTAAAGAAGAGAGTATCCTTGGGACCCTGTTAAAAGTATCTTGCTAAGGAAATTTTGGAGAATACCATATACCTTGTTGTAGGGTTTTGGATCAGTGATCGATCACTGCAAGGATCGATGATAAACAAATCCTAAGTACGTGCCTATGTGAAAGGTTAACATTGAGGTAGAGCCAGATCTACGGCTGAGGAGATATTTCTGAAGTTAGAATTATGAACGAGATAAGCTTCTATTCATCATTCATATGCTTGAGGATTGTATGATGGAGGTATGAAGGTGTGAAGATCAACGACTTGAAGGAATTTTGTTGGATGGAAAAGCGACGAAAATTAAAAGGCGTTGAGTTGTGAAATGTGAAAGTAATCATTGCAAATAGGATTAATATCAACGGATGAGGTTGATCATCAAACCATTATATCAACGGTTGACAACAATTTCGCTCATAATAAATAGGAGGCGAATAAGAAGCTTGGGACTCTCTAAGGTTAGGGGGGATAGAAAGGTCATAGCGTGATGAATCTAGATAATAAATAGGGGTGCACAGAACCATAGAAAGGACTTTTGGCTCATGAAAATAAGGTTGGACTATTTTGTAAAAGATCTAACTCTTTGCTAATAAGAAGGATCAATTTGCTAGAACAAAGTCCTGCACAGAGATTTACTCAGAATGTGTGGAATGCATCGTGTAGAACTATTTCTTATTGCTTTTGTACATCATACAGTGATATTGTTCTAACTTCCTGGAACTAATTATTTGGTTATGAATGGTCTACCGTCTGTATAAATGTCAGTGTAATGAAAGGGTAATAAATGGTTTAATTATGTCAGAGCTATCTTTGGTATTCTTTCTGTTATGAATGTGATTATTGTGTTGGAACAACTATTTGTTAGACTTATATGAACATTTTTAGTGTATTACTCTGAACTCTAAATTTGCTCCCTACAGGGATAGAATAGATTAGTTTTAGATTTAGATTTAAAGAAGTGATTGAGGCTCTTATTCATCAGTCACTTACATTTAGCTTAGGCATCTGCATTTCATTCATTTAAACAAAAAATTACATAAACGCTGGACCAAGCCACAACCGGTAAAATATTTAAACAACTTAATCTATGGTATCCTTCCCCACACCAAATGGTTGATGATCTAATTGGGATTGTTTACTGGGGAGAATCCTTAATGTCGGTACATGGGATTTTGGAGGCGTCAACATTAGTTTATCATAATAATTCTATTTAACTCCAACAATTTATTGTGATAACTGATAAAGAAGAAAAATAAAAAATGATAATTGTTCCACATGAATCCATGCAGAGGTCAGATAGGCATATCTATGACTCCCATTTTAAGTAGATTTTTCCAAGTAAGTAACTTACTAGAAGCCAACTCAAACATTTCAATTTCAGAGGTAATTTCCATTTCCATAAATTGCAGAACCACCAACTCTTCATTGGATTAAAACAAACCGACAATAAAGCTTTATAAGCCAAATTTGCAATGATCTTCCATACTTCACTGGATTAAAAGAAATCGACAATAAAGCATTATAAGCCAAATTTGCAATGATCTTCCAGAATATTTTTTCCATTCCCAAAAAAATTCTATCTTCCACACTTCACACCCTTATTCGAGAAGAATTAAGAAAAATGATGTATCTGTCCCACATAATAGCCCAAATACCTGTAAGGCCAATATCTCTTGAATTGAACGAGTACCCTCCTTTTAGCACCACCCATCAAAGACTTTTAATTTGATCCAAGGTGCTGAGGCCAATAAAATTTAAGTGCTCCACAATTTCCATAGGAAGTTCAAAGTTCCCCTTATCCCCTACAAAAGAATAGATGACAATGTATACATTTTTTCCATTTCGATCTCCGAATAGATCCACCTTTTTTCCCAAGGAATTTTTTTAATGAGACTGTTCTAGATAATTGAAGTACTAGTTGTTAAACATATTGGCTTTCTTAACCAACATGAAACCCAAGCTTCTTTTACGTATTTTTCTTTAAGAACCTAATTCCATATACCTTCTTCAAAAATATCTCTCCATAAGATTTTTCAGGCACAAGGCCATGTTTCAACTTGAAAAGTTTTTTATACCCGAATCTCTAAGAGAATTTGGGAGCCCTAATTTCTCCCAAGAGGCTAAGTGGAATTTTTTCCTTTCACTAGATCTAGTCCAAAGAAAATAGAATATTTTTTTATCTCATGACATTAATGATTTTTTTTGGGCAAAAGTACCAATGAGAACTTTCTTTTTAGGACAAAAGAACCAATGAGAACCGATTAATTGGAATACTTGATAGAACAAATCAAATTAGAGTGAATCTCCCTCCCAAGGAAAGAGATATGAAATCCCAATTGTCAATTCTCCTTTCATTTCCACCTTCTTTACTATCCACATACAATCCTCCACTTTTTAATTATTGGGTTTCCATATATAACCCAAATATTTGAAGCCATTCTCATAGTTATACAGATTGAAATGAAAGACATATTTTAAGTTTGAAAGGAAAACTTCTGAAGTATGTTGAATATAAATGTTAGATTTCTCCAAATTAATTTCCATTCCCAAAGCCAAGAAAAATAGATTCAAAATTTCTTTCAAAAATCTCCATTCAGTAATATTTTCCAAGCCAAAAAACATCACATGGTAAACAAAGACTAAGTGAGTGATACTTATAGAAAAATAAAGTTTGTGTAATATCCCGAATTTTGGACCTAAGACTTATAGGCATGAGCCTGTTGATTATGATGTTATCTTGATGTTTTATTTTGATATATTGGGCCGAATACCCTAGTGCATATGAACATGATGGTTTTTTTTATATATTGGGCGTGTATATATATATATGTTTGTTTGTTTTGTGTAGGGCGTGGACCTTGAAGCACATGATTGATGAGATGTTTTGTGTTGAGCGAGGAGCTCTGGAGCACATGAGTAATGGATGCTTTGTGTTGAGAAAGAAGCTCTAGAGCACATGAGTATCATATTCGTGTTGGGCATGAAATTATGGAACACATGAAAAGATAATTTGGTAGTGTAGGGCATAATCCCTGGATCCTTCCATGTTGATGTTGAGCATAAGCTCCGGAACATCAGATCCTTGGCCATTGTATCCCTAGGTGTATCGTACAAGTACATCCTAGCATTAGTGTTGAGCGAAGAGCTTTGGAATTGCACTAAGTTTGTAACTCCCTGTTTTTAGCATTGAGTATGGGATCTGGTAAGTGCTAGGAGTTACTGAAAAGAATTAATGATTCCTCAGTGAAAATGACTCGAGAAAAATATTGATGTCATCACACTTATTTATAAGTGATTAAATGAAATTTCAGATTTATGTATTCTCATCAAGTACTGAAGAACAATCATATTAGACGAGGGAATCCAACATGCAAGTATGTTTAGAGTTGCCTAGCCTAGTAGACCTAACCATCTATGTGATGATTTTAATGAAGAAAGTGTCATAAGTCTAGGGATCATAAAATATGATGCCCAAAGGCAAATGTTAAAAAATTTTATACTATTATATTAATTTATACATGTTATGTATAAAGAATGAACATAGCAATAATCTTAATAAAAGAAAGAAAGAAGGAGAAGCTCCATTTATTATTATTATTACTAAGAGAAAATTAAATAGTATGATACCTACAAAAGTCTAAATAGGAACTAGTTAAAAGTTCCTAAGTTAAAGTATTAAAAATACCCAAATTAAATAAAAAGGGTTAAATCAAGAAATCAAGGATTCCTGATTTAACTGCCCCTTTGATTGAAAAGTCTGTCTATAAAGTCTCAAGCCAAAGAGAGGCTTGGGGATTTGATCTATCTTTTTGGAGTCATTATTTTTCCTGCTAATTCTCAAGAGAGAGTTATTGGAGAATATTCCCCTAAGAGGAAGAAGGAGAACTGATCAAGACCTGATATACTAGTTGGGAAACCTCACCTTAGGAGCTCTAAGCTACTTGCATGTTGGAACTAGCTTGGGGGGGTCCGGATTGAAATCAGGAACAGTTCCAAGTCATGGTTGGGTGGAAACGTGGTAGTTCCCAAGTGATTTAGTCATCTAATACAGAGGTTAGATATGCCTATGAATTGTTAATGCTGGTTAATTGAGTGCGTAGGTTTCAACCATTAAAGGAGCTTCAATTTTCAGGTATGAGGTTGTGGATTTCTTATTTCATTTTCTAGATTAAGTGCTAGCTAAATTATGTAAGAGTTTATATTATATATTCTAACCCTAGATGTTTTAGTTTTCTTGCCAAATTACTTTCAAGGGTTTACATTTAAAAAAATTATAAACCTCAGGTTGTAATTTATTTCCTATGTTAGATTTACCAAAGGTATTGTTCATTAAGTTTAATTGTGAAATTAAATCCATGGTTAAATATTATCCAGGGTTTTGTTTTCTTTCCATATTACTTTGGTATACTGTTCTACAGTTTAAACTATGTTCTTTTATAACTTAGATTTATTCCTAAAAAGAAGTACCTATAGGTTTTGTTGTTCAAAAATCCTACTGGCAGATTTCATATTGCCAGTAGAGCTTTGTTTAGAAAGTAAAGGCTAGTTTCAAGTCCAACTTTAAATAAACTAAATTACAAATATAGTAAACTGATATAATAAATAGTATCTAATAAATATTTCATATATACTATATCAGAAATAGAAATAGAATTGTCGTGATACTAATTTAACAATACTATACAACACAATAAATCTATTAAGTAGAACCTAATAAATATATTGTAGATATATACTTATATTAACAAGAATGAAATAGAAATATAATTCTAATCTATCAACACTATAATTACTTCTTAGAATAAATTATAAACATCACATACTAGAGCGAAGATAAGAACTAATGAAAACCTTTCAAGGTATGTATAGATAAACTTATGCTAATAATCAAATCTTTCCCATTAAAATAAATATCATCAAAATCAATTAACATACCAAGTATAGAGACCATCCATTGGTCCACAATCCGATTTCTTTTCCTAACGACTATATCTACCAACGCATGCACAGTAGTGCTTACTATCACATTATAAATCCAGTGCATAAATCTATTAATCCAAGCCATCTAATTTTCCATTCCACATCACAGAAATCACATGCCTTGTTATACAAATTGTCCCATGAATAAAACCATAAGTTAATTAAATACAAAGTAAACAATTTATAAATAAAACCCTCATCATAAACAATGACTTAGGATCAAATCCTGTAGAGTCTTTTTACATTCTTTAAAGCCATGTTATACACAGTTTTTGTATGTAGGTTGTAAATAATAACTAAGTATTTACACAAAAGCCGTAATAACCATTACATTTCATTTACGTTGTAATCCATGGCCTCGGACCCATAAGTAATCACGAGCAAACTAAAAATAACCATTTCCATGCTTAAAACCCTCTCAACAAAATAATCTATAGGAACTTTGCCAATGCAAGGTTTACACCCTTTAGAAAGGCCTTACTTTCCATTTATGCATTACAATAATAAGCTAAATGTATGCACCCTTCACGTTATCTTAGCTACCATGGAGAGTTCTCATGCCATCCACGGCATGGCCCCAAGACATATGCTGTCACCCATTTGCATTCTTACAACTAAAATTAATAATGGAAGTGAATCTACACACAGTCCAAGCATAATAAACAATGAAATCAAACGAAGTCTTTATATATTGATTTTCAACATAGCATAAACTTAAATACAATCGCTACCATTATCCATTTCACCATTTCAAGCAATGGTTCTAACAATTTACACTTAACATAATCCATAAAAGTAATTACACAGTCATCGCTTGTAGCATGGTACCATTGCAAGCAATGGTGCTTCCCACGACCAAAATTGTAACCAAAACATTAACTAGCAAACACACAGAGTATGTCATAGAATTGCCATGCCTCTTCATTACATAGGGAGCCATACATTACACTCTGTACATCTAAACAATACAGGCTGAAGGAGAATTAAAAACCCCATCTAGTGAAACCCCAAAATCTTGTGGCATATTCCAAATATGCAGAGCTCTGTCAAGATACAGTTAAAAACCCTAAACCCAAACGCATCCATAACAAAACTAGACACCAAGCAATCAAACCCACAATGAATTCCAAACCATTCACAACCTTAATACCATAAGAGGAAACGAGTAATGACTTACACAATGGCTTACCATTGATATATGGCATGGCCATGGCCTTTCCTACGAACCATGACCCAATCCTTTACTCTCTCCACTGCAACCCTGCAACCAAACCATAACATGATGAGAAGTAATATTTGAGACAACGAGCAACTTTAAGCAGCTACGGTGCAAAATAAACCATGTCTTACCTGCCTGCTAGCATCGGCGAAGTCGTCCTCCTTCACCCAATCCAGAGCCGAGAGAAGACTACGAATGGAGATAAATGCCAAAACAAGGCTTGGGACAAGCCCTAAACTTTCTCGCCACTCCTCCCAATATGCATTTAATTTTCCTCTTTGGCCACCATTAATGTGCAACAACCCCATAGTCGTATAGTGCCTAAACCATATTAAACCTGCCACCTCAAATCTTACCATAAGGTTTAAACCCATGCATGTTGCGAATACTATAGGCTATAAGCCTTAGGAATTTTCTCATCGAATTTCTTTAGGCTCTAAGCCTAATACCATAATATATAAAATATGCCATGGCATGTTTTTAATTATAAATCCAAGTTTTGTTTTTAAACAAGAGTTATAAACCTGTTAAGCATATACTAAAACTATATGTTATTTCCTTTAGTAAAAATAAACATATAAATGAAATATGTTAGGATATGAACATTTGGTAATAATTACACCATGAATAATAAGTGTCACTTAGAAAACGAGTCTATGTCATATAAATAATAAATGTGGTAGTGACCTTGTCACTAACTCGAGTCTGTAAAGAACTATAATAACAACTAGTAGGTGTCACTAGCTACAAGTATGAGTAATAGTGATCACACATTCAGCACTCCGTAACAAGTTTTTCGTCGATAAGTATACCTACAAGTAACGAGATAAGAATGCATTAGTTCAAACAAAACTAAGTAAGCCAGCTGTGTCAATTAGAGACTGTTACCTCTTAGGTAGTTACATGGGAGAACTAGTCCCGCCACTCCACCCCTTTATCCATTAACCAAGTTAAGTTAGATTCATGTATACAACAGTAAACATATGTAAAATAACAATGAAGTACATAATCAAAAGTATCTAACACACACAACAATGCATAACCATAAGAATAGCATAGTAATCAACATTATGACATCATACGTAAAACAAAGTAAACATAGTAATAATCATAATTGAAAGTAAGGAAGTAGGATGTGAGAACAACTTACGACAAATCATAAGTACAAATAGAGTACGACACATTCCTCAAGTTTAATAATGTCTAGAACATGGGGACTTCACTTAGTGAACCTCTCACATAGCACGTGCGATCGTGGGATATTAAATAATACCCTTAATTTCCAGAGATATTGACCCAAACTCTTTTTGTTGAAACCCCCTCCCAATACTTAAAACCTCTACCCCACCCCTTTTTATACCTCAATCCTTATAAACCACCCTACCCACCCCCACCTTAAACCCCTCATCCCCCCAATACCTACAATATATTGGTTCAATTTTTTATCATTTTAAAACCCACAATATGAACTAACGTGATAGGATATTGGTCAACAAGTGAAGCCCACGTGGTCTAGAATAGGTAGTTTTAACTAGCCTAATATTTGTTTTTTCAATTTTTGGGGACATTACAAGTGCCATCAGAGTCCAATTTCCACACTGAGAGACCTAATGGGCATACCATACATTCGTTGCAAGGAAAATAAAGTATGTTTTAAATTTTGTTAACTAACAAAATTATTTCGTGTTATTTAAAAATTTGCAATTTCAGGAATTTTTATAGAACAGTTTAGATCATGAACACTGAAGAAGACAACAAGCGGCAAGGAAAGATGAACACCCCCACATAGGAAGTAGAACTGGTGGTGGAACTGAATTCTGATATTTTGAAGACCATACACAGTCTTCAAGTAGAATTGCAAAGTTTCAGAGAAGATAGTCTGAATGAGAGAAAGGAACAACAAGCCATTAATGAAGCATTACAGAGAAATATGATGGGAGGAAGCCCGTAGGGGAAACCCACTCATTCGACAAACATGTCCAAAAGGGAACCTTACCATAAATAGGACAATATCCCAAGAGAAGAAGAAAAAGAGGAACGTACCCCTGAAGCTCTGGAAGGATATTATCATAGTCCTTCCAGTGATGACTCTCTTTCTCAATGCAAGAAGAAACAAAGAAGCGATGACAATATTCAGGGGGAGTTTAGAAAAATAAGAGCCTCGACCTATGAAGGTGAAGTAAAAACGGGGGATAAAGTTGAAGAATGTTGTTGGGTATGAGAAAATATTTTCGAGTTCATAACTACTCAAGTGAGATGAAGGCTCGA
Organism: Pseudotsuga menziesii; assembly: GCA_001517045.1. Taxonomy (NCBI): domain Eukaryota; kingdom Viridiplantae; phylum Streptophyta; class Pinopsida; order Pinales; family Pinaceae; genus Pseudotsuga; species Pseudotsuga menziesii. The sequence continues at coordinate 24,312 of LPNX010297415.1, read as the reverse complement.
CTTTCCATCTATAACTTAAATGGAAAAGAAGTAAGATGGTGAGGAGATTTGAAACATACCAAGAAATATGAGTTGAGGGAAATACGCTAGAGTAAATTTCGCAAAATATTTCACGAAAAATATATTTCAGAAAGGTTCTTCGACATAAAAGTGAAAGAGTTTGACAAGCTACGTATGGGATCCATGACTATGGATTCTTTTACTAACAGATTTCTAGATCTGTTACATTATGTACCATACATCAAGGATGAAAAGTTAAAAATCCAGCAGTTTTTAGGATGTATTCCTCCCAACTTTTGGGAAAGGATTGAGTTCGACATGCCTAAAACCTTAGACACCACATTGCACAAAGCTAGTCTCTACTATGAGCATGGAAAGCTAAGGCAAGAGAACATGAACCAAAACAAATATAGGTCTAAGAACTTCTCTGATAACTGCAAACCATGGTTTAACCCACCCCCGTACAGGAAAAAAAAACAATAGTTTTCTAGCAAACAAGAACTTTAACAAATCATGTGCAAAACCATATGTACCAGCTCTAAATGCTAACAAGCCAATAGCAGCTGGGGGATCCAATGCTACCCTGATACAGATCAAATGCTGGAAGTGCAGTGGGCCTCATTATGCCTGATATTGTAAGAACAATACCAATGGGGTCTTGCTCAACTTACAAGAAGAACCAATGATAAAGGACATAGATGGAACACCATGGATTTATGCAGCTTTGGATGGCTGACAGGAAGACCATCAAGATACCATGGTTGAGATAGAAGGTAAGATATTGAACACTTCTCTTTCAATACTTATTGACCCCGGTTCTTTCCGAAGCTATGTATCACCTAAAATTCTTGATGTATGCAAACTAGGCAAAATAAAGCAAGATAAACCTTGGTTGGTTCAGTTAGCCATAGGTACGAAATGAAAGGTTTCAAAAATAGTTAAAGATTACAAGGTAAACCTAAATAGTTTTCCAATGAAAGTAAACTTGAACATCCTACCCTTAGGATCGTATGATATACTTATCGACATTGACTGGTTGGAATAACACCATGTCATGCTCGATTGCTTACATAAGTCAATCTTGTGTACAGATAGCCGAGGGAATCAAGTGAAGATTCAAGGTATTCCAATGAAAGTTTTTGTAAGACACATATCTTTCTTACAAGCAAATAAATGCATTAGGAAAGGCTACAAGTTGTTTGCAGTAAATATCCGATACATAGAGACTAAAAGAGAACAATGCATAGAATAATTTCCCGTTCTTGTAGAATTCAAGGACATGTTTCTTGAGAAAATCCCGGGATTACCTCCGAAACGAAACTTAGAATTTTTCATAGAACTGACACTAGGATCAGTTTCGGCTTCCAAAGGCCCTTACCACATGAGTGCACCAAAATTGGTGGAACTCAAACTGTAATGTCAAGAGTTGATAGAAAAAGGGTATATCCAACCAAGTGTCCCCCCTTCGGGAGCATCGATACTATTTGTAAAGAAAAAGGATGGTACGATGCGGATGTGCATTGACTATCGTCAGCTTAACAAAATGACTATCAAGAACAGATACCCACTCCCTAGGATTGATGACTTGTTCGATCACATAGGAGGAGCCAAAATATTTTCAAAGATTGACCTGCGATCCAGATACCATCAGGTACCGATTCGCGACGAGGATATTCACAAAACTGCCTTTCGTACAAGGTACAAGAACTACGAGTTTGTAGTAATGTTGTTTGGGTTGACCAATGCACCCGCAAACTTCATGTGTATGATGAACAACATATTCAGTAACTATCTGGATAAAAAAAAATTGGTCTTTATAGACGACATCCTAGTTTATTCTAAGAATAAATAGGAACACGAAGAAACCCTTCGCATAGTACTACGAGTGTTACGAGAACACCAACTTTACGCTAAGTTTAGTAAGTGTGATTTTTACAAACCATAGATACAGTACTTGGGTCACATTATCTCCGAGATAGGGATAGTTGTGGGCCAGGAAAAGATTAGGGCCATAGAATACTGCCCTACCCCTACTAGTGTCATTGAAATTAGGTCCTTTTTGTGATTAGACGGATATTATGGAAATTTCATTGAGAACTTCTCAAGAATAGCTTGTCCCATAACTACCTTGTAGAAGAAGGAAAATAAGTTTTTATGGATGACCAAGTGTGAGGAAAGTTTTCAAAAGATTAATCAAATTTTGATGATCGCACCAATACTATGAATTGCCGATCTGAGTGGGGATTTCATTGTTTGCACGGATGCAAGCAAGGAAGATCTCGGAGGAGTCCTCTTGCAGAATTAGTATGCAATCTTTTATGAATCACGAAAGTTAAATGAATGTGAGAAAAATTACCCCACACATGATCTTGAGTTAGCTTCCATCATTCACACATTGAATATGTGGAGGCATTACCTCATGGGAAGGAAATTCCTTCTAAAGACAGACAACATGAGTATGAAGTATTTATTCGAGCAACCCGATCTGAATGCTAAGAAAGCCAGATGGTTAGCTTTTCTTAGCGAATACCATTTCGAACTAAAGCATATTAAGGGAAAAGAGAACAAGATTTTTGATGCTTTGAGTCGACGAACTCATATGATATATGAGGTGACATTAAGTCAAACCGATTTGGATTTTCACAAGAGGATTAGAACATGCAACAGAGTTGACCCTTTCTATGTAGAAATCCTCAAGAAAGTCCAAGAGGATAGGTTGTTTCAACAACAAAAAGAATACAAGGTAGACGAAACAAGACTGCTATGGTCCAAGGTGAGATTGTACATTCTAGAAGGAGGGGACATTCAGTCCAGCATCCTCACAAAATTTCATCGGGCACCCTACTCGGGGCATCCGAGATATCAAAAGATGATATCCACCATCAAGAGACACTTCTTCTACCTAAGTTAAAGGCTGGCATTGTGATGTTTATCACGAAATGTCAGGAATGTCAGCTGGTCAAAGCTGAGCATCAACTTCCTTCGAGGCAGCCGTTACCCATTCCAGAATGGAAGTGGGAGGTCATTAGTATGGATTTTCATTAGTCTACCGAAAAGTAAGAAGCAAAATGATTCTATCTTTGTAGTAGTTGACAAATTGTCAAAAGAAACACACTTCATTCCAGTGAAGTCGACCTACAAGGCAGTACATATTGTCGATATCTTCTCGAAGGAGATATTTATATTGCATGGGATAACCAAGCCAATCATATCGGATTGAGATACAAAGTTTACCGAAATTTTTTGGAGATATTTATTCTCTGGATTGGAGACACAGTTGAACTTTGGTACTACTTATCACTCGCAGACAGACATGCAGACAGAAAGAGTAAACCAAATTATTGAGGACATGTTTAGGATGTATGTCATCAACAACCACACTAAGTGGGAAGACTACTTGCATCCTGTAGATTTTGTGTATAACAATGGTTACCAGGCTTCTGCTAAGATGAGTCCCTTTGAGGTACTCTATGGATGGAAGTGTAGAACACCAGTTACTTGGGATATCCCGGTGGATCGACTCATGTTAGGGCTTGATTTGTCAAAGGACTTGGAACAGTTGGTTACCAAGGTCTAGGTGAACCTTAAAGAAGCACAAGACCGCCAGAAAAGTTACGCAGTTCAAAAAATAAAACATATATTATCAAATAGGTGACCATGCCTACTTGAAAGTAAAAGCAAAATGGAGCTCGTTGAGCTTGAGGAGGTGCAATAAGTTAGCACCTATGTTTTGTGGACCTTTTGAAATAATGGCCAAGAGAGGTCCAGTGGCATATGAACTAGCATTACCCCCACAGGTAAGAGTCCATAATTTTTTCCATGCATCATTATTAAAGAAATATGTTTATGATACTAAACATTTAGTTGATTGGTCCTTATTACAGGTGGAACCTGAAGGGGAGTTTTCCCCTAAAGCTATTCATATCTTGGATAAGAGAGAGGTGCAGCTCAAGAAGCGCGTCATAGTCCAGTTGAAAGTGAAATGGAAGCACTTTGAAGCCGATGAGGCTACTTGGGAGAATGAAGCCACCATGAGAAAGGATTACCCCACCTTGTTTCATGATGTCATTCTGAGTCCATAGAACACCATGGATGGTTTTGTTCTAAGCGGGGAGGGATGTAATATCATGAATTTTGGACCTAACACTTATAGGCATGAGCCTATTGATTATGATGTTATATTGATGTTTTATTTTGATATATTGGGTCGAAGACCCCACTGCATATGAACATGATGATTTGTTTTATATATTGGGCATAATCCAATTGTTGATATATATATATATGCTTGTTTTGTGCTGGGCATGGATCCTGAAGCACATGATTGATGAGATGCTTTGTGTTGAGAAAGAAACTCTGGACCACATGAGTGTTATATTTGTGTTGAGCATGAAGCTCTGGAGCACATGAAAAGATAATTTGGAAGTGTTGGGAATAATCCCTAGAGCCTTCCATGTTTATGTTGAGCATAAGGTTTGTAACATTAGATCCTTGGCCATTGTATCCCTAGTTGTATCGTACACGTACATCCTAGCATTAGTGTTGAGCGAAGAGCTCTGGAATTGTACTAAGTTTGTAGCTCCCTGTTTTTAGCATTGAGTATGGGCTCTGGTAAGCACTGGGAGTTACTGAAAAGAATTAATGATTCATGAGTGAAAATGACTCGAGCAAAATATTGATCTCATCAGACTTACTTTTAAGTGATTAAATGAAATTTTGAATTTCTGTATGCTCATCAAGTACTAAAGAACGACCATGTTATATGAGGGAATCCAACATGCAAGGATGTTTAGAGTTTCCTAGCCTAGTAGACCTAACCATCTACCTGATGACCTTAATGAAGAAAGTGTCATAAGTCTAGGAATCATAAAATATGATTCCCAAAGACAAATGTTATACTATTATATTAATTTATACATGTTATGTATAAAGAATAAACATAGTAATAATGTTAATAATGAAAGAAAGAAGGAGAAGCTCCATTTATTATTCTTAATACTAAGAGAAAATTAGATAGTATAATACCTACAAAATTTAGGAACTAGTTAAAAGATCCTAAGTTAAAGTATTAAAAATACCCAAATTAAATAAAAAGGGTTAAATCAAGATATCAAGGATTCTTGATTTAACTGCCCCTTTTACTGAAAAGTCTGCCTATAAAGTCTCAATCCAAAGAGAGGCTTAAGGATCTGATCTATCTTTTTGGAGTCATTATTCTTCCTACTAATTCTCAAGAGAGAGTTCTTGGAGAACATTTCCCTAAGAGGAAGAAGGAGAATCGATCCAGACCTGATATACCAGTTAGGGAAACCTCACCTTAGGAGATCTAAGCTACTTGCATGTTGGAACCAACTCGGGGGGATCCAGATTAAAACCAGGAATGATTCCTGGTCATGGTTGGGTGGAACGTGGTAGTTCCCAAGTGATTCGATCATCTAATACATAGGTCAGATATACCTATGAATTGTTAATGCTCGTTAATTGAGTGTGTAGGTTTCAGCCATTAAAGGAGCTTCAGTTTTCAGGTATGAGGTTCTGGATTGCCTATTTCATTTTCTAGATTAAGTGTTGGCTAGATTATGCAAGGATTTATATTATATATTCTAACCCTAGATGTTTTGGTTTTCCTTCCAAATTTCTTTCAAGGGTTTACATTTTTACAAAAATTATAAACCCTAGGCTGTAATTTATTTCCTATGTTAGATTTACCCAAGGTACTGTTCATTAAGTTTACTTTTACTTCTGAAATTAAATCCATGCTTAAAGATTATCCAGGGTTTTGTTTTCTTTCCATATTACTTATGTATCCTCTTCTATAGTTTAAACTTTGTTCTTTTACAAATTAGATTTATTCCTAAAAAGCAGTACCTATAGGTTTTGTTGTTCAAAAATCCTACTAGCAGATTTCATATTAACAATACTATACAACATAGTAAATCTCTTAAGTAGAACCTAGTAAATATATTATAGATATATATTTGTATTAACAGGAATGAAATAGAAATATAATTCTATTCTATCACCACTATAATTACATCTTAGAATAAATTATAAATAGATCACATACTAGAGCGAAGTTAAGAACTAGAGAAAACCTTTCAAGGCCTCTATAGATCTAAGATAAACTTATGCTAATAACCAAATCTTTCCCATTAAAATAAATCTCATCAAAATCAATTAACATACCAAGTATCGAGACCATCCATTGGTCCACGATCTATTTCTTTTCCTAACAACTATATCTACCAATGCATGCACATTATTGCATACTATCACACTATAAAGCCAATGCATAAATCTATTAATCCAATCCATCTAATTTCCCATTCCACATCACAGAAATCGTATGCCTTGTTATACAAATTGTCCCATGAATAAAACCATAGGCTAATTAAAAAAATAGTAAACAATTTATAAATAAAACCCTCATAAAAAACAACGACCCGGGATCAAATCCTGTAGATCTTTTTACATTCTTTAAAGCCACGCTATACACAGTTTTTGTATGCGGGCTGTAAATAATAACTAAGTCTTTACATAGAAGCCGTAATAACCATTACATTTCAGTTATGTTGTAATCCATGGCCTCGACCCCATAAGTAATCAACAACAAACTAAAAATAACCATTCCCATGCTTAAAACCCTATCAACAAAATAATCTACAACAACTTTGCCAATGCAGGGTTTAAACCCTTTAGACATGCCTTATTTTCCATTTACGCATTACAATAATAAACTAAATGTTTGCACCGTTCACGCTATCACAACTACCATGGAGAGTTCTCATGCCATCCATGGCATGGATCCAAGCCATACATTGTCACCCATTTGCATTCTTACAACTAAAATTAATAATGGAAGCAAATCTACACACAGTCCAAGCATAATAAACAATGAAATCAAATGCAGTATTTATATATTGATTTTCAACATAGCATAAACTTAAATACAATCTCTACCATTATCTATTTCACCATTGCATGCAATGGTGCTACAATTTACACTTAACATAATCCATAAAAGTAATTACATAGTCATCGCTTATGGCATGGCACCATTGCCAGCAATGGTGTTTCCCACGACCAAAACTGTAACCAAAACATTAACTAGCAAATGCACATAGCCTCTCATAGAATCACCAGGCCTCTTCATTACATAGAGAGCCATACATTAAACTCTGTACAAATAAACAATATAGGCTAGAGGCAAATTAAAAACCCCAGCAAGTGAAACCCCAAAATCCTGTGGCATATTCCAAATATGCAGAGCTCTATCAAGATACAATCGAAACCCCAAACCCCAAACACATCCATAAGAAAATGAGACACCAAGAAATCAAACCCATGATGAATGCCAAACCAGTCGCAACCTTAATACCATAAGAGGAAACGAGTAACAACTTGCACAATGGGCTTACCATTGATATATAGTATGGCCATGGCCTTGCCCACGAACCCTGAACCAATCCTTTACTCGCTCCTCTGCAACCCTACAACCAAACGATAGCATGATGAGAAGTAATTTGAGACAACGAGCAACTTTAAGCAACTACGGTGCAAAATCAACCATGTCTTACTTGCCTACTAGCACCAGTGAAGTCGTCCTCCTTCACCCAAACCAGAGCTGAGAGTATACTGCGAATGGAGCTAAATGCCAAACTAAGGCTTGGGCCAATCCCTAAGCTTTCCTGCCACTCCTCCCAATACGTATTGAATGCGCCTCTCTAGACACCAATAATGCGCAACAACTGCATAGTTGTATAGTGCATGAACCATATTAAACCTGCCACCCCAAATCTTACCATAAGCTTTAAACCCATGCATGTTGCGAGTACTATAGGCTATAAACTTTTGGACTTTGCTTGTCGAATTTCTTTAGGCTCTAAGCCTAAGACCATGGCATATAAAATATTCCATGGGATTTTTTTAATTAAAAAGCCAAGTTTGTTTTAGAAAAAAGAGTTATAAACCCGTTAAGCATATAATAAAACTATATGTTATTTCCTTTAGTAAAAATAAACATATAAATGAAATATGTTAGGATATGAACATTTGGTAATAATTACACCATGAATAATAAGTGTCACTTAGATAACGAGTCTATGTCATATAAATAATAAATGTGGTATTGACCTTATCACTAACCCTAGTTTGTAAAGAACAATAATAATAACCAATAGGTGTCACTAGCTGTAAGTATGAGTACTAGTGATCAAACATTCAGCACTCTGTAACAAGTTTTTCATCGATAAGTATACCTGCAAGTAACGAGATAAGAATGCATTAGTTCAAACAAAAGTAAGTAAGCCATCTGTGTCAAGTAGAGACGATTACCTCTAAGGTAGTTACATGGAAGAACTAGTTCCGCCACTCCATGCCTTTATCCATTAGCCAAGTTAAGTCAGATTCATGTGTACAGTAGTAAGCATATGTAAAATAACAATGAAGTACATAATCAAAAGTATCTAACACACACAACAATGCATAACCATAAGAATAACATAGTTATCAACATTATGACATCATAAGTAAAACACAATAATAATCATAACTAAAAGTAAGGAAGTAGGATGTAAGAACAACTTACGACAAATCAGCAGTACAGATAGAGTACGACACATTCCGCAAGTTCAATGATGTCCAAAATAGGTAGTTTTAACTAGCCTAATAATTTTTTTTCTCAATTTTTGGGGTCATCGCAATTTGATACCAAAGAAAAAACCCTTGTGCTTAGCTTTTAGAACCATTCTGCTTAGTCCTTCGTAATCAGTAAGAAAAACAAGGGGTATAATAGGAAACCTTGTCTTAACCCTCTTCTGCTTCCAAAGGTCATGAGATCCATTCACAAGAATCACAAACTCAGTTGAGGTCATGCAAGATAGAATCCAATTTGACACTTCAAAAGGTAACCCAATCTGTAGGAGCATTAGCCTTAGGAAAGTCCAATTTACCTCGTGGAATGATTTTGCCAAATCCAACTTCATTACTATGGATTTGAGTTTTTATTATTATTTTGGATGTATGAATACACTCTTGCTAAACGCTCAAGTGTTCCCTTGATATCACTTCTGCTAGTTTTGGCTTTATTATTTATGCTATCACTTTAGTGATCAATTTGTAGACCACATTGCAAAGAGAAATAGGTGTGAAGTTCGAAAAATGCTTAGAAAAGTTTTTTTTGGGATAAAAGTAACCGTAAGTTGAATTAAAATCTCTTGTCTTAGCACCTGAAGTCCTTGAAATTTCTGCTACTTTTAACAAATCTTTCCCCATAATGTCAAAGAAGGAGATCAGAAGCTCAACATGCCAACCATCAAGGCCTGGGATTTTATCTTTGGCAAAACTAAAAAGATCCCTCTTTACTTCCTTCCAAGAAATTGGACTACCAATCCTTTTTCCTTCTTCTCCATTAAAAAGAAGTTGGATAAAAATCCTTTTTCCTTCTTTTAAAAAAAAAACTTGGATAAAAATTTAACACCTTCAATTGGCTACCAACATTTGCTTTACTTGGATCTTTGAAGATCCATTTAAGAAAAGCCCCACTAGTTTTTATTTTTTATTTTTTATCTTAGCTTATGCATAAACTTTTTTCTCCCTCGTGAGTGGATATTTCCAAGATAGTATGAAGAATTTCTCTAAAGGGGTCGTGCTGATGACCATCTTCGATTCAGATTGCTCTACTCTTAGGGAGGATATCTACTCTTAGGGAGGATTGCTTCTTCTTCCTTCCTTAGCAAGAGTTCTTTTTCATATTCTAAACTTAACAATCTGTGCTTTTCTTCAACAAAGAAATTTCCAGTGAGATTTTTTAGCAACACCTCAATGATTTAACTTTTAATAGATCTCAACAAAGCTTTGTCTTACAAGGTCTTTTGTTTTATCCATTTCACCACCTCAATTTTTATTTTTTTTAACTTAGAAACCAAACTTTCCATTCAATTAAATCTTCAGAAACACGAACTGTAGTCCAAAAATATCTTACCATTTGATAGAAAGATACATCCTTTAGCCAATTATGGTTGAGTTTGAATGGGATACATCCTTTAACCAATTATGGTTGAGTTTGAATGGGATACATCCTTTAACCAATTATGGTTGAGTTTGAATGGGTAATTGGCTTCCATCCGTTCTTGTTCAAATTGCACTACTATGGGGGAAATGATTTGAAATGATGCTAGCCAAGACCCATGTTCAGTATCTTGTAACCTTTTCCAATAGGTCCTCTGTCATAAATAAAAAAAAAACTTGTTAATCCTTTTTCCAATCTCTTTTTCTGGGAGCCTTTTGTTTTTCCAAGTTGGGGTAATTTTTGTAGGAAAAATGTCTACTAGCTTATTTCTCTTGAAAAACTCTAAAATATGCTAGCGGATCAAGAAAGGAAGTTGTCCCACAAAAGTCATAATTATGCATAGTGAAATTCAGATCTCGTGCTAAAATCATATTTTTTAAATTAAGGAGCCCACTGGACACCAAAGTATCCCAAAATATTTTCTTTCTTTATATAGTGCATACATATTTAATTAATAGATTCACCTCCTCATCAAAACCTTGAACTGTTCCTTCTAAGAGAATACTTTCACAAGTCTTAAACCGCTTCAAATTGCACACCTGTGGATTCCACATAGTTGCTAATCCTCTAGAAAGACCCTCTACATCTATAACACAAATCTCCCCATTCCTTAAAATCTTTAAGAAAAAATGGCAAGTCTTTACACCAAAATTCATAGTTTTGTGGAACATATAGATATCCACTCTATTTTCCAAAATGAAGTGTTTAAGGGATATGTGTTTAGGACTTCCCAAAGTTCTTGAATGTTGAAAGAGACAAATCACTAGGAAACAATCTCCTAGGGTTTATGTGCTCTAAGAACCCCAATGTTTAAGGCTGAAGTGTGAAGAAGCTTTTCTTCTTGTGTTCTAGTAGATAAAGGAACATAGCCATCCTCCTAAAGAAGTGAAACATCTTATGATTCTAGAGAACTCTCCTTAAAACTTTGTTTATATTTTTTTTCTTATGGTTACATTTAGATATCCTCTAATAAAATTAATAACCATTTTATCCAAACTAATCTCAACTAACCTCAGGTTTATAAACAAAAACTTCATTAAAGCTTTTAAATGTTCTCCAAAAAAATATTTTTTCCATCCTCTAATTACTCCTAGTTTCTTTTAAAACCCTCCAAAGGAACAACAACTTTAAAAACTATTATCCCATATCATACTTTAAAAAAACTATTATTCTATATTTTAAAAAATAAACAAAAACAATTTTACAAACTATTATCCCATATCATTGTTTTTAAAAGCTATTATCCATAGTTATCAAGTGTGAATTGGATTCAAATTCTATAAAAGAATAAAATTCGGTATATAGTTATATAAAATAGTTCGAGTGATTTTTTAAAGTTATACATTAAAAATTCGAAGATTAAAAATCCAATTTGGCAAAACTTAAGATACGTTTACAGAAGCTTTCACCATCCAGCCAGCCAGCCAGCCACTTTGAAAGAGTCACCATGAAAACCCATAACCAAGAGGTTCCACGATTAAAAACTCCATCAGATCCGTTTTCTCTAGGGTAGCAATATGACCTTTTACTAATTTTTGTTTCATGTTTCAGATTGATTGGTTGCTGTTTGTTTTGGATAATGGGATGCTTGCAAAAAGTGGTTCATGCAGCATAGAGAAATATGACCCTGAATCCAGTGTTTATATTTATTTGTGCGACCTCGCCCAGAGTTTCATTTTACTCCTTCGCGAAATAATGGCTCTGTAATGACAAGTTGTATATGTTGTTAGCTATGCTACTGTAAGTTATGCTGCACCTTAGATAGATCTGATTCTGTCTGAGATGGATTCAATTTGTATATGATTATAGAGGGAGAACGTAGGCAAGGAAAGGGATATCGCTCAACAAAGTTTGAGTGGAAGGATTTTAAAATTAGACCGAACAAACGGCTAAAACAAATCTTACAATCAAACAATTTGCCAAACTAATAGAATTTTCGATTTTCAGTAATAAATTGCCCGATTAGACCGAATTTGATAACATTGCCTCAGATTGAATGTTGTTTAAAAAAATGAGGAATACTTTTAAAACTAAAACCCTCACATTAAAAACGTTACGAAAACTTCCTATGAAATCTCGCATTGAATTTGTACTTATATTTTCGCTGTAACAAAGCACAGAGATAGCCTTCTAGCAACACATTGGAAATGAGTTGCTCATAACCTCATTATCATGTAACGAGTAATGTCAAGAAGATTTATCATGTAACGAGTAATGTCAAGAAGATGATATTGATGGCGTGCCATTACACATAAAAGTGATTAATGTGGGTATTCACCGTTAACTTCCTTTCAACGCTGCAGTGCCACGAGATAACTGCCTTCTTGTTCTTCCCTTCCATTTTCTTCCATCTCGCACTGCACAGCACCACCTCAAATGCCCTCTTTTTGCTTTTGCAATAATTACTAACAGATTCCATATATCGACTCATTTGCAGCAATTTCTCATTGCAGAACCTTCTTCCATTCGAATATCTATCACGCACTAGATCTTCGCTCCTCATCGCTGCAATAATATAAAGTATACTATCCAGATTCCAAACCGAATACCTTGCTGAACCAACCAGCAAGATGAGATTAGAATTTATAGTCTCTCTCTGGCAATATTTGTAGTAGATATTAACAGCAATATTTGTGTGTATGTTTGAACTTCCATTCCATTGGACCTGTGCTATGAACCAACCAGCTTTTCCAGATGTGACTGCTTGTGTGGATAGGACAACTGAGGCTCTGGTGGATGACCAAAAAACGAAACAATCGAGAAAAGGTAAAAGGTAAAGGCCATTACCAACCCAGTTACCCCACCATCATGATGATAATGAAATGTGGATTCAATAATTCATTATTGAAATCACTAGCATCCAAAAAGATTTGTTTTAGGGTATTTGTGTAATAGACGAAAGCGGCAATACTCCAACTTTGCATGAGTACCATACAGTAAGCCATTTTCCCTCGGTGGGGAGCCAGCAGAGAAACAATCGAGAAAAGGTGAAGGCCATTCACAGCCTTTGCAATTACAACCCCAGTTACCCCACCATCATGATAATAACGAAATGCGGATTCAATAACTCATTATTGAAATCACTAGCATCCAAAAAGATGTGTTTGAAGGTATTTGCGTAATAGAGGAAAGCTGCAATACCCCAACTTGGCACGAGTACTATACAGTAAGCCATTTCCCTCAGTAAGCCTGCGTTTGCATGATCGGTTCAACCCAGTTATTTTGTTGGTATCTGTTGGCCACATAATACAATACAGTGGAAATCAAATATTATTGTGTTGGTTCTCTCTGGACTCGCGATTTAATTCATTTTCCTTTCATAGGCCCTGCATTAATCTTGGCAGTCAATTGCACATAGAGATGCAAGTTGCAAAAGGATTTGAAAAAGAAAAAGGTGATTAAATCGTATGACAGGTGAAAATGAAATATCCATCTTCACAACTTTAATTCTTGAGGTGATTCAATTGTATGACAGGTGAGATTATAATATCCACATTAACAACTTTAAACATTCAAGTATCAGAGAGGTTGTGGTGGATATCAAGTGTATACGTGTACAAATTTCTCATCGTTCCAAAAATCGATGCCATATACAGTAACATGAATGATTATTTTGGATATTGCAATTAGTAGTTGAGTACTTTAACTTATCGAATTTTATAGTGGAAGACAAAAATAAGAGTTTATTCAAAATATGGCTTTCAAATTATTCAAAATATAGCAAATAAGAGTTTAAATGGTATATTTTTATAAATAAAGTTATATATATAACATAGTAGCATAATGTCTTGTAAGGAAATTTGGAGGGAATTAGAAAATCTTTGAATAATCTGCATAATACATGTGTTAAATTTGTCTACTTTATTATTTTCAGTATTAGAAATGTATTTTCAGTATCTAATAGGAGAGAAAATTAAAATTAAACTTCGTGCTAAATTTTTAATTATAAAAAAATAAAAAAATTAAAAGATATTAAAAGAATATAACTTAGGTTTATAAAGAATGGTTAACAAAATTAATGTGAATATAAGGATGATATTCCTTTGGAAACAAATAAAATAGAAATTATTGATGATTATGATCTAATGATTATTTAGGTTTATCATAGCTAATTTTGGCGTATTGAATTTTAAATAAGGTTACCAATTTTTTTTATAATTTTATATTTATGCTTTAAAATATTTAACATAAACATTCCTAAATTACCTAGTTGTGAGGAGATAAAAAGTTAGGAACAATAATCTTATAGACCATATCTTGAAATTGTGTTTTGTGCTTTAATGTGGATGTATGGAGAACATTCTATGAGAAACTGATTTTCATATTAGACCATCTTCTTGTCACAAAGATGAAAAACTCTTTCATCCCACAATGTTTTAAGAATTGTCCAATGTCTTGAGTTCACAATAGTTTTTTTGTTATTTTAACAAGGTCAATTTTTTTATTTACACAAATTAAAAGAGAGGGGTAATTAAATGATCTTCTATATTAAGGTTCATCACCTCCTTATAATATCTTAATTTTCTTTTAACGAGCTAAGTCCTTATGGCACCACAACTTCTTCAATTTAGATGTAATAATACTCTTATTATTATCATTATTTTGCAAAGTGACATTTTCCTTGGCTCCACAATGATTTTGCCAAGATTTGGCATCTTTACGCTAACATTGCTTAAATTGTAGGTGGTTTTGACAGGAGTATATAGCAATATTAGGGAGCCTCTTGTCTCTCATGTTGTTTATCTTGCTCTTCTACCTTAGGTACCTAGTCATAGCCGTTCCCTCAATGAGAGAGAGACTCTCTTGTATGAAAATGATAAAATAGGGTGTATTGCCTTTAATTTTGAGATTTTATGTCATAAAACACTTTTGGATTTGTTATATCATTCCCCATGATTCTCTACAGATGTTATAGTGCCAAACTTCACATCCATATATGATCACAAAAGTGGCGATAGCGTCAAAGAGGAGTTTATTCTTATCCTAAAACCAAAGGTTTGATTGTTTTCAAGTTTAAAATAAGCTTTCCACCCTCCATTAATCCTTCTATCATTGATATAGTACCAATTAAGCTTGTGATGAAGATTGAATTTGAGATATTTGTATGAAATCCTTCTTCAATCACTACCTCCAAGTTATTGCTTCCATACCTGAACTTAGCATAAGTGATATTTTGAATTTGATTATCATAACCTTTTTTTGTTAGTTTTAACAATCAGACCCATACTATAGCATAAATCCATAAATCCTTCAGAACTTTTACTTTCTTGTCAAGGTTATAGGGAGTCCTTGCTATAAGAACAATATCATTAGTGTAGAGAATAAGGATGATACCAACCAAAGCCATGCCAACACAACCTATCTTCCAAATAACCCTATAGCTTGTTATATATACCAAAAGGGTAGGAGATAGAGGAAAACCTTACTTTGCTCCAATATAGATATTAATTTGTTCTTATAACATTCTCATACAAGCTTATCATTGCAGCTATCAACTCAAAATTAAATTTTAGCTCTTCTAATATATTCTAGAGGTTACCTTCGGCATTGTGTCAAAATTCTTTTATAAAGCCAATAAAGAAACATAAAAGATTGATTTTAGTATTGTGACACTCCTCAACAATGGTCCTAAGAATTAAGCCTAACAAGGTTGTCCATTATTGAATGATGAATCCTAAATTTTTCCTAGCTTTTAGCTATTTTTTCATGACTTTCTAGCCATATTTTGAATTTTTTTCCAAAATAATTCCATATAACCTGTCACAAGGGTTGTTACACTCGAGGATGAATTATACAAGGATGAATTTGACCATTTAATATGGCCAGGGTGTCTTTTATTTGTTTTCTATCATAACAGTTGGGTATTTGGTTAATGTGTCTGTAGATATATGGATATAGAAAAAAAAATTGTATTTGAATTTTGAGGTTTGTTACACTGTGTAATCTTTTCATGGCTTTGCTGAATGTAATTTTTGATATAATTTGACTGTTAATAACTCGGTTCGACTCTGTGTATAAATTTTATCATTTGCAACGATATGTATTTGTTTTAGTTTGACTTAATGGACAAACTCTATTTGAGTAAATGACTCTGTGTTTCTTTTTATGATGTGTTTATTTTGATTTTAGAGTTCCATTGCTCTGCAATGGCACATTCGATGATTTGACTGTGTAACGTATGTGTAAGGTAGCAGTGTTTGGTTTTATTTAAATAATGCGGATGCTTTGGTTAAATAATAATATATTTGGGTTTGTTTAGCGGTCGTAAGCATAAATCTTGGCTTGTAACGTTGATACGCATCTTGGGTTTATTATTTAAATGTGTTTATGTTTAAACTGTGATTGTTCCTAAGAGGGTATAGGGAATGAGCGTAGCTCTGTTTCGTCATTGTTATACAGTGTTTATAATAGAACCTTCACAGGTAGCGTGAGAGGCGAAACCCTTAATAGATGGTATAGTTCATAAAGTGTTGATTTGTTTTATTTGAGGCCTACACGATTCGATCTTGGGCTGGTAATGAATTGGAATTTATGGTTTGAGGGATGTAAACCCACATTTCGTTGACACGATTCTTATGTAATGTTTAAAAGAATTCTACTAACGCTATGTGTTGGGAATAACTATGTTCTTTGTTTTATTAAAACTGTAATGGTTAGATCCATTTTGTTAATAGCGTTGCATTTGTAAATATTTGAGGTGAAGGCCTAGAGACGATCCTTTACAGGATTTGATGGCTCGGCTTGGTGAGATAAAGATTTGGCATGTGGTTAAATTTTATTAATATTATTTATAAATCTTGTTTGGGATCTCGGCTTTCATGCCTAAGGTAAATTCGATGGTTGTATTTTTATTGATTACAACATTAATTTAATGTACTGTTTGGTTTAAGTATTGATATTTATGAGCATTTATATTTTGGGAACAAATGCATTAGCTGGCAATATGAAATCTGCGAGTGCTTGGATTTACGTTGAGGGTTTGAATTAATGAGTTCATATATTTGATATTTGGGTTGCTTATTTATGAATATGGCTTATTTAAATGTTTTGGTGTAGAGTTTATATAATGTTAGTTTTAAGGAATAAAATGAGTTTGTTTAATTTTATGCTTACGTGTTTAAAATTATAAATCTCTGGTGTAATTTAGTCTATCTAGAAACTAGGGTTTAACTATCTAATTGAAACTGTTTAAAATCTAAGGGTATTTCAACAATAAAACTTATCTATAATATGTGTTGTACTCTATTTATACTGTTGTATCGTTGTAATATGTTCTTACGTCCTTCTTCCATATTTTCATATGTGATTATTACCGCATTTACTTACATTGTCATAATGTTGAATACTATGTTGTTATATGGTTATGCATTGATGTGTAATTTAGTTATTTGATTACGTACTTCATTGATTATAACACGTGCTTACTGTCATATACATGATTCTAACTTCACTTTGTCCTTGGAAAAAAAGGGGTGGAGTGGCGGGACTAGTTTCCCTTGTAGCCACCTAAGAGGTAACAATTTCTACTTGTCACATCGGGCTTACTTACTTCTGGCGAATTAATGCATTTTTGTCCCCCTTGCATGTAGGTGCACTTGACGATGGAAATTTTTTTTATAAAGCTTAATGGACAATGCCGACTATTTTAGTCACTAGCACTCACCTTTGCAGATCTATCCTAGTGACATTACACTGATTGTTATTGTTATTGTTACGGACTTTATGATAGTGATGTGGTCACTACTGCACTTATTACTTGCGTGACATAGGCTTATTATGGTCTTAGAGACTTAAGGCTTTAGTCCTGCTCTAACATAGTTTTAATGTATGGTTTTCATGGTTGGTATAATACATTGGTAAAAACCTTGGCTTAAAGAATTCCATGGCATATTTCGTATGCCATGGAATTATGGCTTAAATCCTAAGTTAAAACGATGCACAATAATGGGTTTTATGCATTTGGAAACAATGGTTTGATATAGTGACAAGAACTATAGGTTTATGGGTTTTGTAAACGTTGATGGAGGATAGGGTGGCGACATCAATGTGCCTTGGGATGTGTGGCAACCAAGCTTAGGGCTTGGCTCATGCGATAGTTTGGGTTATTCGCAGCCTTGTTACTTTTTCTCTTCTGCTGCGTGGTGTGAAGGAATGCGATTTTGATGGATTAACAGGTATATGGATGTTCTGGTTTAATAGCATTTTTTGTTGATTTGGTTTGAATATGTGTATACTTCTCATTGTGACCTTGTTATGTGGTTGCAGGTTGTAGGGTGTGGCGAAATGGGTGTGGGTCGTAGCTCATGGGAAAGCCATGGGAAAAGCCATACCCATTCGGGTAAGCCTGCTGTACAAGTGTTCACTTGTTCCCTCATTGCTTCGTGGTTAAGATAGGGTTGTTGGTTGTCATGGGTTTGGATGCTTGGCTCTGGTTTTCTAATGGATGTGTTTGGGATGGGGTCTGACTGTAACTTAATGGGCACTGCATTTTGTAATGCGATAGGCTTGGGGTTTTGCTTGTTGGGGTTTCAATGCCTTCGGGCCTGAACTTAAAATATATTGGGATTTATTACTCAGTACTCTGTGCAGCAAAAAGGTCCTGGGTAACTCCCGACAGGCTCTGTGTATTTGTAAATACTGTTTGATTAAGTTACTGGCGGCAACACCATTGCTTGCAATGGTGCAATGACCGGGTTTGAACGACTGTGAAACTTCTAAAGGGTTTTGTAATGCCTATGTTTATAAACATAAAGAGTGAATGCATACTTATGTTAATTTCGTGGTTTATAATTATTAAAATACTGTGTGGAATCAAGGTCACTTCTTTGAGTTATTATGTGGATAATGTTTTGACAGCGTTGATGGTTTTGGGGGCCATGTCACCTATGGCATTGGCATTTCTTGCCATGGTAGCTGCGATAGCGTATTGGATTCAGACTTACTGTTTATGTTTATGATGCATATTTAAAAAAATGAGG
>LPNX010297354.1:3832-28371 GCA_001517045.1 Pseudotsuga menziesii | reverse complement strand
AGAATAATCAACCCATAGTATTTACCCACTTAGACATTATTTCATTTATTTTGTCTTATTTGCCTAGTTCATGAGTCCCACCATGTGCAAGTTGCTAATTGCTTATCCATAGAGGTCAAACTTGCCATATTTGACTCATGTAGCGCCCTTGAGAGCTTTAGGAATCAAATCTGCTTTATTCCTGGCCTCCTAGGCGCCCATCTGCTTTTTCTGCTTTATTCCCTGTTTTTTCAGTGTTTTAAGGCACATAGGAAAGCAAGACTAGGTGAGGTGAATCAGCTTTGTTGCCTCTTCCTCCTCCACTCATTCCTCCATGCTTTTTCATGTATGAGCTGCCATTTGAACACTCTCTAGCTTGCCCATGCGCCCTTGCTAATTCGTGGGGTCCTTGATAGATTTGGGATCAGCTTTTTACACCTATGGGGGATTTGCCTATTTTGGGTAAGCCTGCTTTATGCTAGATTTGGATGCTTCCTTATGGATTCGATTTGCTCATGTATTCTATATATTCAGCAGCCTATGTTATTACAGGGTTGGCTATTGTACACTCAGTTAATATAATTTTGTGTTACAGCTCCATATTCAGTCTCCATTGTTGATAATTTTGCATGATCAATTGTTAATTGCTGTGAGTGAAATTAATCTACTGCAGGCCTGAATTTCTACATTTTGAATTAGCTTTTTGTTGTTATACTCCTCGGTTCCTAATGGAATGAAATCATCTATTTCTAATATGAAAATTATAATACTATATTCAACCATATATTTCCTATTTGCATTGTTTTCCTAAATATTTTCTTAATCTTCATTTACAGAAATAAAGTATCGACTTAATCTATGATTTCTGTTTATAGTATAGATCCATTTTTTTGTTTTAAGAAAGAGAACAAAATCCATGTACATAGTATTCATCCAAATCTCCTACATGAAGTTACATTATTAGTTAAACAACCATATTTTAGGGGAACCCTTGTAATTCCCAATATTGTTTAAATCCTGATGCCCCAACTATTTGCAACAATGAATCCTTCTTTTCCATGCCTGGTAATAAGCCCATCATGGATAGTCATTGAGTGTTAATAAATTATAGTAATCAGATCTAAAATAATCTCACCAACTTATTTAGGAGAGTAAGACCATTGAAGGATAAAAACCATTGATTGAAACAAAGAAAATTACAAGTATATCTGCGGTTTAATTCATGACCAGTTTCCTATCCAAAATGAAAATTATCCCTTGGAGCAAATCAAAAATTCAATTCTCTTAAACTATGGAAATATGGTTTGTGAAAACACATTTCCAAATAAAAAGTTAAAATACGTTCCGCAATCCACAATCTGCATTGCAGAATGTCAATTGTGGAGGGATAATTTATAAAAAATTTAAAATATGTTTCGCAATCCGCATTACAGAAGGTCAGTTGTGGAGGGATAATTTATAAGAAGTTAAAATACGTTCCGCAATATACAATTCTCATTGTGGAAGGTCAATTACAGAGGCATCAATTATAAAAAGTTAAAATATGTTCCGCAATCCACAATCCACATTGCGGAAGTTCAATTGCGGAGGGTAAATTTATAAAATTTTAAGATACATCTTGCAATCCGCAATCCAGCTTGCGAAGGGGTAATTTATAAAAGTCAAATTACAGTCTGCAATCCACAATCCACATTGTGGAAGGTTAATTGCAGGAGAATAATTTCTAAAAGGTTAAATGTAATCCGCAATCCACAATTGTGGAAGGAATATTGCGAAAGACTAATTTTGGAAAGGTTCTTGCAGAAAGGAAATTGCGGAAGGAAATAATCTTGTGGAAAGGAAATTGTTGAAAGAAAAGAGCTTGCGGAATAGTTGTTGTAGAAAATCAACTGCAGAAAGATTGAGTTGCGGAAATACTGATATTGCAGAGGGCTATTTGCAAAAGGTTAATTTTATTTGTAGTTTAATGGAGACCCACAATCTACAATCCAAATTTGTGGAAGGGTCCTTGCGGATGATCATCACGGAGGGGTCATTGAGGTTGGGAAAGGTTGAACGAGCAAGTAAATGCCAAGAATATGTAATAAAATCTCAATGTTCAATAATTCCCTGTTATAGTTAGGATCTTTAATATTGTGTTCTTAGATATATGGTATACAATTTTTTTATTATGGATTTTTGAAGTGTGTGACACATGTGACCACTTTATTGACTAGGGTTCTGATTTTGACCTCTAATGATGACATTTGCAGGACTGTTGTTGCATTCTCCTCTGAAAAAAATTCTTCCTCTGCCTCTATAATTATATCTCCTCTTGCCTCTTCCATGGCTTATGGATGATTGTGTTGCAAATACACCTTATAATGATATGTTTGATGAACTAATTCTAAGTTCAATGATTATTGAGTGAGGCTTGTAACTCATCAATGGTAAAGGTCTTTGTTTTCTTCTAGGGTCACAACCAAGGATCAAAATTTTGGGAATACTTCTTGTTAGTTTTTCATCACATTAAGCTAGCATTAAGATCTTAGGATCTTTTCACTGAGAGAATAACAAGTACAGCAATAAAACATAAGCACATCACAAGAGACAAGAGAGACAAAGAGTTTTCCTCGGGGAAACCATAAAGGAGAAAACCCTGCAACTTTCTCTAAGATAGAATCAACACCAAAACAGTAAGAGATCTCCCAAAACAGCAGTAGTCTTCTATCTTATGTCTAGTCCCAAAATTTCCTTCTTCAGTAGCGCGCCACACTTGGGAAAGCAAGTGATGTATTTCACAATGTGATAAATAGAGAGACTCTCACTCTCTATTTATATTCATCCATTCACTTGAATTTCCTTTTCACACGTAGGCTCAACCTAATAATTACTACTTGAGCCTACAGCTTAATTAGTGTATAATAACCAAGTGCCCCAAAACTGTGGGGACTTACCTAATGAATTGATATGACTTGATTGCATTATTAATCCTCCCGATCAGAACATCGGGGCATGACCACATGACTCAAATACATAATAGAAACATCCCGGAATAAACATCGGGTTACAATACATAAGATACATAGAAGAATACATTCCGAAGTTACATATACATCAACACTCCCTCTTAACTAGGAAGGTATTCTTTCGACACAATTTTTAGCACTGGTCTTCTTCTCTGTATCAGCTGGATCATCTCGCCTTCAAGTCATATTCGTCTTCAAGTCATCTTTGTCTTCAAGTCATTTTCGGATCTGGATCATCTCTCGATCTGGATCATCATCACTGTATCTGGATCATCTCTCGATTTGGATCATCATCACTGTATCTGGATCATCTCTCGATCTAGATCATCATCGCCGGATATGGATCATCTCTCGATCTAGATCATCATCGAACATCATCACTGGATCTGGATCATCTCTCGATCTGGATCATCATCACTGGATCTGGATCATCTCTCGATCTGGATCATCATCACTGGATCTGGATCATCTCTCGATCTAGATCATCATCGAACATCATCACTGGATCTAGATCATCTCTCGATATGGATCAACATCACTGGATCTGGATCATCTCTCGATCTGGATCAACATCATTGGACTGGATCTGGATCATAACTCGATCTGGATCTGGATCTGGATCATCTCTCGATTTGGATCATCACTGCTGGATCATCATTATTGGGTCTGGATCATCACTCGATCTGGATCAACACTGGTGCTATCTCATGATTCTTCTCGTCATAGGAAGTTCTACAGAACCAGCCCTTTTTCATGATGGTTGTAGGCCTACCCTCATGTAGGTCTTCGCCCAGCACTTACATCTGACCTTCTCGTCAGAAAGGCACGCACAACACTCACATCTGATCATGTAGTAAACTACAATCCCATCAGAAAGGCCCAGCACTCACATTCACCAGCATGATAGGACACACCTACTATCATCTATGAAATGGCTCAGCACTTACAACCACCAACATGATAGGACACACCTAATATCATCTGTGGAAAGGCACAATGCTCACATCCACCAGCATGGTAGGACACACCTACTACCATCTGTGGAAAGGCCCGGCACTTACAATCACCAGCATGGTAGGACACATCTACTACCATCTGTGAAAAGGCTCTGCACTTACAATCACCAGCATGGTAGGACACACCTACTACCATCTGTGAAAAGGCTCTGCACTTACAATCACCAGCATGGTAGGACACACCTACTACCATCTATGAAAAGGAACTGCACTTACAGTCACCAGCATGATAGGACACACCTACTATCATTTGTGAAATGGCATAGCACTTACAGTCACCAGCATGATAGGACACACCTACTATCATCTGTGACAAGGCTCAACACTTACATCCATCCAGGTGGGAACACATCATGCTCACAATGATGGAAGGGCATGCACTCATATCTTATCATGAGGGGAACACATCCCAACAATCATATCATAATGGCCCCCAGTCTTCCTTGACTGAGCTACCTAGTAACTGACCAGGCGCCTCCATTCTCCTAGACAATGGCAGTTGCCCTTACATCCAACCTACTCGTCGGAATGGCCAACACTCACATCTAACATGGAAGGAACTTAATCCTTTATCCATGAGCAGAATGGTTCAGCCCTTACATCTGACCAAGTGGGAACACATCCCTCTATCACATCAAAATGGCTACTCAGTTCTTACACTGAGTGTTCCTGGTAACTCACCAGGTGCCTCCATTCCTAGAATGTCAATTTCTCTTACATCTGTCCTGCTCGAAAGAATGGCCAGCACTCATATCTGACATGAAAGGGAGCAACCCTACCATCATGACAGAATGGCTCGGCCCTTATATTTGACCTACTCGTCAGAATGGCTATGGATCTCAGCACCCATATCTGACATGGAAGGAACCAATCCTCTCACCATGACAGAATGGCTCAGCCCTTACATCTAACCATGGAAGGAACCAATCCTATCACCATGTCAGAATGGCTATGGGTCTCATCACTTTCTCTGGGAGGAAGCCTCGATCTGGAGAACACCAAGTCTCTCTCTGAAGTACTCGAACTTCAGCCTAGCCAATGGCTTCGTCAATACTTCAGCTATCTGTTCCTCCGTCGCAACATACAGGAGCTTCACTACCCCTCTCTGCACCATATCCCTGATATAGTGATACTTGATCTCGATATGCTTCGACTTGTCATGAAACACTGGATTCTCTGATAACTTCACGCAACTCTGGTTGTCACAATGTATACAAGTAGCATCTAACTGGAGATCAAATATATCAGATAGTAGCTTCCGCGGCCATACTGCCTCACAACTAGCTGAACAAGCTGCGACATACTCTGCTTCAGCCGTACTCAGTGCCACACATGATTGCTTCCTGCTAAACCAAGAGATCACACCTGATCCCATACTGAAGCAACATCCTGAAGTACTCTTCATGTTGATGGCACTGCCTGCCCAATCTGAATCAACATAACCTTCCAGGTTAATCTTCTGATTCGCATCGTACTTGAGCCCATAATCAATTGTACCCTTCAGGTACCTTAGAATATGCTTTGCAGCTGTCAAGTGAACACTCCTCGGATCTGTCAAGTACTGGCTCAAGGTGTTCACAGCAAAGCAAATGTATGGTCTCATGTTCATCAGGTACATCAATGACCCAATCATCTGACGATACATCGTAGCATCAACTGACTTTGACGAAGCATCACTCAATAGCTTCAGGATCGATGCCATAGGTGTGGCCATCGCCTTGCAGTTCATCATCCCGAACCTCTTCAGAATCTCTACTGCATACTTCCTTTGTCCAAGGAAGATCCCATCTGTACTTTGCCACACCTACATACCTAGAACAGTAATGCATCGACACATAATAGGAGCATCACTGGTCTTCCACCTTCAACCTTGGATCAAAGGTTGGAATCCTCTTTACTCTTAGTAAAGCCTAGAATCATCAGCAATCTGCCCATCCTGTCGTACCATGTCGAACCTCAAGATCTTCTGCAATCACTCCCTCTAAAGAGGAGCATCATACTCCCTCTGTCTTCCGTAATCTATGCACTGAAACATTCTGTACTGAAGTGACAAGTAGTATCCATCTAGGATCACTGGATACTAAGATTCTCTATCTTGAATTTCTTCAAAAGTTCATCTTGCACCCATCTGTGAGCTTGTCATCCTCTATCAACCTTGTAGCAAAGGTTAAGATATTCATCAATCTCATCATGTATGTGTTATCCCATGGGTGTCTTCTGAACTCGTACAAGGCCTTCTTTCATTTGCACACATGATTATGCATGTCATGTGACTTCACTTCTACTAGCTATAAATGTTTCTTTGTAGACTATGCCTTCTCTTCATGAGAAGCCTCATGCTACGAATCTTGCTTTGTATCCCACGATGTTTCCATCTACTGCATGATGGAACTATGAACTTCTCTTTAGGTCTCGATACTACGCCCAAACATCATTCTTCTTGAACTGATCTTCCCTTTCTTCTTGGTGGCTCGAAGGTTCTGCATCAATGATGTCACTGCACTCATCATATTATTCTTTGTCTTTGAACTGTCGTCACTTGTTCTTCGGAACAAGTCTTCATTCTTCTTTGCTTGTAGGCAATTATGTATGCGATCTTTCCTACAAGTCAAATGCAATTGTATGGTTAGAAACATTTCATAAGGAATATTTATACCGGCAAACACTTATGCATAAATATATGATCATGCAACTACTTTAGCCAATACAACATTCATCCATATCTCATTCAAACTTTCTAGATGCCTTCCATCTCTACCAGGACAACATTGAGATTGTGCACTAATCCAATATGTCAGCAAAGAGGCTTCATTCTAGATAAGTAGCAATGGAGAATTTGTATAGCCCCGTGAGATACTTACCCATTACGTGCATATTAGTAGTATTATGTCATTAATGCAAACATCCTATCATGCATAATACAGTAACTGAACATAAACAAATGCATAACAAAATAATATAATGAAATGACAATTGAATACTTATCTTTATTTGTTTCGAGGGTAGACTCCTTCTTGAGCCTTCAGCTTCATCGTCTTCTTCATTCATAATAGCATCGTTTCTTATCCAAAATCTAAGGTGGATAAGAAGTTCTTCAAGAGTTGAGTTCTTCATATTCCTCATTGCTTGAGGGATATTGTTTGGATGGAAAGAGCTTGATATTTAGTTGCTCCCACCTTCTCTTTTTGAGCTTCTTCTTCTTGTGAGTTCTCTTTCTAGAGTCTATTGAAAGTAATCACTTCCTTCTAGCACACATTCCTCACATGAATGAATTCCATGATCCTGGGAGGCCATTCAAGGTGGCCATCACCACTTTTGCATTCTTCACTTTTTTTTTTTACCGCTTCAAGTTGTTCTTTGATTTGAGAGACTCTTATGATTGCATGGTCTCTGCATTCTGGATCTTCACATTCTTCAACTGGTTTCTTTAAGTCATATTCTGATTTTGTTCTTCCCTTCAAATAGCTTGAAATTTCGGAAGACCTTCAACCGCTTTGCTTGCAATAGGTAGTGCTCTGTAATGCCAAAGCTCATTTGGCTCTACTCTGTCATGGATCAAGGCTTGTTCTGGATATCCCTTCAATTTGTACAAGCCTCCTTCTTGTTCTTCAATCACTACCACATCATCGATAGTCTTTCCTTATGGCCATATGATGACTTGACCATCTATGAATGCAACCCGCATTCCTTTTGAGTCAATGCTGAAATGGAGAGAAGGTTCTTCTTCAATCCTAGCACAAACAATACTTCTTTCATTGTTAGAGACTTACCAGAGTCTAGCTTGTATGAAGATTCCCCACTACCTATTATTGGATATTGGTAGTCATCTCCTAGTTTCACCTTGTGAGGTGATTCATGTTCTGACAGTCTTACAAAGGATTCCTTGAATACCGTCATATGTTTGGAAGCCCCACTGTCTATAAGCCAATCATCACTTCCATGAGTAATGTTACCTATGAGAGCTGATATCAGAACATATTCATCCTTGCTTGAAGAATCTTCACTTTCATATCTGGATCTCTTTCTGGATGGTTCATCATCCTCTGCAGCATGAACATGATGTCTTCTTTGGCCTTGACCAAGTTCTTCTTGTGAAAGGCTTATAACCTCGTCTCCCTCCGAAACTGGAACCTCTATACTCAGGTAGGTGTCCAATCTAGTTTCTTCAGAGAGATCAGATACTTATAGGCTTGGAAGTTGTCAACTTCCCCAAGCTTGTCACCAAGCTGATGTGATATATCATATTGAAATGCGAACCTCAAATGGAAATAGCAAAGGATTAGATCTTACCGATTTGAGGTGTCCGTCCTTGTCCCGCAGTTCGCTGATCTAGGGTTTCTCACAGAAACCCTAATTTTCAAAACTTGGAATATTTTAGATATGATTGGATAATCAAATAGATCTCTTCAAATGGAGCTATCCAATGTACTCCTTTTCTGAAAACAGTGGAGGGAAGCTCTAATTTTCCAATTTCTTCTGCAGAAATGCCTGTTATTGTTTCTGTGATATCTCCGAAATTACTCCTCCTCTGTGTCTGAAATTTTGTACTGGGGTAACCTAGCATGTCCTTGATCCAACACTGAAAGTTTCATTAGAATTTGTTTCACCATTTGATATTTATGATCCTTTTCCCAAGGTGACATGTTACAGGACTGTTCAGAATAGTGAAGTTGTATGACATGCCATGTGTCACTGGTTCATCTTCTGAGTCTGATATTCGTACCACCGAAATTAAAGTCCGTGTCCTTTCTAGAACATCTTCAGAAATTCCATTTGGACCTCTGTATCTCAAGATATTGCAGATCTCCCCATATGTCCTGTTCAGGGATGAATTCTGGAAGAGGCTGGAACCCTAACTTGGAGAGATCATATCTCTTGGAGTAAAGCGAATCTAAGTTTGATTTTTGGACACAGGATTCATCAGGATTTTATATTCCTCCCCTGCAATTTTCAGATTCTGAGACTTCTCCAATATCGGAATATAGCGCCTGTACCAAAACTTAGCAGTTTTAGTATTTAGGGTTTCTCCTAGGTGAGGGTCAAACTAGGGTTTGACTTTCCTGGAGTTTTACCCAACTAAATTTATTGATCCAGGTCTCTAAACTTCGGTTTTGATGAGGAGAATAACCCTATGTTGGTCTCACTCAAAAATTCATCTTCTGTAGAAAGCCCTAATTTTCGCATCGAAGACTAAAAATGCTCGAAATCAAATTCTGCTTCGACACAAAGATGTGCCCTAAGGAGGAGAGTTGTTCCACCTTACTTTTGCTGAAAATATGTGGAGGAAGATCCAAAAACTAGGAATCCCTAGTTCCTGTAGCTACACAATGTCTTCTTCTCAGGTTAGCTCTGATACCATGTTAGTTTTTCATCACATTAAGCTAGCATTAAGATCTTAGGATCTTTTCACTGAGAGAATAACAAGTACAGCAATAAAACATAAGCACATCACAAGAGACAAGAGACACAAAGATTTTTCCTCGGGGAAACCATAAAGGAGAAAACCCCGCAACTTCCTCTAAGATAGAATCAACACCAAAACAGTAAGAGATCTCCCAAAACAACAGTAGTCTTCTGTATTCTGTCTAGTCCCAAAATTTCCTTCTTCAGTAGTGCGCCACACTTGGGAGAGCAAGTGATGTATTTCACAATGTGATAAATAGAGAGACTCTCACTCTCTATTTATATTCATCCTTTCACTTGAATTTCCTTTTCACACGTAGGCTCAACCTAATAATTACTACTTGAGCCTAGACCTTAATTAGTGTATAATAACTCAAGTGCCCCGAAACTGTGGGGACTTACCTAATGACTTGATATGACTTGATTACATTATTAATCCTCCTGATGGGAACATCGGGGCATGACCACATGACTCAAATACATAATAGAAACATCTCAGAATAAGCATCCGGTTACAATACATAAGATACATAGAAGAATACATTCCGAAGTTACATATACATCAACACTTGTAAGAAAATTTCAACAATCCTTTTGTCTTCTATATTTTCTCCACAAGTTTCAGTTTATTTATTAGACCAATGACTCTAGTGTAAAATATAACTTCACTAACTTTGTATCTTTCATTGATAGAGATTCAAAATATCTTCTAAGAATATGGAACTTAGAAGTTTTTACTTTGATGATAGGTGGTTTCCAATAAATGCCATGCTTGTTTAGTAATGTTTGTTGCTTCTACTCTTGGGAGTATGCCTTCATGCATGTTTTGATGTATGTAGAACATAGCCTTTCCATGTTTCTTCGTGTTTCCCTTAAGGCATCCTTCTAAGCTTGTCTGAAATTACTATATGCTTGAGCTCTTAAAAAAGCCTTCATTGTCAGAGACCAATACTCATAATTATTTCCCTAAAAAATTGGTGTTGTAAGATTAACATATGTGCACCACAAGTTGAAGCCATTTTTAATTTTTTTTATTTTCCTTACAAAATTATTTTTTCTCTTTTAAGACAAGGTTTATTTCCTAAATTGCCTGATCTTGAGAGATGAATGATTGAGAATGAGAGATTCCAAGGCTAAATTAAGTTACTACATCGTAATAATTTTTCTTTTCTTTACTTTTAGAGATACCACACACAAATTTACCTGGGATAGACTTTTACTCTAATGAAAATTTACTACCAGAGA
Organism: Pseudotsuga menziesii; assembly: GCA_001517045.1. NCBI lineage: Eukaryota > Viridiplantae > Streptophyta > Pinopsida > Pinales > Pinaceae > Pseudotsuga > Pseudotsuga menziesii. The sequence continues at coordinate 17,720 of LPNX010297354.1, read as the reverse complement.
CTTCACTCTCACTTTTAATCCACACACTCTTTACTGACCTTTAATCTAAAAAGACATATCTTTTTACTGACTTTTAACTTAAAAAGAGATATCTTTGTCTATTAACTTATAATATGAGACATGCTCACAATATCATATAACCAAAATATTAAATAACACTTTGTGTGGAGCAATCTAAAAAAAATAAACTTTTATAAGGTGAAATGTTTGAGGATTTTTTATGTCTTTTACAAAATGTAAATGTAAACAACATTCACATAAGTAATTCTGGAGACGGTGAAATGTTTGAGGATTTTTTATGTCTTTTACAAAATGTAAATGTAAACAACATTCACATAAGTAATTATGGAGACGGTGTGCCACATAAATAAGACATGCATTCGACCATAAACTATAGGTATGAGTTTATATATTATAGATACATAAAAAAAAAGTAATCCCACATTGATATTTCACCTTTTACATAGCTTGGGATCTCAACACATTCCAAAACACATAGGAGCTTGAGTTCTCTATCTCTTCTCAAAGTTTTTCTTCCTCCCTTTTTCTTATTACTATGTTTTTCTCTCTCCACCATTTGGCACTTCCTTTCTTCTCAGTTTTTTTCATTCTTCTTCTTCATATACAAAGACTAAAATTTTCTTTTCTTGAAAGCTACCAGCTAACATTAAAAACTGTAACTAATTTCTAGCCAAAAACTAAAATGCTATATAAATGTGCTTGTAATTAATCCTTAACTCCTTAAAACTAGATATAATAAGATGCATTAATGACGAGTCATTAATGATCTCACAAAATTCTCCTTTATCTACACTTAGTTTCACATTAAAGGATTTTCTCTAGAATAGAAGCTGATCTCAAAGACATTAAAAATCATGCACTGAAAAAATAAAGAGCAAGTAAACAAGGAAATAACTATGCCATACCTTATGGCCTCCCATGTATTTCATAGCCATAAACTCAAGTTTTTTGTTCTATAATAATAATAATAATATATTTTTAAAGTCACCGCCAAGCAAGACACTAATTGATGTATGAGATTTCCTTGTTTGTGGGACAAGATCCTCTCTGCCTAGTGACCAGAGACCTCCTAAAAAGAAACGCATACTCTTAGCAATTAAAGTTCTGCATTAATCTTCCCACACTAAAATTGCCAAAGCTAATATTCTTCGCTACCTCAAATTAATCCAGTTTCTATCACATCTAACGCCCTCGTTTGCTGGAATTAGTTTCTGTGATATGCAGAAGGTGAAAGAACAATTAAATCCAGTTTCGCTCGTCTATTAGAAACCCTAACCGATGATGTCCTAGCTGCAACGTGAACCGATGAAGGACCCGCGATGCCAACTCACACATGTACGTGTTGGTTTCTTATCGCACCAACAGACAAGGAATTTTAAGTACTGTCTATGGATTAGTGTCCATTGAAAGAATTTTATATATAGTTACAGCGCAAAAGAGTTCGTTGACATCCAAGCTTAAACAATTAGTTTTTTTATTTATTAAAATTTCAATGAAATCCAATTGACATCTAATTAACATGACGCGGCAAATATTGTTAATTGCAATTCACAACGTGCAATTACTCTTGCTACTTGTCAGCAATCAGTGGATTGAAATATGAAAACATAGAAATCATATTGAATTCAAATCAAATATCGTCGTCTTATTTCTTAAAATAGCAATGTGTCATATCTATTAAAAAAAAAATGTGTTATATCTATTAAAATTAAACAGAGTAGCAATGATTATAAGTAAATAATACTGAACCTGCCTCTGTTTTTATCATTTCATAGCTTTTCAGTGTAATGTGTGTTAGAAATGTTTTATTGTGATATTGTATATAGTTTAAAGCTAAAAGTTAAAGAAATTATGAAACATTCAAACTTGAAACAATGTATTACTTGTTGCCATGGTACTTATATTTCTATGTGAGATGTCACTCTATTTTAACTTCTATCTTTTTGCAATGCATACCACAAATATTTTGTAGTGAAAAAATAAATAATTATATGAAAATTCGGTCCATGATAACTTCAATTCATAAGGTAAACATGATACGTACATTATGAGATATGTATTGACATATATTTTCTTTTACGTTGTATATATTTTAGCTAGTCCCTGCTCCAAAATAATGTTTATAATTTGTATAATTGGTTATAATTTTTTTTTTTAATTATCAGAAAAATTTAGTTAGGTGTTCACAATTGCTTCATATCTAATATAGAACATTTGAATGGTTTCATTATTTGAAGTAGAACATTCGAATTTTCTTTTTATTTATTGCATTTAATGCAAAGTGCATTAAAAGATAAGTTGGACTTGGTGTTTTAAGTTTGAGCAGTACTTTGATCCTAATATTTGATCGCCAAAGTTTTGACATTGGATCCCAAAAATTCGGTCTCATGTAGTTGTAAGAGAAAAAGTCTTTGAGACTTTTATCAATCATCAAACATTCTTTCGTTGAGATGTATAAGTTCCATAGATATTGAAATGGCATGCGATGGTGATGAAGCATTTAGACATTTTGCTTGTAGTTTAATTTCTACATTTTCTTTATAGGTTTTTTCATTAGGATTGGCAAGACTAACAATATGGTTATGACAATTTCTTTGTAGTTTAATTTCTACATTTTCTTTATAGGTTTTTTCATTTTCTACAATTTGGTTGTAGTTTAATTTCTACATTTTCTACATGCTTCTCAACACTCATTTTTCGTGACACAGGTGCAAGGTTTATATACCCTACTTCCATGTTCTTTCAAAAATTAGTTGTTATAATGAAATTTTTAACACATGCTTTCATATTGCTTAGAGATATTTTGATTTTTTGAAACTGAGTTTACCCTAAGCAACCTAGCTAGTCCATGCCATAGAATAATATTTACAGTTTCATTTATTGTATTTTTTATTATTATATGTAATAAAATATTAATTTTTATGTTGCATTATATTTGACAAATTATTAAGAAATTTTTTTAAGGTCTATTGTACGGTAAATTAAGTTACAACCCTTAACATGGTTGGATTAGTGGATCGACCCAATCGTCAACTCAATTCTTTGGACAGTCAAGAGTCAAAGTTCAATCCGGCTCATCGATGATAATTTCTCACCCTAGGGTTTAGGTAATCTCAATCTTGTACCCTATATTAGTCTATATTTTAAGCATTAAACATAAACATGGATTATGTGAACACTATTATTATTATAAAGTACGTTCATGCATAAACATAACACTAATAGTAAGTTCAAGGCTAATTCCAATGGAAATCATTGTGCATTAGTTTCTTACATGGAGTTGAATGATAGAAAGCAATAATATAAATTTTTATTTATTTGTGTTAATATGGAGAAACATTATAAATTAGAGAAAATCACGTGTACTTCAATCATTCACAAAAGTCGTATATTTAAGAGGAAATTGTTAAGAAGATTGTGTGAATGATTTGTGGAAGAATAAGAAACTAGTATTTAATTATTTTCATTTGCCACTAAGCTCAAAACGTGTAATTATTTTCATTTGCCACTAAACTATGTAACACTATGTATAAACAAGTGACATGTCACCATTTGCATTATATTATAATTCACATAAGCCATATTGTAATACAGATGAAAGTAGTGGTGGCCCAGTGGGTGTGCGCACAACTAACCATTAGTTTCTTAAAGGGCGTGCGTTAAGTAGTGAGAAACCATAACAATTATAGGTTGATAGAGGTCAGGATAGGTTCCTTACAAGAAATTTTATTTTTATTTTTTTAAAGTTTGTTGCATAGGATGACGAACTATTTTAAAACATAGTTTCATTAACTGACAGGCACACAAATTACTTGTCAGGTGAGTTGTTCACAATAAAGTAGACCTGTGAATTTTATTTTTTATTTTTTTAAAGTTTGTTGCGTAGGATGACAGACTATTTTAAAACATAGTTCCATTAACTGACAGGCACATGAGTTACTTGTCGAAACATGCAATTGACCAAAGCCACGTTTAATCCATGCACAATCTGAACTTCGAGAGGCCAAAAGTAAGGGATAACTCCGAGAAGAGGAATAATCTCTATGAGAAACTTCTTTTGTTCCAAAAATTGCTCCCTATTAGCGTGAATAGTTATGGCCTTCTGTACAATTTTGTCGTTATCTTGGGCGCCAGAAACCATCAACCAGCCCTCGTTCCTAGCTTCATCAACTTCTATTTTAAAACATAGTTTCCATTAACTGACAGGCAGACGAATTACGTGTCGAAACATGCAATTGAATAGAGCCACGTTGAATCCATGCAAAACCACATGGACAATGTCCTCTGTGAACTGGGAGATGGACCACGTCGGCAGAGAACTGGGAGATGGACCACGTCGAGCTCTGCCAGTAGAGTACTCTCGTTTACGGTCATATATCCTCCTCTCTTTGGAGAAGATGCCTTAATCAATACAGGCTTGCTCAACATAATGATTGAAGCTGTGCAGAATTAACCAACATTCAAGATACAGGTTAAATTTGTCATTTGGTCGTAGGTTTGGAATTATTTCAAGTTTCCCTTGTGATATCTCATTCCTTCATCTCCTAGCTGCAAGTGCAGGCTTAGGCAGCATGAATAATCCATTGAAATATTGAAAATGGCACTTGCTATGTGCATCCATGGGAAGGTTTTTGAGCTGGATTTTGGAGCCTTTCAACATGAGAATGCATTGAAATTTTACAATGAAGGACTCAAAATTCAGTAGGCCAAACCCACAAAGAAGCTTTGAGGGCTTGAAGAGATTGAGGTTTTCATAAAAATTAAGAGGTCATAGAGTGGAAGCAAGGACAACAGCCTTCCTTTATGTTTCTCGGTTGCCTATAATGCAAAATCCTGGTGTGCACCTACCCATTCATTTCAAAGATGGTTTTTTATAGCCAAAATTCTGCCAGGAATTTAGTGGGAGTGAAGCATGTTTCAACCCAAAAATAGTCGACAATTTTGGAGCAATTTAACACATGGAGGGGAAGAAATCCAAATGAAGTGGTTGCATTCATGGGGTTTGCATCCCGAGTTCCAGCCCGCTGCTACCTGTGGAGTGCTGGCTAGCTAACGCTTATCTACTTCTAGCAATTGTGAATTGCATATATACATGGCGTTACAGGTAAGACATCGAATTTCACTCATTCTGTAGCGTCTTGACCACTTTGGAGGTTATTCTACTGCTTTAACCATTTTTTTTGCAAATGCGGACAATTGTCCCTTATATATAGCATGAAGTTACTTGTTCTTTACCTGCATGTGTAAACGACTGGTTCCTTTTTGCTCTGTCATGTTTTAAACAGTTCACGCAGTGCAATTTGTCATGTTTTATACAATTCACCCACTGCAATTAGAATCGGGACATATTTTAATGCCTTGAAAAGCCGCTCGTGAGATTTTCGTCGATATGGCCTGGTAATATCTCAGTAGCTATTTTACAGGGTATTTTAATATGTGCAGGGGTCGAATGGCAGTGATTTTGTATCTCAACAAGACATCAATTAGGACACTTCAACGAAGTAAATTTGGAATGTTTTTGTGATAATATGTCATCAGTGTGTCATTCCTTCTGCATCATGGTTTTAACTATCGCCATTAGATTTTGTTCTTCCCATGAGAACACACTGTTCAAGGGGTTTAGGACTCATGTAGGTTGGTCTGCCTTTTAACGACTAGACGGCAGTGCCAGCCTGTCTCTTCCACACTCTGCTTCCTTCTTGCTTTCCTTCTCTTGTGATATTCGCGAAGGTAAAACGCCACAACGGACAAGAAATCTTTCAAGGTTAAACTACATTGTGAGATGTTTTAGGCTTCATTGTTATTCCAAAAAATCCAAAAAAAATCGATTATGAGTGGCTAGATGCAGTTTAGTGCAAAGTTGTTCTTAGCTTTTTATTCCAACATTGATTCTGTCTGTTTTAGTTTGTCGAAAATGGTTTATGGGTGAAGCCCTATTTAGGGTTCGGTCCATCAATATTTCCATCCAAATTTCCTAATAGCGAAAGAGTTGGCTGAGAGAGTCCTTAAGGCTGATAACTGGTTAAAACTTTACTCCCAACCAAAAAATGTAAAAACAAGTGCTATATTTTTTTAACTTGAATAGCATACATACACATTCTTTACATTTAGAGTTCAAAGGCGGTTTCCAAAATGAATTGGCATGAAAATGAGTTCTAACTGAGTTAAAATAGATTACTTGCCTCAGAATTGCTGGAAACAAGGACCCGATTGCCCATTATTCTTCTCTCTTTCGTGCGTCCATTTACAATTTATCTCAACGATACAAGGCCAAACTGGATGCCTGTCAAAGTCTCCTACAGGAACCACGCACCTTCTTCCATCGTGCCAGTAAACGAAGTGACTGAGTGCTTCACTCACTGGCCTCCTTCCCTTTTCTTAGTCTGCAGGTAAAGAGTAAGCAAGCAACTGGTCTTCTAAGTCTGTTCTTGAAAAGCAAGCAACCATACAACGAAGCCAGCGGAATAGAAGAAGAAAATGAAAGCGAAACAGGAGAAGAAAATGAAGATCGTGTGCAAGCAACTGGTCTTCTAAGTCTGTGCCTGAAAAGCAAGCAGCCATACAACGAAGCCAGCGGAACAGAAGAAGAAAATGAAAGTGAAACAGGAGAAGAAAATGAAAATCGTGTGTAGCTGCCATTGCAAAATGGCAGATACACTACATAGTCTGAATTTGAAGTCTCTTTGGCAGGATAACTTCAATTCATAAGGTAAACATGATACGTACATTATGAGATATGTATTGACATATATTTTCTTTTACGTTGTATATTTTAATATATATTTTATTGATTATAAGTTTATTTAGTTGAGAGTTTTGAAGGGTGTAATCAATGTCCACTAATTCGCATTAACTACCATTCTCTTTCGGGAAGTGATTGAAATTTCTGCTACTCTTGGTTAGGAAATAACAGTCCATACGCGAGGTGGTACCTTCGGCTCCTCTAAACGCTTCCCGATCTTCGAAGGCTTCGCGGTCAATCCGTTGTATGGTAAGGAAAGCGCCTTTACCAAACTCAATCCCTTCATAGATAAGGCCCTTTAATAAATAAATAAAAATTCCATGAAAGGGTTTCCAGGCGCACCTATATTTAATTTAATTCTTTTATGTAAAAATTGATATTTACCATATAATGATTATTTTTCAAATACATTGTGAACTGTGAAATTACACTTTTCTGGAGAAGCATTCTCGGCAATTGCACTAGCGCTCTAATTTTAGTTGGTAATCCATGGGTCGTTGTCTAGCGTCCTTCTCCATTCCATAGAGGCCTCCACCGTAAGCCCCCTTTGTGACAGGCTTCAGATAAGAGATCGATTGCATTGGTTGTTCTCTTCTTTGGTTTGGGTCCTCTTTGTTATCCTTGCTTACATCTGAGGAGTGGGTGGACGTATTATTGGACACTGCGAAGCGTTCATGGAAATTCCACTAACTGGGTAGTGGAAGGCGAAACGAATGAAGAAGATAGGGTGACTTTGGCACGGATGGAAAATACATGCGCGTCGCTCCCATTAATTGCAGTCATGATACAGTTTGTCACTGAGTTCGTGTGAAGTGATGCTTAAGAGTGATAGGGCGGCTCCTCATAGGCCCTAAGGAGGACCGTTCCTTAAATAATGCCTTCGACGTAATGATTCTATCACTTCCATTAAATGTCGTCAATGATTCTTTCTACGTGGCAAGTTTTTGTTTTTTCCTCAATTTTATATTTTTAATTCATTTTTATAATTCAATTATTACATTTCACACCAGGGAAAAATTGTCAAATCTCTGCTCTGCACCAATCAGAAAAACAGTTTACTTAATTTTGAAAAACTTTAAAATTATTTTTGATATTCAGCAAATTCATTTTAATAATACAAATTAAAAAAACTTTAATAAACCTTGGTTTAATTGTTTTGAACTAATATTGGTTAACAGAATTTGGCGACCAATCGATAGCTATATAACCTACCGACATCAGGTATTAAAAAAAACAATGTGTTATATCTATTAAAATTAAACATAGTAGCAATGATTATAAGTAACCGCAAGCAGGTTATATTGCAATCCAACAGCATTGACTTTATATTAAACAGCATTGATCATAAATTTATCAAACATGTATAAGGTAAACTTTGTAAAAATATTTTTTTTTTATAAAATAGCTTAATTATAATTATTTTCTTTGTGATTCGCTTACAAATCAAGGATGTTATTTCGTAATCATTATGAACAAGTCACTTCAACTCGTATTCCCAATTGCATTTACTACACACGTGGATTTAGATAAGATTTAGATATTGCATTTAATAAGGAGTCATCGTCTTAAGGATTTAAATGTGGATTTAGATAAGATCTAGATATTGCATTTAATAAGGAGTCACCGTCTTAAGGATTTAAATGGACAAGAAGATTTTTATTTTAAGGTTCTTTTTAATTGTTTTTTATCTACTGATTTTTTATATATTTATCAAAAATTCTAAATGCTGCCGGAATGTTAAATATTTAACAAGAAATTTATACTTAACATTATTGACATATATATTTTCCAGTGATTAACAACTTGCCAAAAAAATATCCATCAAATAATATTTATGTTTTTAATCTACTGGCTCATATTCAATATTTATTCATTAAATAAGTGATACCCATTAATTAACTAACTTCAATACCAAAATTAACTAACTTCAATACCAAAAATATGATGTATTTTTATTCCTCAATTTAAAATAATATATATTTTTTCTTTAAAAACATTATTAAATTAAGAATATATATATCGACATATGTTTGATAACACAATTCCCTATGTATGCGTAGGCACTTAAAGAAGTTGGTGACTATGAGTATAAAGGTAAGTGTTACCCTACCCATTAATTAACTCCAATTAAAAAAAATCAAAACTCATGTCTTTAAATCAACATGAAACTTTCTATTACAATGAAATGTATTATGAGTTTAAAATTGGAAAAATCTTATAATGTAATACTCCTTAGTATACTTTAGTATTCCTTGTATCTAGCTTAGAAATAGCCCTTAAATGTTCACAAGTAGTCTTTCATAGTTAGTTAGCTTATTATTTGTTATATTTGTATTATTTAGTTCGATCACAAGTTAGTTTGATATTAACAAAAGTGTCATATTATATAGAACTTTTTAGTGTTTAAACATCTTGAGATATTTGTTTTTATTATATTCATTATGTTTTATAGTTTTTATAAAATCAAACTTTTTCATATAAAAAAATATTTATTTTCATATTTATTTATATATAAGATATTTTAACTTTTATTTTCATAATTAGTACAATTTTGATTATATTTTTAGAATACTATTAATATTTTTTCAATCACTAACTATTTACATATTGTCAATATCAAATTCACTTACAGTATGGATTTACATATTGTTAATATCAAATTCACTCACATTATGGATTTACATGTTGCAATTATCAATAACCTTTTCTTTGAAAAAAATTATTTACAAGTTTTCAATAATGAATAACTTTATGTTTTACCATTCATTCAATTATTTATATTTAAAGAACGATTTTAATTTATTTATTTACATGGATTTATGTATTTTTAATAGTTACTAGCCTTTTTTATTCAATTTGCTTAATTTTTTCCACTTAAAAAATGCTTGATATGTAGAAAAAGTATGCATTATATAAAATTTTAGAAATTTTAGTTATCTTGAAAACTAACTTTTCTCAATTGTATACAATTAAATCATTTAAAAGATTCAAATATATAATATGGCTTTGGTAACTAGTGACATTGTCATGATTGAAAGTAAACCATAAATAATAAGGCTACCCAACTTTTCCTTACATTTTACAAGTTAGCTATCCCTAAACTAAGTAGCACAGACTAACTACTTGATAACCCTATTATAAAAACTTAGCAAGTAAGAGTTAATATATATTTTTCATACGAGTCACTTACAATTGTTTATTCTTTTCTTTCGTTCTCACTAAGCAGTTCTAGATATAGCAATCATTTCTGGTAATGTAAAAGTGGACCATAGTAATGCATTATTACATTAAGGAAGATATATAATAATTAAAATTAACTCATAATATTAATTATTATATGTATATATAAATAATTTAATAAATACACTTCGTAATAGAATAATGAGTAATTAAATTACTTATATTTGAATTTTCCTTTCATCTTATTAATTTTTTATTTATTTTTGTAATTAAACATATAATATCTGTTTATTTGCAATGTACTAGCATGGTAAAAATATTGACCATATAAACTAGATTATATATATAGAGAGATATATATATATTTATTGGTGAACAACTATTTTTCTTTGATAATATAGACAATTGATCCATGACCTTTAGCCCGTGAATGTCATAGATATCGGGACATGGAGAAGGCATGGGATCCAAAAGAATTGCAATCAACCCTAATTAAACCCTTAGACCTATTTGGCTCCAATGAGGAAAAAAATGAACTTTTCCTCAATTTCCAAAAGACTGCCCCTAAATTAACTTAGTGTTTTATGTGCTTCAATTTTTTTGAAAACTTAACGTATTATTAGACTATCATTTTAACCAAAAATGGAATGGAACAAGTCACTCAAAAGCATGTATATAGCAATCTTAACAAATAACACATCATATCATTTCAATCTAAATATGCGTATTTATTCCTCGACTTGAGCATATTTAAATATATACAAAGATAACTCTACCAATTAATCAAGTGAGAAATAAGGAAGAAGTACAAAGTAATTATTCCATTTAATTAAATGGTGTAATGTAAATACTAAAATAACTTATTTGTTCAATATCTTCTTATTTCTTCATACCTTGTAGAACTATCTCTATATTACTATGTTTACATTTTTTTGAAATGTTATTTGGTTATCCCTAAACTAAGCGAAAGGGACTAGCTACTAATTACATTTAAAAAATGTATGCAATATGATAACCTAATTACGTCATAGCTAGTCTTCATACCATAACCTAATTGCATGGGTAGTAGCTAGTCTTCTAAACAAGTATTATATGAAACACGGTAATAAAGATGGAAATGACACAATGATATCAATGTACAAATTCACTCAAGGATATTAATGTACAATTTTCTTCCAAACAAATATTATAGGAAATAGGGATGTAGAAATTTATAAATTTAATCTATAAATTCAGTTAATGATATCAATATACAAACTTTTAACATATTATAGGAAATAGGGATGTAGAAATTTATAAATTTAATCTATAAATTCAGTTAATGATATCAATATACAAACTTTTAACATTGATGAAATTTGACACTAACAAATAAAAATTTAATAGATGAGTTGTTCATTAAATATGGTTAATATAATAAAAATATTTTTAAAAAAAATCAAAATTATCATTAAAAGATGGAGTCGATTGAAATTTCAACCAAAAAAACAAGTTTACATATGACAAAAATTTGATTGAATTTTAACCCTCATTGATAATTCCCCACCAACTCCCGAGTAATCTCAATCCCCATAATTTAGTTCTGAACTGTCCTCGAAAAATGCGACAGTGATATGTATGTCATGCACCTTCATTTATTTGGATTTTGACTCTATTTAATTTATGTGATTGTGAACGTTTTTAATTTATATAACAAATCACTTGAATTTAGACAAAACCAACCGCAATGTCACTTCAAGAACATATTTTTTTTTATCTCCTATCAACAAGCTCCTCTTTCAATATCACAATTTTTATCCCTATCCACATTATTGTGTTATTTGATTAATTAAAACACGAGTATTTCTCATTCAATCAATTAAAAAATAGTCCAGGTAGCATGTTTTCTTAGGCCATTTGTTCTAACATATAAATTAATTAATTTATGCTCTTTCAATGTTTGTAGTTTTTTAAACGAATAATTTTTTGGTACAGTCCATCAAGATCAAGGTATGTGGTTGCCTAAGATCTGCGCTTGCACATCGAAACTCCTTTTACTTGTAAATATCTGAAGTTTCTTAAAACGTTTTGCCAAAAATCTTCATCATGCTGCCAGAGATCGTCCGGTGCATATATGAAAATACACGGAAAAAAACGGGATCGCTTAAATCCATCCAATCTGCAGAATGATTACCCCGCTATGGCCCTGCGACAAGAAAGAAAAAGCAAATTTCATTAATAATGTTTAGACCTGCCTGCAAGCGCACCCACAAAGGCAATATCAAAGAATTCTCTCACAGGCAAACCCTCGCATGGCCTTTGGCGATCCTAATTACAAGAAACAAACAACTACATAAATGTCTCTCGATGATCTGACTGACTTGATCTACATATAGAAGCTCATTCCATCCCTTATTAAACTATACAAATATCGCAAACTGTCCTTAAAAGCCTGATTTATAAACCCACGGCCCGATCTTCACATTTAATGACGATATGTATGTGAACACCAGAATCTCTGCGGAGATCAATTAGACTACGATATGGACACACAAAATAAAATCTTAAAACTGAAAGATGCATTGTGCTTCATTAAAAACCGGGGAAAGAAAAAACAACCATTTTTTCATATGAACGAGCTAAATACATAGCGCAGAGACAGAAAACTCCACACAGAGGAGATCGATATGAGAATAAAACGAATAAATATTTCTAAGACCTTAACCCTACGAAATAAAAACCTATTTTCCGGCGCATGGAGGACAGGTTCTTGGTGGTGCTCTATGCTTCGTAAGCCTGTTGCAAAGCTTCAAGAGGAGCTTCACCCGGTGCAGAGTAATCGCAAAGGAGAACAGAGAACTCCATTCGTGGGCGAGAGGATGGGGCGCGGGCAGCTCAAAAAATCTTCGTTTGAAAACGCTGACAGATCCGCACGGGCGGACGACCTTGTCAGCAACGGAGAAAGAAACGGAGTCGGAGTTAAACGGCGAAGGAAAACGCGTGAGTGGGCTCGAGTCTCGAGAGTGCAAATGATCGAGAGTTTAGCCCACTCCTTCATTACAGGGACCTTTATACATGTTCAAGATTCGAGAAATGTGCACCGTAATGGGGGAGACTAATTCCTAATTCCCGATCGATCCTTGTGCGGGCGACGTGGTGGTTAGCCCAGTGGTGGTTAAGCGAGAAGCAACGCCGCCCACGACACACTTCATGTCAACTGCCACGCGGTCATTGAAAAGCAATTGCTAGCCATTCTATGCTTGAGTTTGTATACGAGGGAGTGGCACAACTATGAAGTACTTATTATTACCAGTGTTAGCCAAAACCAAGCTGACTAAACTTGAGTTTAGGGTTCAATTGATATTAAAATTTAATTTTCACTTTTCATGTCGACTACTTTTTCTTTTTCACTTGTCGGGTGAAATTTGTGTATCTCTCCACTAGACAAGTTAGCAGGTTCTTTCCACTCGACTAAAATTACTTCGACTTACTTGCAGGTTTTATTGACCGTTTTTTACCTCGACCACTTGTCACTTCTACCAAGTCGACTGAGTTCTGGGTCAGTGCAAGAAGATGATGGACCTTTAAGATGCAATCCTAGTTTTCAAAAACAACATCATGCTACCAAAAAATACATCAACCCGAGCCTGACATAGCACTTGGTATGGTTCAACCCCATCCTGACATGTCATAAAACATGTAGGATAGGAAAACACATCGCGCACGCGTTAAAGAACTATAAAACGCGTACGCGTTATATAACTACAAAACGCGCACGCATTTTGTAGTTATAAAACGCGCACGCGTTTTGTAGTTCTAAAACGCGCACGCGATATGAAAATTATAAAAAAAATAAAAAATACACAGTCTCGAGCCCATTTTCATTATCAGAAACGCGATTTCGACGGGCAGAGCAGCGTTTGGAGCGAGATTTCGACAGGCATTGGAGCTGATTCAAGTGGAAGA
>LPNX010297332.1:94728-118776 GCA_001517045.1 Pseudotsuga menziesii | reverse complement strand
GCATAGTCAGCAAAGAAAGCATCTTCATCCTGCAGATGGTAAAAAGTTAAAACAAGTCGATGAGATTCCTAACTACCACAGTGCATTTAAAAGATTACATTTTTACATTTCTAGAATTTCAGAAGAGCGTAGTTACGTGAAAACAATATCAAAACCTGCATACCTGTGCATACTTCTGAACATAAACTGCAAAACTGGGATCAGAAAGCAGTGCCTTATCAGATGGCAACTGAAGCAAGCCTTCCTTCTCTCCAGTCAAAAGCTCTCTGCCAAATCAAGAAAATTACGTCTTAGATTGCACATCCTTACAACTTACATCCTTACAACTTCTGCCAAGAGAAGCAAAGTTGTCCGCGACCCAGGTACGGGGGATCTCACTTGCCATATTTAAACTAAAATCTCAATCAATAATTAAACCATAAGAAAATTGAGAATAAGATTGACATCCAGAAGGAGCAAAGTGCTCCACTGCCATGGTAGGGGAAGATCAATCTTTGCATATTTAAGCAACATAATAAACTACAAGAAAATTGAGTATGATATTTGCACATCCAAAGCGAGGTAGCCACGAGGGGTCATTCTTTATTCCAAAGGAAATCAGGAAATGTTTTGCATGCAATATTGGCATTACTGCCAATAATGAGACTGATGCATTGCCATTATATCAGCGGCTAGTATTACTCAAGAACAAAGGGAAAAATCAAAACAGTCATGTTAGATTCGACTATTATAAATTATAATCGACTTTATGCACTGTCAATCAGCTCCACAAGACTCGCATATTATAATCCACCATATGCATTGCCAATCAGCTCCACAAGACATTCATCTAGCGAGGCCCATACATAGGTCTTAAGAACGGGAGGAGGATTTTGGGCAGTTAAGAATAGAAGCGGTCGAGGAGAGAGGAATTGGTCTAGTCCCGCCGCCCATGATTTACATTTCATTAACCAAGGTTTCAATGCACGAGCATTGTGGAGACAAGTGGCATAACATGAGTCTGGAGAATCGACAGGCACTAAAGCCCCTGCACGCTGATATATATCCTCATCCAAGTCCACCTGAGTTGAGATCTGTTGTAGCACCAAAGATGGGGCAGAGGTATGAATTAACTACTTTGAAGCTTGGGAAAACTCTTGTTGTTAGCTGCTTAGAGATCATCGCATACGGATTGGCGGTGATCTCTGTTAGCAATGCCAATCCACATCCCTGGTTTGATCTGTATTGAATCCCTCGGACAATAAAATGGAATCCCTTTAGAAAATAGTCATTAAAAAAATGTCAAATGTAATCTACTAATAAAGCACTTGGAGATTAAGCTATTATCGAGAAGCCAATTTTGCCTCCAATCCTAACCGCAATTGACCATACCAATCTATCATTACCCATTTCAGTTGTTCATGTTATGCGTATAGATTAACATCAATTGACTTAACTTATGCCTTTAAAATTACAGTTGTGATCATGTCCAGTGTCCAGGTTAAAGCTGATTTAATTTTTAATCTGTTGATCTGTAAATAGATGAGAGATACCAAAACGCAGACTGAAAAGAAAACCAACACGTATTATATATATATAATACTTGCGGTCATGAAGCTAGTCGGCAACCCAGATCAGTGAGAAAATAATACGCGTGCATGCATTGTTCATATTGGGCTCAAATATTGTTTCAGAGAGATTGATTCTTCTTCTTCTTGTTTATTTTAAAGTTGAAGGGATTTTTAATTTTTTTAAATTCAATGTTCAAAATTTTAATTTGATAAAAAAATTAGTATAAGATATGTTAAATATTATTTTTTTTAAATGTTATATGTTCATATCCAAAGGGAGTAATACAAACTAAGTAGTAAAATCTTTTTATTACTAGTTTTTTAAAATTAATTATTTAACGTTTTATCTTATATATATATGTGATTAAATATCTAAATAAATATAAGATATTCAAGAATAAGATAGAAAATTTCTTTATTAATATGAAAACTCTTAGAGTAGGGAAACATTTTATATTTGACCATTTTATGAAAGGCATCTATCATGTTCACCTCTAAGTAAATATCCAATTATAATATGCTTCACGAGATATCTAGAGAACAAACTTTCTAGTAAGCATTCTTACAATTATTGATTTCTACACTACATCTACTTCAGGGATTTCTTTAATAGATATGGCATCAATACATACCATCATATTTATCTAATTGAGTGAGGATAAGACCTACCATTTTTATATTATTAGTTGTAAGCATAGAAAATATAGCCTGGCTTTTACTTCATATATATATATAGTGATGAAGGAACAATGTTATGCTAAATTTGCTTCCTAACATGTTGGATAAGCATGCAATTGCATTTAAGTGATGAATACTTAATTCCAAGAAGAGTATGGATCAATAGATCCCTTATAGCTTTGAAGCATAAGTGAGCGTTCAACATGTGGAATAACACACAAAACTTGATTTATTACTCCATGATCAACTATTTATAAGTGAAAATATACCTAACTTCCATAAAATAAGTAATACATAGTAAACTTTGATCACCTTAGGCATTAATCGACTATGTTGGGATCCTACTGCATATTCGTGAAAGTTCTTGAATTCATTTAAATATTTCTTAGAGGCAGGTATAAGCAGCATTGCTTGTTGCTATTTCACTTGTTTAAATTAAATACTTTTTTAAAATAAACTTGAAACATTCAAAACAAAAATAAAATGATAAATTTTAAAATTTCATATAAAATATTTTATGGAAAAATATTTCAAATATAAATAAAATAAATATTTATAGCTATATTCACTTTATTTTTATTAGCAAATATCACATCAAAAGAAAACCACGTGTGTTACTAACTACAATGTAGCTTATGTGCATTATCAAATGATAAAGGTTTAGGCATAAACGATGTCATCTTTTATGATGATGATGATGATGACAATGATCATGAGGATAACGATGTCATCTTCATCGATTATGATGAAGATGATGTTGTTGGTGATGATTATGTTGATGATGATGATGATGATGATGTCTGTAACTCTTTTTTAAAAGAAATAAGATAAAAGAAATATGATGATGATGATGATGATGTCTGTAACTCTTTTTTAAAAGAAATAAGATAAAAGAAATATGATGATGATGATGATGATGTCCGTAACTCTTTTTAAAAAGAAATTATGATGATGATGTTAATGATGATGATGGCGACGAAGATGAAGACGACGACGATGATGATGATGATGGCAATGAAGATGATGATGATGATGATGATGACAACGATGATGATAAAGATGATGATGACGATGATGATGACGACGATGATGAAGATAATGATGATAATTATGATTTTGATGACGACGATGATAATTATGATTTTGATGACGACGATGACAATGATAATGATGATGACAATGATCATGATGATAATGATGTCATCTTCATCGATTATGATGAAGATGATGATGTTGGTGATGATTATGTTGATGAGGATGATGATGATGGTCATGATGATGAAGATGACAATGACGACGACGATGATGATGAAGATGATGATGAGGGCGATTATCATGATGACGATTATGATGATTATGATGATGATGATGATGATTATATATGATGAATATGATGATGATGATGATGATGATGAGGATGGTGATGAGGATGGTGAGGATGATGACGATGATGATCCACATGATGATGATGATGTCCATAACTCTTTTTAAAAACAAATAAGATAAAAGAATAGGTCTAATTAAATATTTACCTTTCATTATATTTCATCGTTGACGATGACGACGACGATGATGAAGATGACGACGATGCTACAGATGTCGATGACGATGATATGAAGTAATTAATTTGATCTAGGGTTAATTTTAATGGTGATGATGGATATGAAGATGATGATGATGATGATGATGATGATGATGATGAAGATGATGATGACGATGATGATGATGATGATGAAGAAGACGATGACGACAACGATGATGATGAAGATGATGATGAAGGTGATTATGATGATCATGATTATGATGATCATGATGATCATGATGATTATATATGATGAAGATGAAGATGATGATGATGATGTTGATGATGGTGATGAGGATGGTGAGGATGATGACGATGATGATCCACATGATGATGATGATGATGATCATGATTTCCATAACTCTTTTTAAAAAGAAATAAGATAAAATAATAGGTCTAATTAAATATTTACCTTTCATTATATTTCATCATTGACGACGATGACGATGATGATGAAGACGATGACAATGCTACAGACGACGACGATGATGATATGAAGTAATTAATTTGATCTAGGTTTAATTTTAATGATGTTGACGATGATGAAGATGATGATGATGATGATGATGATGATGACAACAATGATGAAGATGACGATGATGACAATGATGACGATGATGATGAAGATGATGATGATAATTATGATTTTGATGATGATCACAATGATGCTGATGATAATTATGATTTTGATGACAACGATGACAATGATAATGATGATAACAATGATCATGAGGATAACGATGTCATCTTCATCGATTATGATGAAGATGATGATGTTGGTGATGATTATGTTGATGAGGATGATGATGATGATGATGGTCATGGTGATGAAGACGATGATGACGGCGATGATGATGATGAAGATGATGATGAGGGTGATTATGATGATGATGATTATGATGATTATATATGATGAAGATGATGATGATGATGATGATGATGTTGATGATTTCCATAACTCTTTTTAAAAAGAAATAAGATAAAAGAATAGGTCTAATTAAATATTTACCTTTCATTATATTTCATCGTTGACGATGACGACGATGATGATGAAGACGATGATGATGCTATAGATGATGATGATGATGATATGAAGTAATTAATTTGATCTAGGTTTAAATTTAATGATGATGGCGATGAAGATGATGATGATGATGATGATGACGACGATGATGAAGATGATGATGATGATGATGACGATGATGATGAAGATGATGATGATAATTATGATTGTGATGACGACGACGATGACGACGATGATGATAATTATTATTTTGATGACGACGATGACAATGATAATGATGATGACAATGATCATGTTGATATTTACCTTTCATTAATTATATTTCATCATCTTCTTCATCCAATTCATCATCTATATCATCAGATCCAAAGTCAACATTGTAAGGGTTGGCCATATCATCATCATCATCAGCAGCAGTTATGCTCATCATGTCATCGTCGGTATAACTTTCATCGACATTGTTTTCTACATCATCGGATTCAACTGTTTCCTGGAGTACATCTTCTACTGGATCATCATCATCACCTAACTCATGTTGATCATTCTCTGTGTCATCGTATCCTTCTTCTAGAGAACCCTCTTCATTAGCATCATCTAGGTTATACTTCACCGGCCTTCCCCTTTGATCGTGTCTCACAAGAAATGACCAGCCCGCTTTACTTGGAACCTCTGAGTAAAATACCTATTCACATTGGCTTGGAAGAACATAGGGCTCTATTCCTGGCTCAAACAACCTTGTGTTTACCATGGTAAATCCATTATCATGTTCAATAATAGCTCTATCGGGATCATGTTGATTCAATTGTAACATGTACCATTTGACAACGAATAGAACTACCTTATAGGATTTAAAGTCACAATGTATAATATCTTTCAAATACCCATAGTATCAATTTTTTGAGACTTCTGGATGTCAAGTTCAGTTCTAGATGAAACATTGGTAACCTCAAAGACAGCAGATATCCCAGAATCTGATGTTTTCTTTGTTTCATCCAATTTTTTGATCTGATATCTACCTCCATTGCAGACCATAGCCTTATGGTGTTTTACCTACAATAAACAATACACGAAAAGATTACACAACCATTCAGTCCTTATGCAGCAATACATGGAAAAGAAGAACATGTACATCAAAATGTAATTTTCAAAATAAAATATTTATAGGGATTGATTGATTATATTCTTGCCATTTTATCTTTTACACCATATGCCAAATCGATTTCCCTTTCTGTTAGATTTCTATCTCCATTGTGCTTCTTTTACCAATGAAGCCACACCTTCCCATGATATTCCATGACCTAATTGTTCGCATCATTCAATCCATACCTTCATCCAGTCAAGATTGTTTGCGATGTATAAATGAATTGCATCCCATTCTCGACCAACTGTTTAATGACAATAACCATTAAAATGAAAGAAAGGTGTAAATCTCCTGAACAAAGTATATGCTCTTAATTGAATCAATTATAAATACAAAATACAATTAGAACATGAATGATATAATAAACATCCACTATCTACTAATTTCCTTTCAGCTTCCTCAATCTACCTTTCCCCTTCAGTTGCTTCCCTTCAAATTTTTTATTGGAGTCCAGATCACAAATGTGACGTAAATTAAGCTTTGACGCTAAAATAGGAAGATATTCACTAACATACAACATGTTTTGGTATACCGTATATCCTTCCATCATAGAACCCTCAGCATGTTCTCGTTGTCTCACCAAACCCTTCATAAATTTCAAGTGCCTCTCAACCATCCACATGGACCTTGAGTGCATAGGTCCACACAATTCAATCTCCTCAACTTGGTGTATGAGGTAGTGTTCATGTGCATTGAAAAATGTCGATGGTAGATGCTTCTACATTTCACACATGAGACAAGGAATTTCTCTCATCCAATACTTTATATCTTATTTATGGATTTCTTTAGATTTCAACCATCTACAAGTGATGCAAACCAATAACAATATTTAACAAAAATAAACATTAAATTATAATATATGCTGAAATAGTGCACAAAAAAACAAATATAAATTATACGGAGAATTAAAGAAACACTAAGCACATGCAAATAATCACTAGTCACCTCATGTATTTACCAAGATTATATATAACTTGTTTAACATTGTTGTTGAAGTTGTTTGGGACAAAGAGAGGTAGAACATATTGTATCAATATACAAACCATGCCATTTATTAAACAAAGAGTATACAAACAAGAAAAAAATTACATGCAGTAAAATGAAAAAAAAAATTATATGGACATAACAATAATAATTACCTTGATGAAGACATGCCAATCATGTGTTTTGACCCCCGCAAAATCACCTTTTTTGGTTATGATATTCTTCAAGTCCGCACAAAATCCAGTGGGAAATTTAATTTTCTGCATTACTTCTTTGACAACATTGCTTTGTTGCTCCGTAAACATCCATGGAATTGAGTTTATATTAACTTGTTCTCCGTTGGTATGAAATTGGATGACGTCTTTCATTGCATGGTTGCTTTCTTGAATGTCTTTGCAAGCTTTCACAACTTTATCTTTCTCCATCCTTAGCTCCAGTAGTCGTCATAAGGTTTCAGTAACATTCTTTCCAATATGCATTGTATCAAACAAATGAGCAATTTGTAGGTTCTCATAGTAGGGCAACCTGCTGAATTGAATAGGATAACTTTTCATTCCTCGTGGAAGCCCATTAATGCCTTCATGATCACAATGGACATCATGAATATTAGTTTATAAATAAATTACATCATAAATCAAATATGGCCACTACAGTAAACAACTCACAATAAAAATTAAAATACATAACAATTCATATATGATGATCCATACGTACCATGATGACGATTTCTATTGTATTGCATCTTCCAAAGGTGAGGTGTCATTCTCCGTGGTTTTAATGCAGTCTCCTGCTTCCCATTGAAAATATTTTTTTCATTTTTTCTATACCTATGATTCTTAGAGAGGAAATTCCTATACTCATCAAACACCTCCTTTCTTAAGCTTTTTGAATGACAAGATTTTATCTTAGGACCACAAACTGGACTTGCAAATTTACCCTTTGTCTAAAGACCTAAAATATTTAGATATGGAATATCTATGTCAAATATATCCATATATAAACTATTCTAACTACTCCATATCATTAAATGCAATTAAAGTGGAACTTAAAATTACAAACCACAAAATGAAGTTAACCCTCTGGCATCGTGTATTGTCCATACAACCATTGCATGGAATTGAAATTTCCTTTTTCATATTGGTCTAGATACGTCATACATAGTTATGCCATTCCATAACTTCAGTAGCTCATCTATAAGATGTTCGATGTATACATTCATATATTTGACTTGGAACTTATTTGATTGATTTGAAGTACATATAAAATATATCATTATGAGAACCATTAAGATATATAAACCATGCATATGAGTAAAATAATAGATATATATATGAAATTAAGAAACATAATACGACAAATGAGATGCCACAACTACATTATAAATAAAACAGTTTTCGACAAAAAAACCTGGAATAATCATCGACAACATTATGTGCTCCCTCTTTATTGACAACCATGGAGGAATATTATTGTTGATAACAAAAATAGGCCACACCGTGTAAATGGATTTCATCTGTGCAAATGGATTAACACCATCTGCTACCAAAGAAATCCTAAGATCACGTGGTTCTTCTTTAAAGTGAGGCCACTTTTCCTCCATATCTCTAAAAGCAGAAGCATCTGCAAGCATTCGGATGACATCATCTTGACTTCTGTTCTTGGGATGGTAATCCATAAATTGCGCTATGTTTTTGCACCTGAACAATCATTGAAAACATGGAATGATGGGAATATAACGAATAACCTTTTGAGGAACCTTTTTTGTTACTTTATCTATAGGATATCTACTTACATGACATTCTACATATTCTGTTGCAAATTCATGCTGATTATAATATATAACATGGTCATCGGGGCATGCATGAATTGCTTCATAATGCATTCCAATCTCTTTCATGATGGAAGATAAATCTTGATATGTGCGAGGTAAAATATTTGATGGTGCTAACAAAAATTCAGCTATCAAGCTACAAAAAAATAATAAAAATTGTTAATGTAATAAATAAATAATATTAACGAAACACGCTTCATCCGTATGATGATCAATAATGAGTTAACAATAGAATTATTAGAGGAATATAGATAAACTTTATCATGATCCTATATATGTGATGAATTATTTTACATACCTTAGCATCCGTGTGATTGCAATGTTTGAAAGACCATTCATAACCTTCAAGTTCATTATCAACAATATAGTAGAGAGAAGATTTGTTTTGGAGCCTTCATAAAGGGGTTCATACGCCTTATCGAGAAGAGGTATATCGTGAACATCATCAAAGTCATCATCATTTTCATTATCAACGTCATCGTCATCATCCATTCTAACATTAAATTAATCATGGATCAATGTATTTGTACCATCATCTTCAATTACATTATCAGTATGATCATCTTGTTCAATATGATCATTCACTTGTTCTCCATTAAACATACACACTCCGTGATCATCATCCTGAACTTGTTCTGAAAACACTTCCTCTAGACAATATGTTGTAGGGTGTCTTTCCTTTAATATAAATACATGGAAACATCAATAGATATACATTAATATATGAAAAA
The DNA here is from genome assembly GCA_001517045.1 of Pseudotsuga menziesii. Classification (NCBI taxonomy): domain Eukaryota; kingdom Viridiplantae; phylum Streptophyta; class Pinopsida; order Pinales; family Pinaceae; genus Pseudotsuga; species Pseudotsuga menziesii. The sequence goes on along the minus strand of LPNX010297332.1, from coordinate 109,255 downwards.
TAAAAATAATACATACAATTACCAAAAAAACAAATATAATAAACTTTATAATGCTAAACTTACAAATGGACAATATTCGTTCCCCCCCTCAGTGTGTCCATGTTCCCTGCAATGTTTTTTGGTTGTTGAGATCAATATTCTTCTCCTCTTAAATCCCCTGCATTGAGTACACAGATAATAAAATTTTCCATCACCCCTTCATTTCACTGCATCCCATAGTCTAGCAAGCAATTGTTGGTTGTCTTCGTTTGGATTCAGAATATTTCTATTTGACATTTTGTCACAAACTTCGTTAATGAATATAATCGGTTTTCTTAAAAAATCAAGTTCCATGCATCAACATTTTTTCAAACAGAGAGAAGTCAAAGAATAAAAAATTCTTGGCAAACTATCTATCGATGAAAAAAAAATCCCCACAACCGCCCGTTGAAGAATAAAACAATTCCTGAAAACGTCCGTCGAGGAACAAATAATTTTCGTAAATCGTTCGTCGCTTCTACAATAAACATGTTGAAATGTTTAAAACAATTTATATTTATAATGGCCATGCGTTGGATATTCGACACCTTGAGCATAGTTACAGTTGAAAATATGGGACCATAAATTTAAAATCATGTAAACCTTGCATTTAAAAAATAAAAAAAACTATATATCACGTCGGATCTCTGATGCTAAGGGGTCGAATATCCAACACTATTGGGTCCACAGATGGTCATATATCTGACACTATACCATCGGATATCCGGCGCTTAAGGGTCGGATATGCGACACTCTAGGGGTCGGATATCCGACACCTGCTGTGTCAGATATTTGACGGCGCTATAAAACATTTTTGATCGCTATTCTTTTCAGTGATTGTTATTTGACACATCCGTATGAAATATTGAATGACGTCGGATTTCAGGTTCAAATCCTGTTGTGAATCCAAGAAATTAAAAGAATATGAGAAAAGCTATGTAACACCTGATTTAGAACTTGTTGTTATAATTCACGCCTTAAAAATGTGGCGACGTTACTTAATTAGAAAGAAATTTCTGGTTATGTCAGATAACATAAGTATTAAATATTTATTTGACCAATAGAATTTGAATGCAAGACATGCCAAATGGCTGTCCTTTTTAAGAGAATATGATTTCAAAGTCAAACATATAAAAGGAAAAGAAATAAAGTGGTAGACATTGTAAGATGTCATGGAAATTTATTGTTTGCAAGCAGTAGCTATGAATCTGATCTAGAAAATCATATTTTAAGTGCTGAAAATTTTGATAAGGAATATCAGATTTTAAAGGAAATGACTGCTAAAAATGAACAAAATCAAGTAAAACCAAATTTCAGCCTAAACAAACAAGGACTGTTGTTGCATAAAAACAGGATGTACACACCAAACATGATAGAAATTAATCTTACATTCATGGATGAACTACATAAAAGACTGTATTCAAGGCATCTTGGATACCAGAAAATGATCACTATGATCAGAAAGGATTTCTTCTGGCCAAACATGAAGAAAGAATGTCATAATACTTAGCTCGTTGTATTGAATGTTAGCAAGTTAAGGTAGAACATCAACATCCAACAAGATTGTTGCAGCAACAACCCATTCCGGAATGGAAGTGGGAAACGATTAGCATGGACTTCATCACCGACCTACCAAAGAATTTTAGACAAAATGATTCCATCATCGTTGTAGTTGATAAATTAAGTAAGGCTGCTCATTTTATTCCTGTTAAATCTACCTATAAAGTTGTTAACATTGTGGATATTTTCATGAAAGAGATATTCAGGCTACACGGTGTATCAAAAGTAATAGTCTCAAATATAGACACAAAATTTATAGGTAACTTCTGGAAATCCTTGTTCAAAGGTTTGGGCACACAGTTAAATTTCAATACAGCATATCATCCACAATCGGATGGGAAGATTGAAATAGTGAATTAAGTCTTAGAGGACATGCTAAGTATACATGTCATAGACAAACCAGATAAATTGGAAGATTACCTACACTTAGTAGAATTTGCATATAATCATAATTTTCAAGTTTATGCAGGAATGAATCCATTTGAAATATTATATGGGCGTAAGTGTAACACTCCAATTTCATGAAGAAGCCCAGTTGATAGATTAATGGTATGACCTGACTTATTAAAAGATATGGAACTAACCATGAAACATGTACAACAAAAATTGAAGGATTCCCAAGACAAGAAGAAAATTTATGTTGATTTAAAAGGAACTCCTAAAGAGTTCCAAGTGGGTGATCATGTATATATAAAGGTAAAACCCAAGAAAAGTTCCTTGAGACTAGGTCAGTATTCAAAATTGGCACCCAGGTATTGCGGGACATTTGAAATTCTAGCTAAAGTAGGACAGGTTGCATACCAGATATCCCTACCACCCAATATTAAAGTGTATAATGTGTTTCATGTTTCTATATTGAAAATATATATTCATGATGTTTCTCATGTGATTGATTGAAATGTAATCTGGATGGAACCCAAAGGAAAGTTCCAAGTGGGGCCGGAGCACGTTCTCAATAGGAGAGAACCATTTTACTCCAGAATCATACCATCAGATAGGTCAAGGTGCAATGGAAGCACTTTATTTTGGAAGAAGCTACATGGGAGCTGGAAAGTAATATGCAGAAGGCATATCCAGACTTATTCCAAAAGGATGAAATCCAGAATAATAATAATAAAAAGTTATAACATTGAGGACGGTGTTATCTTTTAAGGGGAGGTGTATGTAATACCCCTTGAATTAATAACTGTTATTAATTCTGTTGGAAAATAGTTTAATTATTATTTTATTATTTTTATTATTTTTGAAAAAAAGTTAAGAATAAAACATTTTGTAATAAAAACATTTTTATTTAATAAAATATGTTGAGGGGGAACAAAAGTGGAGATATTTGTTGAAGAGTGTTTGTCGAACCATAAGTGGAAAAAGACAAGTGACAAAAACTGCTGAGTGAGAATTCAAGATGCAGGAGCCATCATCCCCAAAAATCAAGTCAGCACTCCTAGTTGAGTGCTAAAGATCAGGAGGCTCATAAATGGCCAAGTCCTAGGAAAAATACTATAAATTAGTATGTCCATAAGAAACACGAGGCTAGCATTGGACGACAATTAAAATCTTTGAAATGCAAGAGATGATGCCTTAAAATATTTTTCTCTTGTGGTTTAGGGAGCAGGGTCGGGGGTTCTGGAGCAAGTAGCTTAGCTGCTTTGGGAGATGGTTGGAAGGAACAACTTTTCCACTTTTGTTTTCCCAGTGTTGGTGCCAGGTTCTTATTTTGTTTCTTATAATTGATTTTAGTTACAGTAGCATGTGTATTTTAATGTTGAATCGCAGCTATACATCTAGGAGAAATGTTTATGCACCCACATTTTCTGTAGTATATCAGATCTGTACAATGCTAAATTTATTTATCACTGCATCTTAGATCGGGCATCCATACCCGAGTCCAAGATTGCTAGTTATTCTTGTTTCTACTGTGGATTTTGAATCCCAACACGCGTTTATTTAAATTGTTCAATTATCTGTATTTTAGTCCTGCTATACTATTTCTCATAATGTATTATAGGACAGATCTAGTTAATTCACGATCACCATAAATAGAGATAAAATTCTCTAGTTATTATAACAAAATTTTAGTTAGAGCAAAGAAAGAGTTAGATCAAGTATTACGGTCAATTAATCCTCTGTATAAAGTGAGTAGTCTAAAATGATATAAGTTGGACGATTCCCCTATAAGGTTATGAGTCATATCTTCCTACATATTTAATTTATTAAAATTCATTTCATAAACCCCTGTAGAAATCAAGACTATTCATATCGGGATCTTTGGGATCAATTTAAAATCATCTATGGATAGTTTAGTCATGGAGGCCAATAATTATAAATTTTTCATCTAATCAAAAGGATCGGCAAAGTTAAAGTGTAATCCCGTGCTCATAGAAAATCAACGAATGAGATCGAAGTCGCAAGAGATTGAAGGCTCACAAGACCATGGAAAGACATTTTGCGGGAACACACTTCCATAAGAAAGGTTATAATCCACCCGCAATCCGCAATCTGCATTGCTGATGGTCAATTGCGGAGGGTTAATTTAGAAAGAGTTAAAACACGTTCCACAATCCGTAATCTGCATTGTGGAAAGTTAATTTATAAAAGGTTAAAGTGCATTCCGTAATCTGCATTGCGGAAAGCTAATTGCAGAAGGTTAATTTATAAAAGGTGAAAGTGCGTTCCGCAATCCGCATTGCGAAAATCTAATTGTGGAAGCTTTATTTATAAAGAGTTAAAACGTGTTCCACTGTACGCAATCTATATTGCAGAAGGTTAATTTATAAAGGGTTAAAGTACGTTCTGCAATCCACAATTCACATTGCGGAAAGCTAATTGTGGAGGGTTAATTTATACAGAGATAAATGATGTTCTGCAATATGCAAAGTTAAAGTGTAATCCTACACAGATAGTAGATCAACGGATGAGATCGAAGCCGCAAGAGATCGATGGCTCACAGGAGTGTAGAAAAAAGTTTTACAGGAACACACTTTCACAAGAAAGGTTATAAGCGACCCGCAATTCGCATTGCAGAAGGATCATCGCAGAAGGGTCTTTGCGGAAAGAACAGTAACTAAGCAAATCCAGATTAGAACAATTAAATAACTCGAAGCTTAATTGACAGAAAATGGTTTTGATATTGGGAAAGGTTGAACGAATAAGTAAATGCCAAGAATATGCAATAAGCTCTCAATGTTCAATAATTCCTTGTTACAGATAAGAACTTCAATAATGTGTCTTAGATATATGATATATAATATTTTTTTATGGATTTTTGAGGTGTGTTACACCTATATTCCTTCAATATAACCATTTTTTTCTTTAGAGATTACCACTGGTAAGAGGGGTTTGAGGTGGTTGACGATGATCTTGTAGATGACATTGCACAGGGAGATTGGATGGAATTTGTTGGGATCAAGTTTTCCTTCTTTGGCACTAGAGTGAAGAATGTGGCATTTAGCGCTTGGAGAATCCTTGAATCTTCAATTAGGCACCATACATCTTCTTCGATCGTGTATTAGAAAGCCTAGAAGAAATTATCATTGAATCTTCAACTAAGCACCATACATCTACTTCGATCGCATATTAGAAAGCCTAGAAGAAATTAATGGTGAAACCATCTGGTCTTGGTACTTAACTAGTAGGTGTTTGCTTCACATTTGATTCAACTTCTATCATGGAGATTGGCTTCAACAAATCAATGTTTTGTTCTTGAGTGACCAGGTCAGGTATATGTTGAGTGATCTAAGGAATTGGCGTTGACTTGTGTGGGTTTGTTTCTATGAGTATATCTTTGAAGTACTGCACTAGGTCACTTTCCATGTCCATGTGGGAAGTAAGCTTTGCTCCCCACATTGATTGAAGGGATGTGATTCCATTTTTATTTCATCTCTAAATAATGGAATTATGAAAAAATTGGTGTTTTTTCACCATCATTGTTTAATAGCAGGGGATTTTTACCTCAGAGTATCTCTTCTTGGAGATATACTCTCTTCTTGGGGATAACGTTGGTTCAATTGTAATTGAAGTTACTGCTATTTGTTCCTCCTCTCCTCTACACCTCTCCCCATCACAATTTATATTTCTTTCTCTCCCCCAACGATCGTTCTACCCCTACCCTTAATCACCTACTTCCTCTATCTACTCACTCACCCATCTACTCCTCCACCTATTATGGAAAATTTAGAAACCAAAGATTTAAGCAAATACCTCTGATTTAAGATAAGAGGTTTGAGCATATACCGAGGATTTACATATTTCTATCCTAACTGCAAATCTACGTGTGGAGTAAAGAGATCAAATTCCTTTAGTTGTAAACTTTCTTTTAAATATAACAACATTTGGTAAATCTTGAAATGTATTGATATATAAACGACTAATTTTATTAGCTCTTCATTGAAGATTCACTCATTGATATGTGGTGAACCTTTTTTTGTTGCATGTACATTTGTCGTGAAAGAAACCAACATTTCGTTGGCGTTTGTGACGCTAATCGCGTCACGCGTGTACTGTGCGTTTTTAGAGTGCATGTCCCTTCCCTTCATCAATTTGTGTGACATTGAATATTCTATCACAGTTTTGTTATTGAATGGGGTTTAAATGTTCATTACTGATTTTAACTAACATTACATTGAAGACCAATCTATCAAACTTAGGTAATTTTTAGGTTTTATATTTTTTTTAAGTTTTTGTATTGGATTATATATTCAAAATTTCATGTGAATAAAATGTTATACCTAGATTTTTCGACATTTTAAAACAATTCAAATTAGTGAAAAAAAAGGCTTTACATTGCCAAAAAAATCTCACAATCATTCCCTGTTCTTTCAGTAGTTCCCACGTTCATATTTCATTGATTGCAAATCCAGAAATGTAGCTTAAAATAGTAAATTGGAGACGGTGATTCTACGTAACTTTTTCAACTTTAAGTTTCTAAGCAGCTTTTATAGATGGATAGCATACGTTCCATAATCAAAGATGATGATAAACTTGCACGTAAATTTTTGTTTCTGCTAGGGTTCCCAGCTTTGGCTTGGTATTTATCGGACGCTAAGTGCTTTCATTTTTGCTTCAACGCCCTAGAGTCACAAAATGTTAAATGAACTCCGGGGTCCATTGAAAGGAGACGGCGACTGCTTATTGTCTTATAAGTTTCAAATAAATGCATGGAACGTACCCATCAAGTTTCAATTATTTCTTTCCTTCATCGCGAGTTGTTCGAACGGGCTATCTCTGTATATTTCCAGTCGTTTGTCCAGCCCATGGGAGCCTAGGATGCTTAAAGGTAACACATCTATAGTCACGAGTCATTAATAAGATCGGTTTTTAAAAGAAGGGCAATATCTTGAGAGACGTATAGTTGTAGCGGTTGTTTTATAATTGTATGTTGGTTTTTGTGGGGTTTGGTCTTCATGAGGTTTCATGTTCAAACCTCATGGTGAGGGGTTGAGTTTGTGAGCCACTTATGGGGATTTTGGCTTACTCCATGGAAATCCAGGTTATTTTCCTTGCGGGGACCCTAATATTCTCTTGTAATAGGTGTTGTCATCTTTTAATGCCTAAATACTTGGACTCGGTGGGCGGTGTACAAGGGTACAGGTTCCTGGTTGGAAAAAAAAATTGTAGCAATTGTTTGTTTCGTAAAATATTTTTAAGAATTGTAATCTCAAGGATCTCTCATTTTCTGCTTCTCTTTTAGTATTCATTTTTTTCTTTCACATGGTATTAGAGCTTACGGCCTAATCCGTGTCTCGGTAAGCCTTTTCACATAGTGGAAAGCATACACACAAGGAGGTTGCCATTGAAGCCTGGATGTATTTTTTTTTATCTCTTGGGTAAGCATTTTCACACAGTGGAAAGCACAAACATAGATCCAATCTTATTGAAGGTTGTGATCTAGACAAGAAGATTGATTCTTGAGGATGGTGCTACCAGAAGAATTTGAAGATGTAAGAAATCTCTTAACACCAAAAAGGTTATGACAAACATTTGATGGAGATGATTATGATGTATGTGCAATCAAAGTAAGTAATTTGTTGAAATTACAAGATATGTGGCATTTCATAGTTGAAGAAGACCATAGAGATCCAAATCCATTTAAAGCTTTGACGGAGTTCCAAAAAGAAAGAAGGAAAGTTGTTGCCTTATGTGTCATGACCATTCACTATTTCATTATATTGTAGAAGTTGATACTCCAAAAAGAGCATGGAATATACTGAAACAAGTATTTAGTGAAGAATCTCTTGTAGAAAAAGATGACTTTGCAAGTTATGGAAAGCACGAGGAATCCCATAGTGAAGTGGAAGACAGTCAAGAAGACTATTTTTATGCGACAATCAATGTTGATCTAGTGATGTTTGACATTGAAAACAAACATGTCAATGTAACAGTACTCAGTGATGTGAGTGATAGTCTCTTTGAGCAAGAGACAATTGATAGCAGCATAGAAGCCGCAACAGTTGCTTAGAATGAGCAACAACCAGTTGATAGTAGCACAAAAGAAACAACAACAAATAGTCCACCCCGAAAACATTAAACCAGAAGTTTGAGGCAAATCTATGAACAGACTCCTGTTAGTGACGAGCATCTAAAGTATGCTATGTTTTCTTCTCAACCTACATTTTTTTAAGAAGCAATGAAGGATGCACAGTCGTTACAAGCCAATGAGAATGATGAAGTAATTGTCATTGATGAGGAACACCAAGATGTGAATGTTCTCCAAGAAGAGCTGAAATATATTCAGATTTTTTCTAAGAAATTTTTTTTAGTGTGCAAGTAAAATAGATAACAAGAAAAACCATGTTGAAATAGAAGAAGAAGACTTGCACTATATTCTAAAAGCTGAAGAAGACTCTGAAGAATAACTATTTAGCATCAAGAACCAAAAGACAAAGAAGAAGAAGTACAAGTACACTTCAAGGAAAACAGTGAAGCTCAAGTTTTTGAATGAAATGTAAGCCTAGCTGAGACATAGACCATAGACCAACATGCATCTTTTTGCATTGATAGTGCTGAAAGTATTGTCCTAGTTGAGATTAAGGGGGTATGTTAAGAATTGTAATCTCAACGGACTAGTATCAATTGTGCATTAATTAGTTAGTTACTTGAGTGACCCATAGTATTTGTGTAACCTATGGTATTCACCCATAATATTGTTGTGTTGTTTTACTATATAAGCTATGCTTAATAATGAGAAGGCCATTAATAATCCCATAGTCTTTCAGCCTTCTAACTTTTGCTCTCTTTAATAAAAAAAAAAAAATTTCAAAAGTTACATAACTATTATAAATTCATTTTAAAAAGGGTTTACCAAACATGTTAAAGATCAAATTTTTGAAGTTATAAAAGGTTTTCTTAGAGTGGAAATGTGAAGGGAATGTTTATAGTTTTATTTTTTATTGTTATAGATGAAGTTTTAAAAAATATTTTAAATCTAATTTGAACAAAAAAAAATTAGTCTTTTCCCTTCTCAATGATTTTTCAAATAAAAAAACTAAAATAATATAAATAGTAATTAATTTTTAAATAATAAGTTACTAGTTTTTAATAGTTGAATTTGACTTATAAGATAGAAAGAAACCCATGAACAACTTAATTAAAAATCATAATTAATTTTAACATAAATGAATAACATCATAATTAATTTTAACATAAAACATATTAAAATTAATAACATATTTTCAAAAAGTAGCTCGAAGACTTCTTTTTCCCTTCAAATTTTTATTCGCCAAAATAAACTGAAAATTAGTGGTTTTTCTCCATTAGTTTTTGATAAGAAAGGATTTTTACGGAGCAGTATAAGCATTCACCAAAACGTCCCCGACTCGCCCGAATCGGGCAGAGAATATTTTGCTGAAACAACGATTTCGACGTTTTAAATTACAATTTGGGCAACAATTTGGGCAATCTGGGTCGATTTGAAAGGCCATTTCATATAGATCAACTAAATCTAATCGCAGAAATTTTTTAATTGAAAAAATAACACTTTCCGTTAAAGATCTAAACCGGTTTCTATACAAAATTCGTCGACAAAGCGGGCGTTTTGGTGAACGTTTATCCTACGTGGATTTTTACCTCAGAGTATCTCTTCTTACGGATAACGTTGGTTCAACTGTGATTGAAGTTCCTTCTCCTTGTTCCTCCTCTCCTCTACACCTCTCCCCACCACAATTTATATATCTTTCTCTTATCCAACCCCGTTCTGCCCTACCTTTAATCACCTACACCTTCTGCTCCTTCGTGGTCACGCTTTCTCTCACTCTCACTCTCTCACCTATCTACTCCTCCACTTTGACAAATTTAAAAACAAAATATTTAATCAAATACTTTAGATTCTCACTCACCCATCTACTCCTCCACCTACTATGGCAAATTTAGAAACCAAAGATTTAAGCAAATACCTGAGATTTACATATAAGAAGTTTGAGCATATACCAAGATTTACATATTTCATCTTACGTCCAAATCTACCAGTGGAGTAAAGAGATCAAATTCCTTTAGTTGTAAACTTTCTTTTAAATACAACAACATTTGGTAAATCTTGAAATGTACTGATATATAAACGACTAATTTTTTTAGCTCCATTCATTGAAGATTCTCTCATTGATATGTTGTGAACCTTATTTTTGTAGCATGTACATTTGTCGTGAAAGCAACCAACATTTCGTTGGCGTTTTGTTAGGCTAATCGCGTGTAGAGTGCATGTCCCGTCCCTTCATCAATTTGTGTGGCGTTGAATATTCTGTCATGGTTTTGTTATTGAATGGGGGTTAAAGGTTTTAACTAACGTTACACTAAAGACCAATCTATCAAACCGTAGTTAATTTTAGGTTTATTTTTTTTTCAAGTATTTGTAATGGATTATATTTTCAAATTTTCATGAGAATGACGATAAAATGTTATGCATAGATTTTTCCACATTTTAAAACAATTCAAATTACTGAAAAAAAAAGGCTTTACATTGCCAAAAATATCTGACAATCACTTCCAGCTCTTTCCAGCAGTATCCTGTTCAGATTTCATTGATTGCAAATCCAGAAATGTAGCTTAAAATAGTAAATTGGAGACAGCCATTCTACGTAACTTTTTATGTCACCGCAGGGGATATATATGAATCGGTCATGAGTATTAATTCATTTAGATATGGGCAAAAATTTTCAGTTTTCTAAAGTTTGTAATAGCTTTTATTAAATGTAATGGAATTTAGACTAAGGTTTGGTCATATTTAACACATTTAATTATTATTATTATTATTATTATTTATTGTCTATTTTTTTAGATTACTATTGGTGTGGGCAATGACGTTGCTTTTGGTTTCAGTGCCCCAAGACCCGGGGGCGAGGATGATATCAGCAATTGTGTAATTATCCCAACCTTTTTTGCTTTTGGCTCCTTGTAAACAGTGCAGAGGCACGGATGACAATTAATATTCCATCTTTTCATGATGGGCCAGTTCCGAAAAATTAAATCTGTCAACCATGGTTTTGATCAGGGTAGCAATGATAACAATTAAAAATACCTGATAATAATTAAAGAAACCAAGCTTAACGTTTGCAGGTTTTTGCAAGATTCCATGACAGAGCCTATTTATAGCCCGATCCTCCTTACAAAAACGAAAATAGATCTCAGATGATTTTGGAAATTTAAACTAACAAATTTTGATTCAAATACATCGCAATTCAACCCAGAAGTTATTGTGGCTTTGGAGCTCTGCACGATTTGTGGGACATTTAAAGGAGGCCTTTACAGTAACCAATCTCTGTTCGTGGCATCTGTGGGCATTGTAATATTCAATAAGTTATTCATCCAATGACCTGTAAATCCCATGTGTGAATGCATAACTGTTGTTGAGCTGGCGAATCACTAATCATATAACTGTGTTTGGAACATAAGAACCCTCTTTATCGCCCATTATTATTAATTTTAGTTATCGCCCATTATTATTAATTTTATTCATACTTATCAGTATAAGTAGCAGATAACCTAATGCTTATTAAAAATAAAAATAATGCTACAGGGCAATATTTACACAAAGAACTTATGTAAGAAGTATAAATCAATTTGATATTCAGTTTGGCTTAAATAGACATCAGTTTTATGTATTACAGAGCCTAATGCTTATAAAAAGGAAAAAAATTAAACAAAGAACTTGATTGAACCGTAAATCAATTTAAGCTTATAAAATTGAATGCTTATAAAGAAAGAACTTGAATCAATTTGATATTCAGCTTGATTTACACGAGTTTTGATATATCACAAAACTGAATACGTATAAAGAAAATAAATTTGATTCTAGGAAGGATTTACACAAACAACTTGACCATTCAAATTTCAGCTTGTTTACCAACTTGTAAGAACCGTACCCCATGCTTTATTGGAGACATGCTCGAATTCGGTAGAATTGATACAATCAAACACCCAAACTAAATTCAGACATCAATTTCGAATTTGGATCCAGACATCCAAACTAAAGTCAGTTTGATTTACCAACCTGTGGGAACCAGAACCCTATGTTTTATTGGGTTGTATTGAACATCCATGTATGGAAATTCGGAGGGAATTTGAAAATCCCTGAATATTCAGAACCGTATGTTTTATTGGCATAATTCCATTTTATTTAACATTCATGTAACCAAATTTAGATGAAATTAGAAAATCCCCGAATATTTAATTGTATCATATTTGTATTGACTCTTTTACCTAACCGCGTTGTATTGGTTGCTCTGACAGGTATAGCTAGGGGACACAAGTATTGGTTAGTTACGTACGGGTTCTTTTTAACACCAGGCCTAGATCGGCGGTATACAATATGATGAAGAAATAGTTGATTAAGGACTATCAGAACTACGATCAAAAGCTTTGATTGATAGCTTAACTTTGATGGTGGGATGGGGAGCTTTCTTTACACTAATTTGTTGCAATCGATGTAGGCATGACAAGTGGTATACTAAGAGCGTGGCAAGTTGCATGTTGAAAGCCTGGCAAGTTGTATGGTTGTTCTTTTTATTTTTATTTTTTTTCATTATTGGGCGAGGCTCTGAGAGAACACAAGGGCTCTCAGAAATAAATCTTCGATATTGATGGCCAGGGTGGTTTTCATACATTATCATCTCCATTTGTTACGACTTTTATATTGATGCTCTTGTTTTCATCAATTTATTTTCCTCTTGAGTATGTTGTGTAGTTTCAACTGTTTGGTGCTCCCCACTATAATTCTTGCAGATGTGGCAATGAACACATTATTGTTGGTTGCAAGTGTGCTTCTTGTGCAGAATGAGTTAAACTCTAATAATGATGGAACCATATCTTTTAGATTTTTTTTGGTCTCTGGTGGTTCGAATTTGAGGCTGTAGGGTTACTCTGATGCGTAGCTTAGGGTTAGGGTTAATTTAATTTTTAAACTAAAATGTAGGGATCTAGCTGTATTGCATGGGTATTTGACAAATTCTTTTGCATTCATGCATGCTCCTGGAGGCTCTGAGAGAACACAAGGGAAGGTTGCAAGTGTGCTTCTTGTGCAAAATGAGTTAAACCAATGGATTACACTAACTCCAGTTGTATTCTTATTTTATTGAAGAAATTAATTTAGGTTATCGGTGGTGATGCTTTGATGGTGTTAAGAGAAATTATTCCTGTCTTAACTCTTTGGTGTAAGCCTGACTGCTTTTTGGTTCTCATATCTTGTTGTACATATCAGCTGGAAATAATATTGTCCCATGATGTAAACCATAAACTTGTTAGAGTGGATTTATGTGCCTTCCTGGTAAGCCCCAGCTTATATGCCTTGTTTCTAATCCCCATAGATAGATTCATTATTTCTAATTCATGGCCGAGAAGAAACATTTTTCCAAGTCCCAGCGCACCCCTACCTGGATTCCGGTTTCACGCTCGTCCTCTTGGTGTTGTATCTACGCATCCCCTCGGTTGGTTGTTCGACAAAAAAAATGGTGTCTATGCAATAAGACAACCATGTGTTTTCCTTTTATTTAATTCTGCAGACAAGAAAACGTAAGCTTTAATTTAACTATTGAGACAAGTTCTAGGCGTATCTATAAGAGAGCGAACCCAAGCTAAAACATTGGTTACATTTATTTATTTTTTGCAATTTAAGAAGGAAAAGATGGGCATCTCAGTGAGAGAACGATCCCAAGATAAAACTATAGGATATGTTTATTCTTTTAAACTCTGCACTTCGAAAGAGAGCTGAAATAAAGCGTTGAGATGGGATTTTCATTCAATTAATATTTTTCTTTGAGATGAGATTTTAAATCCAAAAATGTTGGGATGATATTTTAACGAAAAAAATTGTTTGACTGAATTAAAATTTTGTAGGTTGGTAAAATCCCAGGCAAGAGAGAAAACATTTGATTGGATTCATTTAAAAATTGTTCAGGTTGGGAAAATCCCTTGCTGGAGAGAAAACATTTGATTGAATTCATTTAAAAATTGTGCAGGTTTGGCGTTGCCCATGCCAACAGAGAAACGTGGTTTTAAAACATTAAAGGTGTGTTAAGGCTGGGTGTTTCCCATGCCATGAAATAAATGTTTTCTTGTTTCATTTCTCAAAGGAATGGGCAAAATTTATCCAAAACTAAAAATGTATTCCAAAATGTCTTGAATTGAATCTTGTTTTAAAATTGGACAGCCTGGGACTGTGAGAACCGTAGATGGTTATTGGAGTAGGAAATTAGGGTCTTGATCCTTGAAAGAAATTCTATATGATGCATTTAATTGGAAGTTCTAAACACTCCCCATCAGTATGCAATATCATCCATTAGTGTTCGGCTGCATCCGGATAATTTATGATGTATAGTAGATGTCTGCTACAATATTGGATATCGTTCTACAAGTTTGGTGTGGTGGCTTTTCTGGTGTTCTGTTGTGCACTCATGGTTTTATTTGGTAGGTTGTGTTTGTAGTTTGCGGTGGACGACACTACAGGAATCACTCTGTGCTCGTTTGG